>JAWRVF010000136.1:0-500000 GCA_036785485.1 Physcomitrellopsis africana | reverse complement strand
ATTGATCTAATATAGATATGCAAAGAGTTTTTAGATGACATTAAGATTATATTTTTATATTTCAGTAAAAGAAGTTATAAGAGCCAAACATGAAAATAAAAATATATTGATTGTAAAATTTAATGCTTCCTCTAATAATTTTTTCAATATTTCAAAAGAAACACATATACATATATATAGGGAATTAATATTTCTACATAGAGTTTTATTATTTCCACCTATCATTATATTGTATCCATTATATTGTCATTGTTGTTGCTATTGTTATGGTTTTGTGATCTATTTAAAGGCGATTTTTCTTTGATCAATGCTCCAATGGAGCTACCTTTTGTCTTTGTTGGCAATTGAATCTAACATGGTGGAGATTTTTTTGGGCAATAAGGTCCGACACATGTGCCCTCACTATAATTCATTAGGCAAGGTTTTTGAGAGAGTATAAATTTTTCTTCCAAAATACCTAAGTAAAGCTATTGCTAAAATATAACATGTCACAAAACCACAACAATATCAATAATAGCAACAACAACAATGTGGTAGATACAACACAATGTTAGGTGAAAATAAAACTTTGGATGGAAATATCAATTTTCTATATATATATATATATATATATATATTAAAAGAAATATTTTTATATAAATTTTAAAAATATTTAATAAATTAAAAAGCATAAGAGTAAAAAACTAACTTTTTATACATTCTAAACAAATTTCAGTTCCAAAAAGGACTTTGAATAGATTTAAATAGAAAAATAATTATTTTTAGGAAAAAAATCAATCAAATAACTAATATAAAATTATTTTATCTATAGATAATATGAGCTTGTTATTAAAAAAATTAAGATCAAATACAAAGGCAAAAATGACAATTTAGAATTGACTAATTGAGTATAAAAAAGCATATTCAAATTGATCCTTAATAATAACTAATAAATATTATTTGAAAAGACAAAATTATTTGAGAAGTGTTTCTAAATTTTAACCTAAAACCAATAGGATAGGAACTACTTTATCTTTTCTACAAGATGTGTATTTCATATCTTTATCTAAAATCTTGAAATATAACTTCTAAGTTATTGTAAAAAACCCATCTTTTGTATGTAATTTGATTTAGCAAAGTGATGTATCCTTTGTGTTCCAACAAAACAAAAAAAAAAAAAAAAAGGGAATGAAAAGAAACACACATCTCTGGCACTCACAAAGTTCCTTGAGAGTATCTTTTTGAGATGTAGGCTGTTATTTCTGCCATGCCGTCTTATTTGCGACTAGCTAACTCAGACTCATGAATCACGCTGTGTATGTCTGTTTGTGGTTGTTAGCTCTCGATGCATGCAAAGAATATTTGTTCTCTTGTCAGTTACTCGCCAATTAGCGTCATTTGGGCATATTTATTGGATACGTGGAAGCAGATGCAGCCGTAATAAGAATAGTATCCTGTTGTATGGGAGGGGTGAGGGTTCAAACATATCCTTACGCATATTATTCACCAAAATTTAAGTACCACTGTCACTTCATGTTGAAGGGTATCCGTATCTCCACAGTAAAAACTACTCTTGAAGCACATTATTCAGCATCTGCGGATCGTGTGAGCTTTTGACGGGTTTTGTTTGTTTGTTTTTTTTTTTTAATCATTGTATTGTTTCGGAGACATTGGTGAGGAGAGATGATTTGGTAAGACATCTTTTGATTTGTTCACTTCACATCTGCTCAGTGTGACCTATTTCCCTGAGCTGTAATACTCTTGTCATGACTGATTAGAATAATACAGGTACCTCGATCACCCGTGTCCATTCCTGAGTCTACGATGCTGCTAACCAGACTTCCAACACCGAGTTACTTGAGAATGAGAAAAGGAATCGCACCAAGCGCCACATCTGCCGCTGAACTCGATTTACAATCGGAACATGCTACTTGCGGCAAAGTGGAGAAAATGCTCTAAAACCTGGACGTAGAGATCGTAAGAATGAGAACACATTTTCTGTGCTGCAGTATCTACTCAATTATTGACAATGAGTACAGCCAATGAGCAGTGTCTGCGCTGCTAGGAGACTGAAAAATGGAACACCGTGGTGTCACCCCAGATTTTTGTTTCCACACTCGCACTTTTTTCCAGTTATCGACGCGATAATGTGCGTACGTTTGTCAGCCGCTCGTCATGAGGTTGAGGTCTGAAAAGATTTCCATAAAGCTATAACACAAAGTTCGCTCAACTTGAACTGGAGAAAAAAACTTGGCGGAGCTTGGTGGGAATCAAGGCTAGCAAGAATGGGGGAAAACTTAGCCATCGTCAAGCTTCGACGGCTAACAGTATCCAAACAATTATTAATTCTTCTTGAAATTACACGGTTGTGGACAGAGGAAGAAGCGTGTTTTGTTTGGGAAGTATTCGTAATTACAGCTACGCACAGAACTTGATCTAGACATATATTACATAGATACAATCCGCACGCATTTTGTCTAATATCAATTGGAGAAACACGCCGCTTATTATCACATATTCACTTCAGTGAAGTCTATGCCAGGCCAGATGGTGAAGAGCTGAAGCGGCCAAGAGTGTGGACAGCGCTAGGAGCCCGAAGCCACAGAAGCTAGCGATGATGGCCCCCTGTGCATAGTCGCAGAATCTAGTCACGTAGTTGCAAAATGTGGGCCAGAATTGCTGTCCTTGCAAGTCTTGGCCGTTTCTTGCGATCAAGGCAACAGCCAAAGCTGCTGATGCTGCTGACATTAAAGCACTCGCGGCTACCTGCGCAAAAGAACGTCCAAATGTGAGCATTCTAACTTCCCACATATATTTCGGAATGAATATCTACCATTGCAACTCCATCTGCAGGTTCACGACATGAGAATGTCGAGCAAATTCACTCACAAAGTCCAAAAGGAATGTCAACCATGCGCTTGGAGAGTAGCTTAGAGGACCCCTCCTGGCAATCAATGCAAAGCACGCCACCACAGATGCAAGCACAGCGTACACAAACACCACAGCGTTCGCAATAATAAACCATCTGCACCATCGCCAAAACATCAAACATCAGCCTCTCCCAAACACTACCGGTGAATTAGTTCAGGGAAATTTAAAACTTCAAGAATTAGGCTACCATCAAACCATCGAGCTTACTTGTAAGCTGGGTAATCCCTCCACCGACCCTTCACTTCGCCATATCTAGTGAACTCGGTCTGCGTGGCCAAGAGCATTACTATCACCGCCGCAGCAGTGGCACAGGCTTGCAACAACCGAAGGAGAAGGTTGAGGCCACTGTGGTAGGAATGGTGATATCCATGATGACCATCGACGTAACCTTTCCGTGGAATCACAACCACTGGAGTGTCAGACATTTTCGGTACTCCTCACAACCTGTTCCAAATTCGTCGCTGGAGCTTCAAAACACCAGAGCAAACTCAAAACCCACCTAATGCAGAAGTACCGACAAAAACTCTTGGTGAGAAATAGATTATCAACTACTCTCGAATGCACACAACTCAATTCTAAACAGCATACAATTCCTCAAAGCTTCTTAAGAGAATTGAATGCAAGTGCTTCAATACCTTTCCTTCACCAGAAATTGATCGATTGTTGCTGGAACCGCATCATCAAGGAAAGTCCTCTGATAATCTACAGTTGACCTGTTGCCGTTGTGGCAGCAACAGATGCTTTATATATTAGGGCCCACAATAATGTTCCTCTTGACCCGGTACTAGCCTCCAGCTTGAAGAACACCTATGAACTGATTGAGGGAATTGTCAGGAAATCTGTGATTCTGGAGACGCAAAGCTAAACTAGTAGCGAGCTTCTCTCTTGAACTCTCCATCCATGTTTTTAAAATTGCTTTGGATTCGTCATATCGCGGCTCGAGGTAAAGCTGTAAGCAAGTCGGACAATGTGGGGAAGAGACAAGTGTCCATTTCCAGCTCCACGACATTGGTGAAGCTCACGCCGTGCCCTGCCATAACACCAAAACGCACAGTCACTGGCAAAAATATTGGCCGTTCCAGCTCGGTCCTTTGACGCAGTCCTCAAATCCAGGTCAAGCATCGACGTCGTTGTATGGGCTTGGTCGTTCTTGATGCAACGTGTTGCCTGACACGTTGAGGTATGTCAGCTTCTTGCTAATTTCGATGTCAACTCAGGTGTAGATGACAGATTCATCCGACGACGACGAACTTGAAGCAGAGGATGGTTTTAAAACGTAGAAGGTCACTAAAGCTGTTCTAGAGTACTGTCCTGCAGGACAGCATCTCATAAATTCTCATGCCTGATCATTCCTGCGATCAAAGCCCAGACTCCTACGATAGGAAAGCACTGTTGTAGCTTGAATACATGAATGCCGACCAGACCTGCGAAGTGATTATTTTAGAAGCCCACAGGCTTTTTTTATGCAGATTTGGTGAATGTGGGGGGTCCACGGTGCAACAGTTCCTCCGCTCCCCCAAAAGCTGATTTACCATGAGATATAATTAATTCTTCCTCATCAATGTCGTCCAGAAAGTATGTTCCAAATTCCTTGCATGTAGCTGTAGGGTGTGCCCGGATCCTCACCGTTGGATTGTGGAATTTCTAAACAGTTGCCACAGCCGTTGATCAGGGGTGTCAGAGGTTGTGTGGAAAGGGTTTGCGAATGAAGTTTCGAGGATCTAAGGAAGGTGAGGAACCTTGCACATTCTCTATAGAATGTGCCAAGCGCAGGCTGTAGCGGAATAGGTACCCAGCTGGTACCTGGTACTGGATAATCAGAAAATTCAAATTGCTCTTTGAACCAGAACATTTTTATAAACCCTAAATCTTTAATCCATAAATAATTTTTTGTTGTTTGTTTTTTAAAACCCCAAATCTTTAACTCTGCACCCATCCTACCATTATTTTAGGGACTTCCAACAAGTGGTTGTCTGTCAAGGAGCTGCTCACAAAATCTGAGGCAACTACCCAATATCTATGTTTGTAGACATGCATGGATGTTACACGGATGAAGTAAAAAAGTTCAGAGCTTGAGTTGGGTTCATGTTTTGCAAAAATTGCAAGCGTCAAGGGGCAAAGAGTTGCAAAAAAGAAAAAAATTAGGAGCCTAGAATTTATTGTAGTTGGATGTTCAACAATGACTAGTGCTAAACAACTCCTAGACTGGGATCAAACAAAGATGAATATTTGAAATTAGAGTTCTCATTTAAATGTTACTTTGGGCAGATTCAATAGTTTTTTTTTTTTTTTTTTTTTTTCTTTTTTTTGGGACACAGAAGGAGTAGGTCCAATTTATTAATAAAAAGAGATTGTTGTCCTTTTCAAATTCTAATGTCCACAATAAGCAGATTTGGGAGAAACATAAAATTACTATTTTTACACTTTATCTTTCTATTATTGCTACATCTAATAAATAAATAAATCAAACCATTATGTGAGACATTAGAATGTCATCTAATTCTATTACCTTTTTCTTTTCTAAGATGTTATTAGTCATCCAAGATTTGATAAAAAAATTCCAACATAGGATTATTTCTTGTTTTCTTCATTGTATTTTTTTATATTACCTTTCTATAATCTATTAGTCTTGTCTATATCAGCACTAATATGATTGTCATTCTAAACCTCTCCTTCAAAAATTAATGTATTTTTTTTTAATCTATATAATCTATAAGCAAATGCTTCTTAGTAATAACAAAACAATTTTAGTCTTTTAAATCTAGTCATGATTTGATTGCAAAATTATTTTGTTATTACATAAAAAAGAAAATTCCTCTATGATTTCCAAAATTTTAGGATAATGATTATCTTACAAAAAAGTAAAGTGGCTTAGTTTCATAATTTGAAAGGTTTTTAGTACACTCAATCTAAAGAGAGGCAAGAATAGAGAGGCAACTAAGTATACAAGCAAGGAGGAAGGAAAGAATCAAATGGACCTTTACTTATAAAAATGAATTTACACCTCCAAAACAAACTATCAAGTACAAACCATCAAGTTGAAAGTTAATAATTAAATTCAAGACACCTTGCTCCTATAATCCCTTCTCTATGACCTAGTTTAGGCTTTGTAGCATTTGAATTATATTAAATCTTATATATATTTATATAAATTTCATACTACCTCTTGCTTGTTGCCTCTAAGCATAAGTAGACAGTGGATAAGAGGTAAATAATTTGGTTGTATAAATATTTTTTCTTAGGATTGTATTTATCCCTTGGTCTTAGTCTAGAAGACATTTAGTCAAATTGTTTGGATACTTGTCTTGGTTAAAGAAGAAAACAATAATATTTGATTTTTTTTCAAGATTTTTATTTTATTATAAAAATAATTTTTTTTAAAGAAATAAATGAAAGTACCAAAAAAGAATATAAAATAAATAAATAAATAAAAATTTAGAATCTATCAAAAAAATTATTTCAAAGATTTCAATAAAATTCTTTATTCTTAAAAGAACAAACTCCTCTAAACTAACTTGAAGGTTTTTTTTTAAAGTAATGAAGTTGATTTAGAGGATTTTTCTTCAAATCTATACCAAAAATATTCTAATTAAAGATAATAAAATAAAATTTTTATATTTTTATATATAATTGAAACAATAGATATAAAATAACTTAATAAAATTATACATAAAAAATTGGCCATTATAACAATAGCAAAATCTAAGTGTATATATATATATATATATATATATATATATATATAATTTGTAGTAAACTCAAATATATTATAAAATATATTTTAAAAAAGAAGAAATTTAAGGCTAGATGTACTATATCAATTGATAATATAATTTTATTTTAAAAAATTAATCATAATAAAAACTATGTAACTAGCTACCACAAACTTGTTACAAAAAACAAGTCTTTTTTTACTTTCTAATTTTATATCTTATTTTATAATTCTTATAAGCATCAAAATATAATATTAAGATATCTATATAAAAAAAAAAATTTAGATATTAGAATATTAGCATATTTTAATAATAAAAACTTTATCAAATAATAAAAATTAATATTTATAAAATAACTTTGATAGAATATACTAAATTTATTAATAAAAGTAATATACTATTAAGAAATTTTGGTTAAAAACTTACAACTTTTAGAAGTTATTGATGTAGATTAAATATTGCATACTATTTTAATATTATCTAATTTTCTTCAAATCCTATAATTCATATGTTTTTATATTTTAAATCCTATACTTTGGTGATGGATTAGTCATTGTAAAGACTTAAATACATATATATATATATATATATATATATATATATATATATATATTTATATAATATTAAAATAATTATAATATTAATAGATTATTGAAAAAAAATTCATCTACAATTATAGCTTTAAAGATGTAATTAAAAAGAAAAATATAAACATATTATCAAAGTATCAATTATACGGTCTTGCAATAGAGCTATAACAAAAAAAAAAAAGTCTTTAGGCTAATTTTAATATTAATTATTGAAATCAAAGATAACTTTCTTTTTTTAAGAAAATTTTTAAATTTTTTACTTGGTTTAGTATTTTAATAATATAGTGATAATAAAAAACTTTTCTTTATTTGATATTATTCTTTAAATTTTTCTAATCTAAAAATCACTTACAAAATTGGCAATAAAGAATTTATGGCAAGAATTGATTTTTTAAAAGCATGGCATCATTTATTTAAAAAAGCTAATACAAAATAATTTTGTACATTAAAAGAGATGATAAAGATTAAAACCTTTAAATTCTTTAATTAGTCAAAATTAAGAGGCTTTTAAATTTTAGCCAATCAAATGATTTAAAAGTTGTGGTTTTTCAACTTGTCTCTTTAGTACAAAGATCTCTTAACTGTAAGAACTTGGAATCTATTAAAAATAAAAAAAATTTAGATTTAAAAAAAACTAGATATTATATTAAATTATCTAAATTTAACTTTATAGTTGCATAATAATTTAAAAAATATTAAAAAATTCTAATATTTTTTTCTTGTAAGTTTTAATTAGCACTTAAGAGAAAAAAATTATGTAAAATTAATAAATAAATAAATTATTATGAAGCTAAGTTAATTAAATTTAATTATATTGTTTGAATCAAATTTTAAAAATAAAATAATAAAAAAAGATAAATGTAGAATATTGAAGAATAATTTGTTTGTCAAAACATCTTCAAAAATTCTAATGGATATACAAATGATACTTTAAAATTCAAAATTTAATTATCATAACTATTAAATTTGTTATAAAAACTTGCAAGTCTTGAAAAATTTCACACTTTAAAAATATATCATAACTTTTTTGCTGAATGAATTTTCGGTTTCAATAAAACAATAGAATTATTATTTAAAAATAATTGGTGGTTACAACTATAGTTTTTTGTGAAGAAATTATAAAATCTTGTACTATAAGATAAGAACTAAAGTTACAAGGCATCAACTATATAATCTACTTTAACCACTATCTATTCCAAAAAGTCCATCATTATTATTATTATTAATAGATTTTATGACAAATATTTCAATATCCAAAGATAACAAGTTAATTTTAGTGATTGTAGAATGCTTGCTCAAAATGACTTATTTTATTCTATATAATATAATTATCAATAATTAAAAAGTATCTAAATTTTGAATTAATAATATCTACTGTATGCATAGATTTTAAAAATATATTGAATTAAATCAAAATTTTAATATTTAGAGAAAATATTTTAAATAATAATAATTAAAATTAATCTTTAAAAAAAATCTCATACAAACATATGATTTACTTAAAAGTGTTAATGAAATGAATAATCATTATCCTTGTAGTACTATAAACTATTAATAGTATAATTAAAAGAATTCTTAGTCTTTAGAAAAGTTTGCTGATTATGATATTTATGAATATGTATTTATGAGTATTAAAATTTTTCATTTTTAAAAAATTATTTTTTCTAATTTAAAACAACTCTTGTTAAAATAAAGATATCCAAGGTCTCATTACAAAAGACTTGATAATTTGACTTGTTGTCATCAAGAAAGAACTAAAGTCTTAAGTAAAAATTCATATAAAAGTCATGCAAGTTTTTATAAAAATTCTCAACCAAAAATAAAATTACAAAAAAAGTAACACCTTTGAATATGTAAAAATAAATTGACCATAAAGAAAGTTGAACTATTTAAAACTTGAGCCACTTACAATTAAATTCTACTTAATACGGATAATTTTCAGCTTCAGTTTCTACCTACTACAACAATCTTTTTACTTTTTCATATGCTTTATCTTAAAGGCCTATAGCAAATCATGTATTCCTAAAGAAATCCTCCACAACCAATTCTTAATAGAATTAACAACAAAATCGATTATAAAGTTGATAAAATCCTTAACTTTCAAAAGTAATGCAAACATTCCAAGATTTGCTTGAATACATGAATGACAACACATAGAAATTACTCCATGTTGTTGCCTGGTCTTCTACACATGTATGCAAGTGAGTTGCAGTCAATGATGGTAGTCCAACTTAGATCGGCTCATACCTTCAGGTGAGAAGCATTTAAGATCCAATCATGAACAAAATGATTTCCAAACAACGTTTGTACACCTGCTCTTTCCCTGAACCATCTGAGCAAGTAGGAGCCCATCTTGATGGAAACAATATCCTATGATGCAATGAATGCACAAACGCTACCCACGATCTTCCAGCTGACGAGGTTCATAAGCAATATCACAAATCCACTTGCGGAGCACAGCAAGCCCAGGGTGGAAGCCACCGAAAGATGAGCGGAATGCAGTAGCTGCTTGTACGCAAGAGATGGGTGGAACTGGACTACCCAGCACTCAACTGCAATGTCGCCGAAGCATAATGCATGTGATGTGTGGTTGCGAGACTCCCGGGTCGAAATTGGAAGTGTGTGTGTGCGCGCGCGTTGTTGAAATGAAAGCAGGTGCAGTGGCAGTGATGAGCTTATGAGACTTGGTTGTTGGGTGGCAGGGTGTTGGTTTCATGCAGGCAAGTGCGTGAGGATGTGCTTTCGTGTTGTGTATGGGCGAAGATGTGATCCGGTGAGGCGGAGGAGAGGGGTAAATGGTGTGCTTCGACGATGTGATTGTGGGGGAGGGGAGAAGGGTAGAGAGACCCACATGGAATGGAGGGGGATAGTGAGGTGGGGATATGAGATGGCAGTGTGGCGAAGGTGTTCGTCTCTTCGGAGACATCTGATAAAATTGGAACGATACAGAGAAGATTAGCATGGCCCCTGCGCAAGGATGACACGCACAAATCGAGAAATGGTCCAAATTTTTTTCTCTCTTTCTGCGTCGCTCACTCTTCCTGTCCTCGTCTGCAAAGTTGATTTTCTTTTGGTCATAGCTGTTGGCAAACATATATTGCGACCCATGAATTTCCGTGTCCCATGTTGCTCTCGAGCAACGTCAATTTCGTAGGTGCATCCCACACTTGAAAAGATACTCTAAACTCATTTGTCTACTCTCTTGACACAAGATTCTAGGATTCTATGCTGGCACTTCATGTATTCAAAAAAATCACATGTCTATCAACATTGCTTGCATTGTTGACCATATTGCATGTTTTTATCAATTTTGTTGTTTTGTGGAACTTAAGGTACAAAATCAACAAATAGTACATTATGCATATATACATATACATGCATATAAATATATATATACATATATAGTATAAAATTATAAAATTATACAACTAAAAATAAACTAATATTAAATATATATATATATATTTTTTCTAAAAATGATTTCCAAAATCAGCTCAAAACATAAAGTCTTAGAATTTTGTGTCAAGAGAGTAGACAAGTGAGTTTTTGACAAGTCAATTGTAATGTAAGTAATTCTTACTACAAAAAAATTTAAAAAAAAAAGTTAAGATGGTTGAATTCAATAAATTATATATAATAACATATAGATAAATATAATACCATAAATTACATAAAAACACAACCTTTCCTTCAACTACAAAACAATCTTTGTGGAAGCATGTTAATTTAAGTAATTTTAATAAATACTTACAATAAAAATATGAATTAAATTTTAAAAAAATCAATAGATTCACAACAATTTTGTTTTCAGAATTAGTGTATTTTCTTGCATTCAAAATTTTATACATTACAAACTATTATTTTATTTTTAAAAATAAAAAGTAAAAAAAATAAAAAAAAATCAAGTGTGGGATGCACCTACGAAATTGACGTTGCTCGAGAGCAACATGGGACACGGAAATTCATGGGTCGCAATATATGTTTGCCAACAGCTATGACCAAAAGAAAATCAACTTTGCAGACGAGGACAGGAAGAGTGAGCGACGCAGAAAGAGAGAAAAAAATTTGGACCATTTCTCGATTTGTGCGTGTCATCCTTGCGCAGGGGCCATGCTAATCTTCTCTGTATCGTTCCAATTTTATCAGATGTCTCCGAAGAGACGAACACCTTCGCCACACTGCCATCTCATATCCCCACCTCACTATCCCCCTCCATTCCATGTGGGTCTCTCTACCCTTCTCCCCTCCCCCACAATCACATCGTCGAAGCACACCATTTACCCCTCTCCTCCGCCTCACCGGATCACATCTTCGCCCATACACAACACGAAAGCACATCCTCACGCACTTGCCTGCATGAAACCAACACCCTGCCACCCAACAACCAAGTCTCATAAGCTCATCACTGCCACTGCACCTGCTTTCATTTCAACAACGCGCGCGCACACACACACTTCCAATTTCGACCCGGGAGTCTCGCAACCACACATTTCGGGCGTGGTTGGCTGGGCGCCACACATGCTTGCCTTCGTCTCTGGCTTCGCAATATACTGCTGCCATCTGCCGCTGCACTATAGGACTGCATCCCCAGTATAGAACGCGATGTGATCCGTAACACGCGATTCTGAACTACGCCGGCATTTGCATTCAGAACACACGAATTTCGCTGAAAGCAATTAAAGAGAGTCGAGCATCTCCCGGGTCAGGCACACATGCCATGGAACAACAATGAAAACCCCGAACAAACACGCAGCTGAGCGGAGAATCACAAATCATCACGTTACACGGACCTGGCCAGTCAAATGGTCGGAGTTGAAGAGTAGAGTAGAGTAGACTTGACATTCATGCCAGGTTTCGCATGAATGTGAGATCCGCTTGTATGTCGTTCCTAGATATGCAGTCTGCTTCGGCGTCACCGATTCTGAGTGCTGAGAAGTCCAGTTCCAGCCGTGACTTTTCGAATTAGATATTACGGTAGGTTTCTGGCATTTCTTGACGCCTGGTCGCAGTAACTCTTGTAGTGTTCACTTCTGCACATACTCGACATGGAAGCAAAGAGTGAAGGTTTGCAGTATTGTTGGTATCACTTAGGTTTGATTGGTTTGATTCTACTTTGTCATTATATTACGACGTTCACTGAGGGGGTTGACAAGTCTTTGGATTTCCTTAACACCAAAATAATTCCCGGAAAAAATATAAAAAATAAACCAAATTAAAAAATAGATAAAAATATCTATTGCACACAAAAGAATTTCTGTATACAACATGTCATGACTTGCTAGGAGGATTTTGGAGCAAGTATTGAGTGTTTGTGTTTTGGTTGCAATGGCATTGGTTGTGGTACTTGTGGAATTGGGCTTGGTTAGCATTGTCCTTTTAGCATGGACCTTGTACAAGGATGACATGCACAAATGAAGAAATTGTCCATATTTATTTTTCTCTCTTCCTATCTTACTCACTCTTCATGTCCTCATCTCCAAAGTCAATCTTCTTTTGGTCATATGAGGTATATAGATGAAGAAGTGGGTGATGAAGTGGCTACGCACTCCAAGTGCCGATTTTCCACAAAATTGTCTTAATGGATTTATTTGAAAGCAAAGTAGAGCTTATAATACTATTTCAATGTTTCAAGTAGTATGTATCATGGTTTGGTACTAATGTTAGAATAATAAGTTGACATTGCTTGTTAATAGTACTAGACCATAAAGTGATTTAATTTGTATATATCATTTATATATTAAATCATTTAATGCTCTCAATTTAGATGAAGAATGAATATAATTTATTTATTTATATATACTCTAATGTGTTGATTATTACATTGTAAATGTGATGGAATGTGAGATTACAAATGCTAGAGGAGAAAGTTTAAAGGCTTTTAAGTACTTTAGTTATTTTAAATAAGCATAGAAATTATAGATTTTAATTTTATTTAATAAAAATTAGTTGAACCAGACTAGGATGGACAAAATAAAAGTTATTATATTTGAAGGAGATTTAGATAGCACCTCTTGAGTGTCATTGTTCAAGTTAGAAGAGAACAATGGCTAAGCTAGTTTAATCAAAATCCACATGCAACCAAATTTGTTCTTATTTGACTCTAAAGAGATGAATATTATTTAAAAAAATTAATGCTATAATTTTAAAAGCAATGTTGATTCTCAATAATTATCTTTTGTAAGCACTCTCTTTGATGATTTAATAAATTAGTTTTTTTAAAATAATCAAGTTTATATAATTTTGATAATTTAAACTATAAGATAATAATATTAACATAATTGATTCCAATATCTTTAGTTATATAGGCAACAATAGGTATATATATATATATATATATATATATATATATATAATTTCAGATCAATCTTAGAAGTCAAGTTCATAAATTCTAAAATCTCTACTTTCAATTTTAAATGTATAAAACATAAGATGGTTATCCAAAGTTCTTTGATTTGAATTCAAGATTTAAATAATACAAGTTTAAAAGATAATTTTTATTAAGTAAGAACTAATATTTTATTTTTAATATTTAAATTAATAGACATAGATTGTAGTAAAGTAATGTAAAAATAAAAATTAACTCTAGACATGTCGTCATTGCAAATTATAGATTATAAGATTTTATGTAAAATAAATAAATGGCTTTTAATATAAAGCATTAAGAATGCTAAGACAAATTCATCTTATAATTGAGCTAAATTTAGAATTTATGTGATCTTTATCATGATTTAATCTTAGAAAAATAGGCTTAAAAATATCTTGAATAATATAGTTAAAAGAATTATAAGCAATAAATAATATCTCTTAGATTTAAAAATATTTCTTTGCTTGTGAAAAATTAAAAAATAAAATAAGATAGCTTAGTACAAAGCCTTTAATTAAAAGGCTCTTTAATTATAAAAATACTTTTAAAAAAAAAATCAATAAAAAAATTAAAAAATTCAATACTCATTAAAAATATGAATTGCAACTAAATCTTGAGAAGACAATATACTCTTGTGTTATTGAATGAGAAAGAATAGACAAATAAGAAATAGATATAAGATAAAAAGAAATAAAAATAGCTATTGTTAATTACAAAGAACTTAGAAAGTTTTGAATCAAGATTGGAATATAAGAAAGATATTGATAAGATTAAAAAAGGTCTTAGTCTTGTCTCCATATATGATAGCTATTAAAAAAATCTTATAAAAGCTTCTTAGAGCCTACAAGATTTGAGGTCCAAGTGTCAAGTTGTAAGTTACTTCTAATATAATTTTTAAAAATAAGAAAATTATATGAAAAGTTTCAATAGCCACATGGTATATTTGTAAAAATCTAAATACTTGTAAAAGTCTCAAAAACTTCCTTGAAGCTTCACAAGCAAGATATTATATTTTTAACATATTTCTATTTATTTTTTTATATATTTTTATTTGCTTCTATTTATTTCTATTTACTTAAATAATATGGACACTTGTTACATTATTTTTTCTTCTTGGTTATGAATTCTTATCATTGACAAGAATTTGAAGAATGTAAATAAACAAAACAAGATGTATATCAAGGAGAAATGACAAAAAAAAGAGAAAAAGAAATATATATATATTTATATATATTAAAAAAAAATTGGAATACCTATTAGTAAAGATAAGAAGATTAGAGGCTCTTGAAACTAGACTAAAAATAAGAAAGACATTGAAAAGAGTGTAGAAGGCTTCACTCTTACCTCTATATATACTATCTAATTAAAGAGCTATGTGGCAATGTCCTACAAACTACATGATATGTGTCCAACTTGCAAGATACATGGCCAACTTGTAATACAAGTGGCCAATATGTGCAACATGTGGCCAACTTGTTGGATAAGTTTTCAACCTATCAATTACTTATAAATACATGTAAAATCAAATTTATATTTATAAAAATTTTAAAAAACTTTTAAATAAAATATTAATAATTTAATATAATTTTATTTATTTTTATTTAATTCTGCATATTTTAAATAAATATATTAATAAATATAGATATTTATGATATTATTCTCTCTTTTAGGTATGAGTTTATAAATAACAATATAATCATATGTTGAAGAAGTCCAAAATGTAATAAATTATATTTGTTACATACTTTGATTTTTTTTTTTTCTTTTTAAAAGTTATAATATTTATTATATTGTATCCTTTCATCTATTTAAAAAAAAAAAATATATTATTCTTGAAAATCTTCATCTAAATTATATTGTTGTAAAGGTTGCGACAATTTGAATGATTTCTCTAATAACTCCACAAATGATAATTCTTGAGCTAACTCTTAAGGTTGTTGATTCTTCATCTTGTTGAAATAAAAATACTATAATAAAATTTTGAAGAAAAGTAAAAAAAGAGGAGAGAGTAGATTCTAAATTAAATCTTTTTTGTTTTATATGATAAGATCTCTAGACTTTTCATCTTCGTTTTAATAGATGTTGTTGATAAAAAACATTGACCTTATTTATTATATTTGCAAGCTTTTTGGACTACTCTCATGTGTGTTCACTAATATCATATCTACGCCAATGTAAAAGATATTCCAATATATTTTTGTGCTACTATTAAATACATACACTTTAAAAGTTCATAGAACCTTTTATGATATTTTAGAGATTTTCTAATTAATAAAAGTCACTTGAAAAGCTTCTTAATTGATTGAAGTGGCTCAAAAAACTTTATAGTTAGTAGAAGAAGCTTGAAAAGCTTCCAAGTTGGTAGAAAGAGTTCAAGAAGCTTCCAATGTGATAAAAAGAGCTCAAGAAGCTTCTAAGTTGGTAGAAGCTGCTCAAAAAGCTTTGTAGATAAGGATATATATTAGAGTCGAGGCTGAAGAATTTTTTTAGTCTTAACAATGCATCTCTTGGAGTTCTAGCTCATCTTTTTTGATATTATTTGTATATTCATCTACATAATTCAAGTTCTTATCAATTTTTTCTTGAAACCTCTTTTTAGTTCAAGTTTCTTATTCTATATTCTTATGTCTCTGACAGTTTGTTGAGACTCTTTTATCTTCAATATTAGAATTGAATCCTTCTTGTTAGAAAATAGATTATTCTTCTTTTTGAAGGTATACTAATATTTTAGAGATTGGGGATTATCCTCTTTTAAATTGATATTATCTTCTTATAGATTCATTTATTTTTTCTATTAGAATAGCTGGAGATCAAGATAATAGTATGATCTAATCTTTTGAATCCAAATTATATACTATTATAAGCATTCTTATTACTTTATCTGCTAGGACTGTAGAGATTGAAGGAATTGTTACAAAACTTCATAACAATGCAATATTGGAAGTACTACAACATAGACTATATCCACCTCTAATTTTTGTATTCAAGGATACACTACTATGTATATTATGCCAAGAAAATCTACTTATTTAGTAACATAAGAAGCCTTGAGTTAATCTTCTAAAAAAATATGATGATACATGTTCAAAGTTTTAAAGATTTATTAATCAAATTTGATTAATAATGGTTCTATAACCTAATACTTCTTCAACAAGAGAATCAAGGATTGAATTGGTTCGCACCTTGCTTATAGGGCAAATATTATCATGATTTACTTTTTTATTTGAGAAAAGATCATTAATTTTAAACAACTTTGAAGCTTTCATGGAAGCATTTGGAGAACATGACAAGGCTTCTTGGACAATAGCCAAGATCTAAGCATTATAACAAAAGGTGCACTTTGCATCAATCTATGTATTTGATTTTGGACAATTAGTATGCAATATTAATTGGAATAAAGAAGCTTTGATGAGTCAATTTTATTAGAAATTAAGAAACAATGTAAAGAATTTATTATTACCACTTCCAAATCCAAAATTGCTCAATAAAACCATTGGCCAAGCTGTAAAATGTGATAATTGACTATTTCATCATTATCAAGATCAACATTTGTCGACTTTAGCAAGACAATATACAATACAATATACTCTTTTAATTAATAAGTATTTTGAATTTATATTCAAAAATAAAAAATAAGCAACTTCATGTAATATGTTTTAAATATCTTAGTCCATAAAAAAAAAATATTAGATGAAAAAAGGTCTGTGTTTGTATTGTGACAAGGAAAGCCATAAGACTTGCAATTACTTGAAGAAATAAAATCAATACATCACCAAAACTAGAAGTGCAATTGTTCAAAAAATGAAGATATTTAGCTATAATAGAGACTGTTGTCATACTACGTGTTGTCTTGGTGAGGAATGCACCGGGCACCTGGTTGTAGAAGATAAAGTTATATTTGTAAATAATCAAGAAATCCTAATAGGTTTCATCCATGTATGAGGAATATAATTCAAACTTCAATTCAAAAGTGTTTAAAAACACTCCTCTTAGTAACATCAACCATACATATACCCCAATTTCCTTGTTTCTTTTGTAATTAAGCAATTTTTATTTTTGTTTGTAAGCCCTAATCCTAATCAGTGAGCTTTGATAAGCTATAACTTTTAATCCAACCGTCCACTTAATATGAAATTTTTCACACAAATGCTAGTATAAGCCTTCTACATGCTCAAAAATATTCACTCCAATCGAAATTACAGGTTGCAAGAAAATGCCCAAAAACCACATTGATGACACTCTGCCGCCAACTTGAAAATTGATGCAAAAATTCCACTAGAGATTTCTACTTCTTCCACCATTAACTTTAGTTCAAACTTGGTATATAGTGCAAACTATAAGTCTTCTATTACCATGCCAAAATTTATGTTGATCCAATGAATAGATCTTTAGTTATCACAGAAAACATATCCAATCCTAAACTGCCAACTTCTGACAACCCTTTGTATCAAAGCTCAAATATCTCTTGATTGCATTATTAGATTAATACAAACTTTTGTATAAACTTAGCACACCTAACAATCCAAAAAATATCAAATTTTGAGTTATAGATGCTACACAGATTGCACAAATTGGTCAAGAATGCAAGCCATCATTGTCTTCTATAAAATCCAAAACACCAATATAAACATTGATTTTGAACAGCGATTTCTCAATCTTCTAAAATCCTATGGTAATATGCTAAATGCCCTTAGAACAAGCTTCAAGCTGGCTATCCAATCCTACTTGCCAATCTTCGAATATCCCAAATCCCTGCCTTTGGTGGTCATTTATATGGCTAAAGGTCTGATTTTGACCCTCTTTCATATCCAGTCACCCCCTAGGTATTGATCTAACTTATTTTAAGGGTTTTTAAACTTAATCTTATCTTCAATTTAACTTTGGTATCTACCATATTAACTTTTTACTTTTCTTATTCTATTTTTATTAACTTATGGCTTTTTTTAAAGACATGAATAATTTTTTACAACCTAGAAGAAAATTTTAATAATTAACTTTTATCTTTTAGCTATTAGAGGAAGAATTAATCTAAGAGGCTTTTATAAATCTTTTCTTAAGTATCTTAAGTTTCTAATAAATCAAGATAACTAAGTATTAAGTAGAATTTATCCTTATTCATACTTTTCACTATATAAACATATTACAACACAATATCCATCTCCTCTGAACCTACGCATCCTCTGATATGCGCCAATGAAGCATATGTCATAATTGGCATCATACCATCTCTTCATTTCTCACACCAAGTTCTTCTTTATCATGTTCATCATTCATTTCCATATAATTATCTTCTTCAAAGTCATTGATGTCTTCAACATGATCCTCCACATTTATTTCTTCATCTCGTCTTTTGAAAACCTTAACTCGCTTTCAAGCAATAGGTATCTTCAACCTTGTACCATCCAATTTTTTCAATGAATATATGGCATTATCATGAACTATTACTACTACATATGGTCCAAACTAACGTTTTGAAAACTTTCTTAATGTACTATGCTGGTTATCTAAACTGTTGTCAGAAACAAGTATCCAATCACCTTCTTCAATTGCTTTAGGCCTCAATCAATGTTGTTTATCAAACTGAGCCTTATTCCTTAGCCTTGCCCTTTGTAATCTTTTCAATGCCAATTCCACATCTTTCGGTCTTTGTTCAAGTTGCTGAATTCTAATAGTCAATAATTCTTCTCTTGTTAATCCCTCTTCCCAAGGTAGCATACTCCAAGTTGGCACATGCTCTTCAATTGGCATAATAAGTTTTTGACCTGTCATCAGTTCTACTGGCATATATCCTGTCACCAAAGTATGTGTTATTCAATCAATCCATAATACATAAGGTAGAAGTCGAGGCCATTCTCTCACTCTTCCATTACAGGCTTTAACCAAAGCTTTTACAATTGGTGGGTGTCCACGTTCACTCTTTGCATTCCTCTCTCGATTATAAGCTATAGTCAATGATAATTTGACTCCACATCTCTTAAAGAATTCACGAGCTTCATATGTATTTAATTCTCCATGATCTGTAGTGATCTTTTCCACACATCTATAGCAACAAATAACATCCTCAAGCAAAAACTTGCAAATCCCTTCTATAGACTTTGTCTTTAAAGCCTTGCCTTCTACTTGATTTGATAAATTTTCATGAGCCAAAATTAAATACCTCATTTGCCATAATTCAATTGGCATAATAACCAAATCCACAATCCATTTAAAATGAATGGCCAAAGGATATGTTAGATATAAACCATCTCGATGTTGTATATTTGAGTACATTTGACAAATTATATAAGATTCTATAAATAAAGTTATATATCAATACATATTATTCCACCAATATCGTTCCTTCAATTTAGCAAAAGTAGCCCAAATTCTTCTATGCCATGCCCATAAACTATCATGAAATTCCTTGAGTAGTTTTTGTTGACGTTCTTTAGTACGTACTACTCGTCGTGGCATTCCAATGTTTGTTTTTGGCCTCTTCCATAGAAATCCTCCTTGTAATACAAACTTGTATGCCTTTTTTATGATTTGTCTAAATTTTCAATCGACCAATTAGCATGCTTGGTTAATGTGTTCAAATAATGTCCAATATTCAATAAATCCCTTTCATAATTTTCTTCCTGAAATGACTTATTTTCCTTATTCAATTGTCAAACTGAATAAAATTTTATACCCACATCATCAATATCCTCTATCATCTCATCTTCTCCATCATATCTTGCTGGAGATAATATATCTGCTATGGAATTGTCTTTTTCCACAACATGCTTAAACTCCGGATTTAATGATTTGATATAAGCAATCCACCTCAACATTGCAATGTCTGGGATTGTACAATTAGTAATCATTATAAGCAAAGGCAAATAATCTGTTTCAACCACCATTGTTGCCCCAATTAAATAATCCTTTTCAGCTTTCATAGCTGAAACAATTCCCTATAATTCTCTTTTCACCTGAGAATATGCACATTGGCATATAATTTAAACCTTAGCTCCAAATTAAATTGCAAATCTATACTCATTTGAATCATCTTGATTCACAACCCATCCAATGGCAATTGGACTAGTATCCACTATAAGAATCACTAGTCTATTATACTTATAATCAATTTTTCTCAATATTGGAGGTAATATTATTAATTTCTTCAATATTTGTATTGCTTTGATATGCTTTTCTTCCCATTTAAAACGATAATCTTTGTATACTAACTCATACAATGGATCTGCTATATGAACATAGTGAGGAATCCAAATGCGATAAAACACACATGCACCCAAAAACCTATGCACCTCTGTTAAAGAACTGCGATTTTCTTTTATTCTTCCAATTGCATCAACCTTAGCTAGATCTGATTTTCTTCTGCAAAATCTACATAAATATCCAACAATTATAACTTCTCGTACTCCAAATATAGATTTTATATCCGATAATGTAAGATGAATTTCCTCAAGTCGAGTCAATATCCTTTACAATCTTGTATATGATGAACAATATACTTGCAACACCCCCTCTTATCTAAAGTTTCATCCTTGTCATCTTCTTTGCACCCTTTAATAGGAACATCATCTAAAAAAAATATACTCTTCTCAAGAATAAAATCCCTCAACACCTTGTTCATCCCATTCATCATATGTGCAACTGAGTTAGTAGCACCTTGAGGAAGAGTACACATTCTAACCAATCCAAGTGGCATTCTCATTGTTGTTATGTCTCTATTGTCTTTTGCAAGTTGAAATTGGTCATAGCCTGAATATAAGTCACCCATTGAATAGATTGCCCTTCCTATGAATGCTTCAATAAATTCATCTACTATTGGTCCAATTCTTGCAATCTTGATAGTCATTGCATTTACTGGTTGCATATCTTGAATAAATCATAATGATCCATTTTTCTTAGGAAGTGTAAACCATCGGCTAGAATATGGTGCAAAAGAAGGCTCCAAAATCTTTAGCTTCATCTTTTCTTTCAATAATTCTACCAAACTTGGTAAATGCGCCCTTGGCACTGGAATTGGCCTCAAATTCTAAAATACATGTGGTATAGTGAAAACAACCATTGGAATTATAATATTTGAATTTACACATCTAATTTCATGAAACTCAAAGGCAAATGATTTATCTCATTTTGCTAGTATTTCTTTGAAGCATGAAATTTCCTCTAATAATAAAGAATCGTCAGAACCAATCTTCAATTCTTCAAAAGTCTCTTCAATAAACTTATGTCCAATATTCTTTGGATCCCTTGAGCTCTTTTCTCTTGATGCTTCTTCTGTCTGTTCTTTACAGACTTTTGGCAAAGATCCAGCAATGGATCATCATCTTTTAATATTTTTAATCCATATAATTCCTTTTTAATAGCACATAATCTTTTTTTCTTATTTCTTTTTAAATCCTCAATCTTTTTATACATAACACTCCTATTATCAAAAATGCCAATAAATCTTATATCAAAGGTATATATATCTTGCGAGAGTATCTCTCCTTCTGTACCTCCATAATTCCACTTTATAATGGTACTCCTCAAAAATCCGTAAATTCTTCAACAACTCTTGGCAATGGTTTCTCTCTCAATCTGTCTCGATTACGTTCATGATTTAGAGGAACAGTCAAAAATTGTACTACCCTTCTCCCATCTTGACTACAAATCCATACATAAGCCGATCCATCATCAAGTACTTTTATTTCCATTCAAGTTCCAATAGTATACGGTTGTCCCAATATAAGAAGATAAATTGTTGCATCTTGAATAAAGAAATTTTGTTCTATTGCCACATCACCAATCCGAATCTTCACATCCGTGCAAGTACCATATAACTCACCTCGTATATTATTAGTTGCCCATATTATCCATCCATGTTCCATATCAATTGGCCACTTTTGTTTCATGTAAAGATCCTTAGACATAAGATTTATTTCTGAACCGTGGTCAATCAAGATAACAACTGGCTCATCCATATTTCCAATCTTTACTAATACTTCTATAGTTGCTCTAGCCGAATGCTTTCGAATATAATGACTCAAAATTTCTTTTTCTTTATCATTTGGATCATCAAAGCGTACTTTTTGATTGTAACTCCTTCTTCTACTTGTTGATTGTTTGCAACAATTACCAATTTCATCTTCTTCATCTTCACATATATGTGCATTAATAATATAATATGATCCAGCTTCACCCATTAATTGCCTTTTTGCTTAATGTTGTCAATAATGACATCATGAAATTCTTTCTTTGCAATACCCAATATTTCCTTCAAGATAAATTCAACTTTAGTATTAGAGACATGTTCTTCAAGTACCCCCTTTAAATTTCTTTAAATGTTGGTTTCAAGATTTTTGAGTTTGTAATGACTTTGTGAGAGCTATGCAAAATCATGGTTCTATTTGAATGACTTTGGTTGTTGAAAAATAAAGTAGGTTTATATTTTTGAATTTTTTTATAAATTTTATAATAGATCTATGAATATAAATTTATAAATTTATAAATATAGTTGTATTAAATATATATTATAAATAATAGCTTAATTAGATATTTAGATCAAAGGTTATTAAAATTTAAGTGGGCTAGGATCTCAAAAATTGGATTTTGAAGGTTGGTGAGGGTTTTTGTAATTTTGAGCAATCTGCTAGTTAGATTGGAATGGTTCTTTTTTCAACTAGTAGTTAATTTAATTTTTAATATTTTGATATAATTTTAAAATATATAAATAATGCAAAAAAAAATCATTGATCCTAGAAGATTGACATCAAGGTTAAAGAAAGTAGACAATCAATACAAAGTGGATTAAGAGTTTTTTCTTCCAAGTTGTATGATCAAATTCCTTCAAATTTTGTATGCTTATTTTTAATTAAAAAATTAAAAAGTGTATAAAATTTTAATAAAGATTAATAGTTAATTTAATAATTATTAAAGTTTTAAATTTGCTATTGGATTTAATTAAGGTTTTGTTAAGATTTATTTAAGGTTTGATTAAAAATTATGTATAGTATCTTTTAGATTTTATTAGAATTTGATTAGGATTTTATTAGAAATTGAATAGAATTTCATTAGAATTTCATTAGGATTTGACTAAGATTTGACTAAGATTTGATTAGAATTTCATAAGAATTTGATTAAGATTTGATTAAGATTTGAATAAGATTTGATTAAAATTTATTTAAAATATCTTTAGAATTTTATTAAAATTGAATAAAAATTGATTAGGATTTATTTAGGATATCTTTAGGATTCCATTAAGATTGGATAGAATTTGATTAGGATTAATTTAAAATATCTTTAGAATGTCATTAACGTTTGTTAGGATTTTATTAAGATTTATTTAGAATTATATTAGGATTTCTTTGGATTTGACTAGGAATTGGTTATGATTTCTTTAAGATATCTTTAAGATATCATTAAGATTTCTTTTATATTTATTTAATATTTTTTTATGATTTTTTAGTATTTTTTTATAATTTATTTAACATTCTTTATGATTTAATAAAAAAAAAAATTTAGGATTTTTTAAAAGTTTTATTATGATTCTTTTAGGATTTAATTAGAATTGTTCAATTAGAATTCAATTGAGATTTATTTAGGATTTTATTAGGATTGTTCAATTAGAATTCAATTGAGATTTATTTAGGATTTTATTAGGATTGTCAGGTTCTTAGTTAATTACAAAATAGAACTTTACCTTCTACAACCAAGTACCTAGTACATATTCAAACAAGATAATATGCAATATGACATAAGTGGTGAACTTGACATAAAAATTTGGAGTAGAAGGTATTAGATTTTGTTTGTTCTTGTTTAAATTTGGTAGAGAAAGAAGATAAGAAGATTGAAGTTGGAACTTTAATGGAAGTTTTGGATGGTTATTCCAATGGAACTTCTAGTAGATTTTTTACTCGAGGACAAAATATATTTATGGATCTAAACATTACAAGTATATTTCAAGTATTCATATTATCTATGCAACAACAACAATGCATTGATTACAAAGAGGCTTTGACAACTAAATCATTACAAGTAATGATTAATAAAATTGATTAATTTAATAGAAAGGATATTTTAAAATATTTGAGATGGTATGTACAAGAAATAGAATTGAATCATGTTTCTAAAAAGATAATAATTGAATTATTTGAATGCACCAAAGTATCAAAGATAAAAAAATATGGAAGGTCAATTATAAAGGATTTTGGAAATTCATAGAAGATATTTTTACATGCATTAAAGGATAAATATTTCTTGAAAGACATTGATCAAGTTACTAAAAAAATATTCTTAAAATGGATTGAGCAACCTAATAAGAATTTGTAAGTTATGGAACTATTAAAAAAATTTAAGAGATAATATTCTTGATTATCAAATATAGAAAAATTAACATTAGAGCCAAATAATATTGAATTATTTTTTTGAACTGTTGATAGAAAATTATAAGAAAAATTAGAGGTTCTTCTTGAAGACAAAGAAGAAGGTGAAGGATTGACAATAAAATATATGGATATTGAAGATGCTAAGGAATTGCTTACAAAGCAAGAAAAAAAAAAAGATAGGATTAATATTTAATAAATAGCACAAGCATCTAGAATTCAAGTACCTATTACATGACAAACCATGTCTATTGTCCAAATTCTAATGATTACATCAAAGAAAGAAGATATGGAAATCAAGAAGATTATATATGGAATGTGAGATTTTCAAATTAAATTTACAAGACTTAAAAAAAAACTTCTATAGCAATTTAAAGACTACTTCTATAAACAAGGGTATATGCAAAGATGTATTTGAAGTGATGATGTTTTTTATTTTCAAAAAAATTTGATGAATTTAATGACATAATGCGGTAAGGAATTATTTTTTAAAAAGATAGAAAAGTGGTATTGAAGGTTATTGGAGATCTTCTTCAAATCAATTTTGATTAGAGAGGTATAAAAGCATTGGTTCAAAATTATTTTATAACACATGAAATTATAGCACTAGAAGCTACAAGTTATGGTGCAAGGGTGGATGATGACTTGAACAAAAATATAGAAATAAGTAGGTTTTGATCTTTTGCCATTTCTATAATATGTTGTATAAATAGCTATTATATATTATAGTATATTGAGTGCTATCAAGCACCACATCAAAAAAAAATAACAAATATATAAAGCACACGATAAACACATTATTATAAAAGAAGAATGGAATTTATACTTAAGACAAGTTATCTAATTCTTGCAAGTTCTTCTTGAACTTCTTGTTTAAACTTCCAATTTATATTTTGTGTCTATGATAGTTTGTTGAGACTACTCTCATCTTAGATATCAGAGCTAGTTCTTTCTTGTTGGAGTGTGGATTACCCCTCTTCTTGAAGGTACACTAGGATTTTAGAGGTTATGGATTACCCTCCTCTAAACTGATATCTTCTTCGTTATCATATTGGAGTCTTATTTTTCTTAGAGAGGGTGGATTATCCCTCTTCTTGAAGGTCTTAAGGCGTTTTAGAGGTTGTGGAGTATCCTTTTCTAAACTAATATCTCTTCCTTATAGGAACAGTTACTTCTTTTCTCTTAGAATGGCTAGAGGTCAAGACATTAATATGACTGAAAGTTTGGAGTCTAAGTTGGATGCCATTATGAATGCTCTTGTCATGTTATCACAGAGAACTATGGTGATTGAAAGAGTCTTTGCAAGACTTCATAATAATGGAGCATCTGAAATAGCACAATCTGGGTTTTGTCAACCTCAAGTTTCTGCACCAGAAGAAGCAGCTTTACCTATGGTTAAATGAGAACCATTGCTTCCACAATGAAAAGGGCCTTGAATTAGCCTTCCAGACAAGTTTGATGGTACACGCTCCAAATTTTGAGGTTTTGTCAATCAAATCAAATTGATAATAGCTCTACAACTTGAATGTTATCTGACGGAGGAGTCAAGTGTTAGATTGGTTGGAATTTTGCTTACGAGACAAGCTCTATCGAGGTTTGTTCCTCTGTTCAAAAAATGATCACCAATTTTGAGCAACTTTGAAACTTTTTTGAAAGCATTTGCAAAAGCATTTGGCGAGCATAATAAGGCTTGATGGATTACAATGAAAATTTGGTCACTACAACAAGGGACTCACTCTACATCAGTCTATGCATCAGATTTCAGGCAATTAGCATACGACATCAACTGGGATGAAGAAGCATTGATGGATCAATTCTATTGGGATCTAAGGGACAACATGAAGAATTTGTTGTTATCTCTTCCTGATCCACCAATGCTCAACGAAGCCATTAACAAAGCTGTGAAGTGTAATAATTGCCTATTTCAGCGTCGCCAAGATCAATGCTCCAGACAATATACAAGTTGTCATAGCACAACTATATTGACAAGTAGCCTAAATTCACAATTAGAGGCAGAGGACATGCAGATTGATGCGATACGTATCAAATCTCTTACTTTAGAAAAAAGAAGTAGCGTATGGAAGAAGATTTGTATTAGTATTGCGATGGAAAAGACTATAGAGCTCGAAGCTATTCTAAGAAGCAAAATAGATGCAACATCAAGACTAAAGGTGCGTTTATTCAAGAAAATGACGATGCTCGGCCACAATAGGAACCGTGCGGCTAGACAAATCAATACCAGGTTCCTCTCTTTTTATTCAACTTGCATGTTGTTTTATAATTCTTTTGTCTTTTGGCCCTCAAAAACTAAAAATCTTAGCCTTATTAGATTCAGGAGCATCTGCTTGTTTCTCAGACTAAAAATTTACTAAGCGTCATAAAATTCAAGCCTGTTCATGTAGAAGTAATAGATGGACGACCTTTATTGTCTAGTAGTGTCATCCATGAATCAAAATCTATAGAGGTGATATTTAAAGACCATAATAGTTATATTATTTTCAACATTATTGGCACCCCATCAAATCCTATAATTCTTGGTCTTTCTTGGTTGAAAAAATATAATCCATCCATAGATTGGAGGCAGCGGAGGATAACATTTTCCACAGAACATCCTAAGGACAAGCCTCAAAGAAGACCTCAAACCAAAAATTCCTTATTTATTGGAATAAAAATATTTGTAAGATCGTGCAAAGAAGGCACACCATTGGTCATTTATGCGACTCCAACTTGTGGAGAGCAGATTTCAATAGCAGGTATATCAGAACAATACAAGGATTTTCAAGACGTTGTCATGATATAATATGACTATTAGATGAAAGAGTATAAAAATAGTATATTATAAAAGATCTTAGTTCAAAATATTGTAGCAAATTATTTAGAAAAATAAATAATAGTAAAAAGGGAATAAAACTAATGGGTGTTAATACTGCCCTTTTTACAAATGAGCTTCTATTTATTTTATAGGGCCATAAGTAAGGCAAAACAAAGTAGATTGGGAAATAAAATGATATAGGCATATATAAGAGAGGTTTCAGAAAAATTTACTACAAAAATCTTGAAATAGATACCCAGAAAGGACCAGTTATGAGCTAGGGTCGAAATCAGACCCCGAGGCACAAAACCGTGTGCCTACGGTAGATCTAGGGGTTTTTTTTGTAGATCAAAGATTGAGGTTAGAGAGGGGACTTAAAGAGTTTTGTATAGGAGTTGGTTTGGAGTGATTTGGATAAAAAACAATTTTGTAATAGCTTTGCAAAGTCAGGGTTTATTTTGGCTACTTGAGATTTTGTGAAATAAAATAGGATTGATAGTTTAGGCAATTCCAAAAGCTTTGCAGCAGATCTGTAGCTAGAAATTTGTGGATTTTTGGATATTGTTGTTGTTAATGTGTATTGTGAATTTGAATTGAATCTAACAGTTTAGTTGTACGTAATTGAGGTTTAAGTGGGTCAAGGTCTCAGAATTTAAGTTTTGAGAGTTAGTTAAGGTTTTTAAGATCTTGAGCAATCTGCCATTTGGATTGGAGTAATTTTTATTTGTGTAGATAACAGAATTTTTTTTCTATATACATGAGTAATTTGAGACTGATTGAACGGTGAAGAAGGGAGAAATCAGCACTGGAAGATCAGCATCAAGGTTGGAGAAGGAGGCCGACCAACACCCGAGAAGATTTTGGGGTTTTTCTTCCATTTGGTAAGTTTGATTTCCTTCAAATTTGTTGTGCTTGTTTTTGACTAAGAGGTTGAAGGGTATACAAAGTTTTAAGTAAGATCAATGGTCTAATCAATAGATATTGAGGTTCTAATTTTTCTTAGGGTTGATTTGAATTGGTTAGAGTTTGGTTTATGAATTGTTTAGGATTCGGTTTAGGATTTAGGATTTATTTAGGATTTGGTTTAGGGTTTAGGATTTGTTTAGGATTTGGTTTAGGGTTTAGGATTTGACTTAGGATTTGACTTAGGTTTTGACTAGGATTTGACCAGGGTTTGATTTAGGGTTTGATTTAGGGTTTGACTAGGATTTGACTTAGGATTTGACTTAGATTTTGACTAGGATTTGACTCAGGGTTTGACCAAGGTTTGACCAGGGTTTGACTTAGGATTTGATTTAGGTTTGACTAGGATTTGACCTAGGATTTGAATAAGATATGACTTAAGATTTTAAGATTCTATTTTTAGTATTTTCTAAATTTAGTATTTTATATATTATTTTCTATTATGATTAATGTATGATTCATTAATTCTTCTTTTGTAATTGCTTTAATATTGAATCAAGGTTTGATTAATATTATTAAGATTTAATAGAAGTTGTATAGGATTCTATTAAAGTTGTTAGGATCTTGTTGTTGTGTATTTCCTTTTTGTCTTCCACAGCCAGGTGCCCGGAGCATTCTCGAGCAGAATAGCACGTATTACAACGTGTTCCAAAAGAAGAATATTGACATGCTACCGGAGCACCGACCATATGATTGTGCCATAGAATTACAAGTAGGAGCACAACCGCCTTTTGGTCCAATCTACAATCTATCGCAAATAAAGTTGGCTGAATTGTGGAAATACATTAACAAGATTCTAGCCAAGAACTTCATTTGTTATTCAAAATCGCCAATTGGGAAAGCAATCTTATTTGTAAAGAAAAAGGATGGCTCACTATGGATGTGCGTGGACTATCGTGGTCTCAACAAGGTGACAAAGAAGAATCGCTATCCATCACCTTTGATTTCTAGTCTTCTGGAACAATTTATAAGTGCAAAGATCTTTACAAAGATTGATCTAAGGGGAGCTTACAACCTTGTGCAAATCAAAGAAGGAGACGAATGGAAGACAACTTTTTGTACAAGATATGGCCATTTTGAGTATAATGTCATGCTATTTGGTCTTACCAATGCTCCGGCGGTCTTTCAACACATGATAAATGATATTTTTTGAGAGCATCTAGACAATTTTATTATCATTTATCTGGATGATATCTTGATATTTTCCAAGAATGAAGAAGAGCATGAGAAGCACGTTCATTTGGTACTCGAAAAACTACATGAGCAAGGATTCTATACCAAGTTGGAAAAGTACTTATTTCACCAAACTAAGATGGAGTTTTTAAGATTCGTTGCAACTACGAAAGGCTTTGAAGATAGATCCCAAGAAAGTGGAAGTAATTGTGTCTAGGGAAGTTCTGAAGACGATTAGAGATGTACAATATTTTCTTGGCTTTGCTAACTTCTATTGGATCTTCATAAAGAATTATTTTCAAGTTGCTACTCCATTCATTTGATTGACTTATAAGGATAAGCTCAAATGGGGACCTCTAGTAAAAAATACATTTCAAAATCTTAAGACGGCATTTATTACGGCTTCAATCTTGGTACATCCAAACTTTGGAAAGGCTTTCTATTTGAAAATGAATGCTTCAAATTTTATTTTAATAGCCATACTTTTGCAGATGAGCATTGACATTAAGCTTCATCTGGTTGCATTCTATTTGCGGAAGTTTTCTGCGATTGAGATCAACTACGAGATCCATGATAAGAAACTCCTTACTATAATGGATTCTTTCCAAGAGTGGCATCACTTCTTCAAAAGAGCTGCACATCTGGTGACCGTATATACAGATCACAAGAATCTGGAGTAGTTCATGTCGACTGGGGTTCTAAACCGTCGTTAAGCTCGATGGAATTTGTCGCTATCTAGATTTGACTTTGTTATTACTTATCGGCCTGGAAAGCAACAAGGACTATCCGATGCCTTATCAAAAAGATCATATCTTGCACCAAAGGTTGCAGAAGCAACGCTTGATCATTAATATACGACATTGTTAAAGCCAGAGCAATTTAAGATTTGTATTGCTATTGTGTCAATTGATGCCAACTTCCTCAACCAGGTACATGCTGCAACCATTGAAGATTCAATAGCCCTTGATATCAAGCAGCGTATCAATGATAATAAGTTCAATGTTGCAGGAGATCTTTTATACTTTAAGAAGCGGCTGTATATCCCAAAAGAGCCAACATGACTCCGAGTCCTTCAATCTCATCATGACTTTCCAGCTGCGGGACATTTCAGATTCAACAAGACCTTGGAATTCATTTTCCAAGATTTCTGGTGGCCCCAAATATGGAAGGATGTGAAAGATTTTATCATCTCTTGTGAGATTTATTCAAGATCTAAGAATCCTCGACATCACCTTTATGGACTTTTATAGCCATTACCTATTCCGCATCATCCATGGTCTTCAGTTTCCATGGACTTTATTACAGACCTTTCGCCATCGAATTCATTCAACAATATCTTTGTTGTGGTCGATCGGCTTAAAAAGATGGCACATTTTATCCCTTGTAAGAAGACATCGTCAAGCGAAGACACAACAAGGCTCTTCGTTGATAATGTGTATCGATATCATGGTTTACCAAATGATATCATGTCGGATCAAAGAACCCAATTTGTATTAAAGTTTTGGAGATCTTTTTTTAAGATATTGAAGATAGACATCAAGCTTTCTTCGGCATTCCATCCTCAAACTGATGGCCATACAAAATGGGTGAATCAAGTTTTGAAACAATATTTACGATGCAGCATCAACTATCAGTAAGATGATTGGAATGCATATCTACCGCTAGCCAAGTTTGCATATAACAACACCCTTCATGGATCGATTCAAAAAACACCATTCTTTTCCAACTATGGGTACCATCCAAAGCTTGATTTATTGAGTCTATCAGTGAATGATAATCGAGCAGCTGAAGGATTGGTGAAGCAGCTATTACAGCTTCAAACCACATTGAAGCTTCAATTGCAAATTGCCCAAGAGTCCTACAAAGTATTCGCAGATAAATTTTGGAATCAGGCACCTATTTTCAAAATTGGAAATAAAATATGGCTGCTTTGATGGAATATCAAGACCAAGCCACCATGTGATAAGTTAGACTATCAAAGATTGAGACTATTTGTTATCCAGAAGCAGATCAATCCTATGGCGTACCACTTAGAGCTACCAATTGCTATGAAGGTACACCCTGTCTTTCATGTTTCTCTGTTAAAGCCTTAGAGTCTTTTCGTAGAAGAATGTAATATCCGCCACCTAGTATCAAAATTGAAAACCACAAAGAATACAAGGTGGAAAAGATACTAGATTCATGGCAAAGATGGAATAAATTAGAGTACTTGGTACATTAGAGCGGCTATAATATTAATGAACAAACATGGAAACTGGCCGAAAATCTCGCCAATGTACTGCAAAAGGTATAAGAATTCCATCGACAATATTCTAATAAACTAAAAATTGGCCATTGACAAAGGGTGAAGATGAAGTTTTCTCTAGAAAAATGAATAGAAAAGGGATCCAGGTCTTATCAAAACATAACTTGTTGTATTTTGTAGTGTCAAGATATCTAATTTCACGGAGTATTTAGATATGGCTAGTGGAAATGAGGATATTGCACTAGTGATGCCATCGCAATTGAATAGCTCACGACGTCGACGTGGAGGTGAAGAATTAGAAGAACCAAGAAGACGTCAAAGAATACCAAGTAGCAGGTCACTTGTGATTGTCTTTAAAGCTGAACCAACTCATGAAGGTAGTGGCAAAACGATATTTTTAGGCCGCTTCCACAATGAAGACACAAAAATTCAAGCATGGTCTCAAGTAGAAGGTGTTGGTCATTACCGATGGCTATAAGGACCCATGAATCATCTGCCTTGTGAATGACAACTAGAGTATATTGCAGAGACTATACGCCAAATCTTTGATTTTTTACGTTTGTGAGTATACATCTCAAATGGCTTCTCGGAGACCTCAAAGCTAGAAGAGGAGGTGATGTCAAGGACATACTTATCAGAACTTTCTAAAATATTTTAGAAGGATCTTAGAACTCTCTAAAACCTTCTAGAGCCTTCTAGCATCTTCCTAGTTGGTAGAAGTTGTTTGAAAAGCTTCTTAGTTGGTGGAAGTTGCTTGAGAAGCTCCCTAATTGGTAGAAGCTGCTTGAGAAGCTTCTTAGGTAGGAATATATATTAGAGTTGAGGTTGAAGAGTTCTTCAGTTTCGACAATACATGTCTTGGAGCTCTAGCTTACTTCTTTGGTGTTATTTTTGTACTCATCTGATTAATCTAGTTCTTGTCAGTTCTTCTTGAACTTCTTGTTTGGACTTCCAGTCTATATTCTGTATCCATGACATTTAATTGAATAGTCCTTTCAATAGGAAGATAGTAGAAAATATAATTTTTAAAATATTTTTGATGCTCTTGTTCATCCTTGTCTTCAAATAATAAAATATTTCTTAGGCAATATATCTTTTATACAAAGAATTATATAGCCTGCTTTGATATTAAGTGTCGTGGATGCTCCACATTGTAAATAGATATTATCTTCTTTAGAAAATCTTTTTAATTGTAATTGGTAGCTTCTATTATAAATATGAGCATATTCCAAAGTATCACGTTGTTCTACAATAGACAAGTTTTCCATAGTTATGGATATAGCATGCTTGAAGAATTTTGCTTGTTTATATAAACATTGTGTCTAAACATTTGGATCATCTAGATCTATCATTGGAATTAATTTTTTATATATTAAATTTAATAAGATAGGCTCTCTTCCATGCAATAATTAATAGGGATTATAAGACACCAAAGATGCTTATTTATTAAATTAATAGTCTATAGAAATCTATAATAGTATCAAATCTCAATTACGGTGGTAATCGCAAAGCAAATCATATTTTTGCAATCTACATTTAATTATATGAACTACCCTTTCAACCAAACCATCAGCCTTAGGGTAATCTCTAGAGGTAGTATGGTGATCTATCAAGGCTTTAATACATAAGTCCTCAAATGCATGAAAAAACTCCCCCCTTTAATTAATTAATACCTCCACGGGTGTTCCAAATTGTACCAACATACAATCAAAGAATGCCATAGCGGCCAACTCTGAAGAATTTTGTGGTTGAACCAAAAATTCAATCTACTTGCTAAAATGCTCCACCATTACCAATATGTATTTAGCACCATGTGGAGTGATAATAAGTAGTCCAACAAAATCCAAAGACTAACAATAATTCAATCCCATGATCAATAAGGATCTTAATTGGAGAAATAAGTGGTTGAAGCTTGACCTAAATTAATTAAAAACCTCACACTATTTAACATAAGCGGCAATTTATTGATATATATATCATTCCATGAATATTGATTATGCAATATAGAATGTATCTTATATATTTTAAAATGACTAAGCTCATCATGTACTTGTCATATCAAAGAAGCTCTTTAATCTAGCCTTACTACTATATGCCTAGTGCCATCTAGCCACATAAAAAATAATAATTTTAATACTTTAGAGGGACATAAATAAGCCAAATCAAAGTAAATGAGATAAATAATTAATATAGGCATCTTTAAGAAGGAATTAAAAATAGATTTTAATAAAATTTATCTCAAAATTTTAAGAATTGATATTTGGAGAGGACTAATTTTGAACTTGGGTCAAAATCAGATCCTAAGGCACAAAACCACATACCTATGGGAGATAGAGAGTTCTTTGATTGATTAGAAAGTAGGATTTAAGAGCAAACTCTAGAGAGTTTTTTTAAATATTAGAATTTGGTTATTTAGATAGATATTGACTTTGTAAGAGCTTTGCAAAGTAAGCACTCTTTTAGGTGACTTTGATTTTTATAAAATAAAATGAAATTTATATTTTTATAAATTTTATGAGTTTGGTAGTATATCTATATGTAAAAATTTGTGAGTTCATGATTGCAGTTGTAATTGTTGTATGTTATAAATTTGAACATGATCGAATGGTTAGATTAAAGATTATTGAAGTTCAAGTGAAATAGGGTCTAAAAAATTAGATTTTGAAGGTTAGTGAGGATTTCTAAGATATCTATTAATTTATTAATTGAATTGAAGTGAAAATTATATTTATAGATAATATACTTGATTTCTTGTATACTTGTGAATTTTAAAAGCAATCGAATGGTGAAAAAAGAGATATTAGTGCTAGGATATCAACATCAAGGTTGGAAAAAGAAGGTGGCCTATATCCAAGTGGATTTTTAGATTTATGTTTTTTTTGATAAGTTGGATATTTTTCAAAATTTCTAAACTTGTTTCAACTTAACTCTTGAGAAATATGCAAATTTATAGTCAAAATTAATAATTTAATTATCAATTATTGAAGTTTCAATCTACTTTAGGAATTATTTAGGAATTGATTAGGATATGATTAAGATTTATTTAGGATTTAGAATCCAATTAGGATTGATTTAGGATTTAGGATTTGACTAAGGTTTTTTTAAGATTTCTTTAGGATTTTTTTAGAGTTTCTTTTATATTTTCTTTTTCTTTTTTTTTTCTTTTAGATTTCTTTAGGATTTTTTAAAGATTTTTTTAGGTTTCTTTAGGACTTTTTAATTTTTTTTAATGATTTTTTTATAAATTTTTTAGGTTTTATTTGTTTGTGTGTGTGTGTTTTTTTTTTTTTTTTTTTTTTTTTTTTATATATATATAATTTTTATAAAAATTTAATTAGATTTGATTAATATTTAATTATTTTTATTTAGCTTTAATTATAATTTATATGTGATTATATTAGAGTTGTTAGAACTTATTGTTGTAAGTTTTTTTTTAAAAATTTTATATAGCTATGTACCAAATGCATTCTTAAATAAGACGTCATGTAATACAATAATGTTGAAGCACTAGAATTAAACTTAGTTTCTCCTTCAATATAGCAAATGCTTGTTACTGCTCACTATCCTAAGTTGTTAGGAATATAAACTAAAACAGATGTATGAATTAATAAAAGCTATGTCAAAAGAAAATGACAAAATAGGAATAAGGAAGTATGTATATTCAAGTAGAAACTAGAATGGCTATTGCTAAAGATTAGAAAATATAAAAGACTCTTGAACTAGATTAGAAGCAAGAAAAGAATTGATAAGAGTGAAGAAGGCTTCACTCTTGTTTCTATATATACTATCTATCTAAGAATTACGTGGCGGCATTCTATAGAATTTCCAATATGTATCTAATTTGCAAGACACATGTCAAACTTGCAAGATAAGTTTTCTACATATTTGCCACATATTTAGCTTGTTCCACAAGCTACCAATACGTGCAATATGTGATTAGCTTGTTCTATAAGCTATCAATATGTGCAACACATTGTTATGTAGTAACACAACCATTAGGTGAAAGAAAAAAAGAATGATTATAATATATAGGAGCTTAAGTAAAAATATTTTAGCAAATTATCTTGGAATTATAGATAATAGATAAAAAAGTAGTAAAAATTAAAAAGTACTAATATTATCTTTTATAGAAAATACTTTTATTTAATTTATATGGCCATAAATAAGAAAAAATAAAGTGGATTAGAAAAATAAATAATATATGCATCTTTAGGGAGGAATTAAGAATAGGTTTTAGTAAATATTATCTCAAAATTCATAGAGTTGATACTTAAAGAGGACTAGTTATAATCTTGGATCAAAATCAGACCCTGAGATATAAAACCATGTACCTATGGTGGATTGATGGTTTTTTTTGTAGATTAGAGAATTGAAATAGTAAAAAGACTTAAGAGGATTTGTTTAAGTGTTAATTTTGAATGATTTGGAGAAAAATTGGCTTTGTAAGAGCTTTACAAAATCAAGGTTGTATAAGGTGAGTTTGGATTTTGTGAAGTAAAGAATAGTTTATGAATTGAGCACTCCATGAGTTTGATTATAGATCTACAAATGAAAATTTGAGAATTTATGATTATAATTGTGAATAATACATATTGTAAGTTTGAGCTTGATCAAATAGTTTAATTAGGAGTTATTGAAGTTCAAATGGATTAAGGTCTCGGAAGTTGGGATTTGAGGATTAATGAGGGTTTTTTAGATATTTAACAATTTTTCAATTGGATTGAAGTGAGAGTTATTTGTATGGATAATAGACTAGATTTTTTTTAATTATAAATGAATTTTGAAAGCAATTGAATGGTGCAAAGAAAAGATATTTGTATTATAAGTTTGACATTAGGATTGGAGAAGAAGGGTAGCCTACACTTGAGTAGAAATTGAAGCTTAACTTCTACTTTGTGAGTTGGATTTCTTTCAACTTTTTTGTGTATTTTTTCAACTTAATTATTGAAAAGTGTGCAAAATATGGACTAACATTAATGATTAGATCATCAACCATTATAGTTTTAATTTGCTATAGGATTTGATTAGAATTTGTTAGGATTTGGTTAGGATTTGTTAGGATTCGGTTAGGATTTTTTAGGATTTGTTAAGATTCATTTAGGATTTGATTAGGGTTCGACTAGGATTTGATTAAAATTTGATTAGGATTTTATTAGAATTTGATTAGGATTTGATTAGGATTTGATTAGGATTTGAATAAGGTTTAGATAGGATTTGGATAGGATTTGAATAGGATTTAATTAGAATTTGTTTAAAATTTGATTAGGATTTGGATAGGATTTGAATAGGATTTAATTAGAATTTGTTTAAAATTTGATTAGGATTTGACTAAGATTGTTAGGATTTGATTTGGATTTGAATAAGATTTGATTAGAATTTGATTAGGATTTGACTAGGATTTGATTAGGATTTGATTAGTATTTGACTAGAATTTGATTAGAATTTGATTAGGATTTGATTAAAATTTGATTAAAGTTTGATTATAATTTTTATTTTTAATATTTTTAATATTTTTTATTTTAATAGTTTTTTTGGATTTATATTAATGTTTCTTTAATATTTCTTTATTATTTCTTTATGACTTCTTTAAAAGTTCTTTAAGATTTTTTTTTTTGTGTTCTTTTATAATTAATTAAAATATAATTGAAATTTTAATGGTTGGGCATAATTACTAGTCTTTAATTGCAGATTTTACATAATTCTATTAAAAGTGTTAGAACTTGTTATTGTTATTTTCTTTTTATTTTTCATAGCAAGTGCCCAATGCATTCTTAAGCAAGACTTCACGACATACAACAATGTGGCTAGCTTATTGGCTAAGTTTTTAGCCTACTAGTTATCTATAGACATGTATAAAAGTGAATCCGCATCTATGAAGCTTCTAAAAAGCTTTTTTATAAGCTATTATCAATATAACCTACTTTTACCTACTTCAGCATATCTATATTAATTAGATAGTTATTGGAATAAATCTTATGTTTATAATATTATTCCTCTTTTTGAAACAAGTTCCACAAAGAGCGGTGATTACATATTGAAAAAGTCTAAGATGAGCCAAATTATATTTGCTACATGCTCTGATCTTTGTTCCCTTCAAAAATAGTTGATAGGTCCTCTCAACCATTGATAGTGTCCAATAACAGGGCAAAAGGACTACCTTGTTATTTGATCATTGTTAAAACCTTTATAATTTCTTTCAAAGAAAATATTTGGAATACCATCAAGAGTAGTTTCTATCTCTAAAAGTATCACCAAACATTGGGAGTCTCTTCCAAGGTCGTGATATCAAATATATTATATCTCATTATCAATCTAAAAAAAACATATTATTTTTGAGGATCTTTATCTCTATTCCATCATCTTGAAGGTTGTGATAATTGTAATGTCTAGTCCGGTAAGTCAAAAAACAATAGCTCTTGAGTTAGATTTGTTGGTTGTTGATTTTTTAACTCTTTGGCATGAATAAATTTAAAGAAATAACAAATAATGATGTAAAATAGAATGAAACTTCTATTAAACTTGCTTTGCTTTATAGCAAAGATTTTCTTGACTTTTCAACTTGATTTTAATAGATATTGTCATTGAAACGTATTGAATTTTATTAATGTATTTGTTAGATTCTTGGATGGCTCCTATATGCATTCACTAATATTGTATCCGTGCCAATGTACAAGATATTCCAATTGATTTCAATGCTGCCTTGAATCTATAACCTCTTCCACTTCAATTTCTTAATTGTTGTCTACTTCTATAAGAGGCAATAGCATTTGTTTTCTTCCTTGTATATCCACTATCTTATATGATTTGAATAGTAATACATAGAATATATGATAGATCTTCATAGATTTTGGTAGGCATAATTGATAAATAATTAGATTGATTTGTTTAAAAATTAAAAATAATTTGAGCCTATAATAATCTAGCTTGTTATAAGGACAAATAGTCTTGATATTATAACAAAGTAACCATACCTTATTGCCTATATGGAATTGAGGCTGTTCATTGGGATAGACATCTGCATTGACCTTTTGCCATTCTTGAACTTCTTTTAATTGTGCCTTTATTGTTGCATGTAGCTTTGACAACCAATTTGCTAAATCCTCCATCATAGGATTATTAACTTTTAAAAAGTCAAAAGTATCAAATCATAAATAATAACCATGATTTATAAAGAATAAAGTTTATTGAGTAGAAGAATGTACCAAATTATTATAAGCATACTTTGTCAATGGTAAGAGAGTTATTCAATAATTTTACTCTACAATTTGATTTATCCATTTGATTTATCTATCAATTTGAGGATAAAAAATTGAAGATAATTTTATATCCACTTTCAATATTTTGAAAAAGATTCTTCAAAATCTTGATATAAATTGCATTCTTCTATTTAATATAATATCCTTTGATAATCCATGATAGCAATAGATATTATCAAGAAAGAGTTTAGCTATTTCTTCACCTATGATAGATTTTGTACATGGTACAAAATAGGCCATCTTGGTGTAACAATCTACAATCATGAATATAGAATCATATGAACTTGAATTTGGAAGATCCATAATAAAATCCATAGAAACATAAGACCAAGGTTGTTGTAGTGTAGGTAATAGTTGAAGAAGTCCATAAGATCAATAACAAGGAGTTTTTGATCTTGAATAAATATTACACAACTATATAAATTCTTTAACAGTCTTTTACATTTGAGGCCACCAAAAATCTCTTGATATTAGCTCTAAAGTCTTTTTATATCCAAAATATCCTAGTATAAGGAAGTTATGACGAGCTTCAAGAGCATGTAGTCATACTTCACCTTCTCAAACATATAGGTGTCCTTTGAAATAAAATAGATTGTTTTTAAATTCAAACTTGGAAGTATCATGGGACTTAGATGAATTATTCTTAATCTCATGAAGAAGAGGGTCTAAAGACATACTTGATTGGAATTCCTTGATAAAAGTTCAATCAATAGTCAATGTTAATTTAATTGGTCAAAGATGAAATTGCTCCGGCTTCAAGAAGATCATTCTTTGTTGATCGAAAGCTGAATCTCCTTCTTTTGATGTAAGGTAAGAACATCTAGAAAGGACATTAAATAGACCTTATTGTTTTCTTGGCCAATAAGTGATAATAAACTTGAATCTTGACAAAGACATGTTCCAACAAGCTTGACAATAATTCAACACCTGTATTGACATGCAATATTCAAGGTTCTTGTGATCTATGTACATTGTGACTGGACTAAAAGCGCCTTTCAAATAATGATGCCATTCTTGAAAAGAATCCATAATTGTAAGAAGTTTTTTATCATAGATTTTGTAATTAATCTCTATTATTAAAAATTTTCTAGAATAAAAAGCTATTGGGAGGAGTTTGTCATCTGCTCCTATTTGTGACAATACTATGCCCAAAGCAAAATCTGATGCATCTATATCTATAAAAAATGACTTAAAAAATTTGACGTGATATAAGATTGGAGTAGAAGTAAAAGGTGTCTTTAAAGCTTTAAATGATACTTCTACTTCTTTATTCCACTTGAGTTTGTCCTTATAAGTTAAACATATAAGTAAAGCTATAATTTGAAAAAAGTTCTTAATGAAGATTTTATAATAATTGGAAAATTTCAAAAAGCATTGCACATTCTTTACTGTTTTTGAAATCTTCCAATCTATGATTGTCTGGACTTTCTTAAGATCCATTTTGAGACTATTATTTGAAATGATATATCCTAAGAAATCAATTTGAGTACTGTGAAATATACACTTTTTTACCTTGGCATATAATCTTACATCTCTAAATTTTTATAATATATAATAAACATGAATTTCATATTCTTTTATGTTTTTAGAATAGATTAGAATATCATCTAAATAACAAACAATAAAATCATTAAAGAATTCACAAAAAACATCATTCACAAGGTATTGAAAAGTAACTCGTGTATTTATAAGTCAAAAAGGCATGATATTATATTCAAAATATCCATACCTTGTTTAAAATATAATCTTCCATTCATCTCCCTTTTTTATGCATACTAGGTTATATGTTCCTTGTAGATCTATTTTTGTATAGATCATAGTTTGATTCAATTGATTAAGTCCAAATATCAAAAGTAGAGGGTCTCTATTCTTAATGATAATCTTATTGAGCTTTCAATAATCTACACACATCCATAATGATTTATCTTTTTTCTTTATAAATAAGATAAGAGCTCTTGTTGGGGATTTTGAATGGTGTATGAAATTTTTGGCTAAGTTCTCATTAATATATTTCTTAAGTTCAACCAATTTATTTTGTGATAAACTGTAGATTGGCCCAAATGGAGGCTAAGTTCTTTCTTTGAGATCAATTAAGCAATCATATACATGATGCTTGGAAAGAATATTTACATTCTTCTTTTCAAAAATATCTTAATAATCTTGATATTGGCTTAGAATGCCACTTAAGATCTTTTCACTATAAAAAATAGATGTAATATAAATAACAAAAGATGATCTTTCTTTTACTGCATTCATAAAAGCTTTTACACCTACAAGTACAAATTTTATTATACTATACTTATGGCTTGTCATTTAATTAACATGATTCTTATTAATGCTTTAAGAAAAGTTAAGTCTATGAGAAATCCAATCTATTTAAGGATTATATTTTCTTAACTATGATAAAACTAAAATGATTAGATTAGAGGAAGATTTAATTATATTAAAGACTATACAACTATTATGACCATTTATTATTATATTTATAGAAAAGATATTATGAATAATATCTCCAAAAGACAACAAATGACTATCTATGACTTCTATACATACGGATTTAGTTTTTTATATTTAAGATATTTTATGACTTTTAACAAATTCTTTATCTAAAAAACACACTGAGGCTCTTGAATCTAATAAGTCAAAGGCTTTGTGATTTTTAGGTCCCAAATAGACATTTATTATAAAACAAGGAGAGGATTTTGACGAAAGAATAGAACCATTACTAGAAGTTGTATAAGATTTCAACTGCATGATTTCTATTGTAGCAAGACAAACTTATTTTTTGACATATTATCTTCTTTAACAGCCGTGCTCCTCATTTTGTAGTTGTGTTGTTTCTTTTTATAATGTTGAGCAGTGTATTTAAGTTTTCTATAATATAAATATAATTCTTTTGGACAATGATGAATCTTTTTTTGTATAATAAGAGGTTTAAAACATATTGTGTCAATTTGTATGTCTTGTATTTTTAAATATATGTATTGAAAAGACGTTAATAATGCCATTGTTTTATAATAATATTAGGGGTCTCTTATCTGACTATCAGATCAAAATTCAAAAAGTTGATCATCATATTTCACAACAAAATCAATTACTTGACTCAATGTCTAAGGATCGGATAAGTTGAACATCAATTTTTTTATCTCATATTATAATCCATAAAAAAATTAGCTAATAAGTGCAACATCATTCTACTTGATATCAATTATTAATTGTCAAAATTATAAAGCATATGATATCACTAATTGATTACCTTATTGCAATATGTAGAACTTGTTGGTTGCAACACAAATTGCATCACATTTTCCATACATAGATCAAAATTTTACTAAAAATATCTTCAAATTATTCAATATTAGATCACGTCTTTCAAAAAAAGATGAAAATCATAATAAAACAGAACTTGAAAGTAGTGTTCCAATAAACCTAACTTATGATTATTAAATTGGATAACTTTGAGGTTGAACTTCAATCACCAATTATACTTCATTGATAAATCCTTGAAATTTAGATCTTGTACCATCAAACTTCTTTGGAAAACTAATTTTTGGTTCTTTGATGCTTGAATGGTGTTCAATTGTAGGTGAAGTGGTATGGCTTGAAGTAGCTCCAATCATCTCTATATCTTCACTTCCTACTAATCTTGCTGCTCCTTGTGGTGGTGCATTGAATTGATGTATTACAAGTATTAACTCTCTCATTTGCTCTTACATTTGTACTATTGTGCTCTTTATTTCAACAAGCTCTACTGTGATAATATAATAAAAAAGGAAAAGACTGTCTACTCTCACTACAAAATAAAATATTCAAGAACAAAGAAAAAAATTCTAGGGACAATATCAATTTAGAAGTGGATAATCCACAACTTCTAATATACTTATGTCTTATCCAGAAAAAGGAGTAATCCACTCTTAATCAAAAAAAGAAAAAGCTTTGATATTATATCTTCACTCTTGTAAATTTGTCAAGGACACGAACTGAAACAGATGTATAAATTAATGAAAACTATATCAAAAAAAAATGACAAAGTAGAAATAAAGAAGTATGTATATTCAAGAAGAAATTAGAATGGCTATTACCAAAAATTAGATAATTCAAAAGACTCTTGAACTAGATTAGAGACAAAAAAGGAATTGATAAGAGTGAAGAAGGCTTCACTTTTGTTTCTATATATATTATCTATCTAAAAACTACATTGCACCATTCTATAGGATCTCTAAAGCGTGTCTAATTTGCAAGATACATATCAAACTTGTAAGACAAGTTTCCTATATGTACGCCATGTACTTAGCTTATTCCAAAAGCTATCACCACGTTGTCGTGTTGCAGCACGTTTATATAGTGAAAGATATAGATAAGAGCAATTTGTATTTCATACTTGATTATCTTAGTTCAATAGGAACTTAAGATACTTAAGAAAAGGGTTATGGAAGCCTCTTAGATTATTTTCTTGTTTTAATAGCTAACAGATAAAAGTTAGTTGTTAAAGTTTTCTTCTAGGCTATACAAACTCTTTTATTGATTTTGAAAAGCCATAAGTTAATTAGAATAGGATAGAAAAGAAAAATAGTTATTATAGTTGATATTGGGATTAAGTTGAAAATAGGATTTAACTTAAAAATCCTTAAATTTAGTTGAATTGATATCCAAGGAAAGACCGGATATGAGACAGGGTTGAAATTGGACCTCTAGGGACAAAAACAACCGCCGAAGGCAAGAGAGGGAGACATTCAAAGATCGGCAATTAGAATTGAATAGCTAGCTTGAAAGAGGTTCCAAGGGCGTTTAGCTTGCAACCATAGGATTTTAGAAGACTTAGCAATCGCTATTCAAAGTCAAGGTTTGTATTGGTGATTTGGATTTTTTATATAAGACAATGATGGCTTGCATTGTTGAGTGATTCGTAAAATCTATGAAGCATCTAAAGTTCAAAATTTGATATTGTCTAGATTGTTAGATGTGCTAAGTGTATACAAAATTTTGTATTAATCTAATAATGCAATCAGGAGATATTTGAGTTTTGATACAAAGGGTTGTTGGAAGTTGGAAGTTTAGGGTTGGATAGGGTTTCTGTGATAACTAAAGATCCACTAATTGGATCAACGTAAATTTTGGTATGCTCATAGAAGACTTGTAGATTGAGCTACACACCAAATTTAAGCTGAAGTTAACGATGAAAGAAGGAGAAATCACCACTAGAATTTTTGCATCAATCTTTAAGTTGGCGGCCGAGCGTCATCAGTGTGCTTTTTGGGCGTTTTTTTGCAATTTGTAAGTTGGATTGGACTAAGTTTTTTTTTGAGCATGTAAAAGGCTTATACCAGCATGTGTGTGCAAAATTTCACACTAAATGGATGGTTCGATTAAAAATTATAGCTTGTTGAAGCTCACTAATTAGGATTAGGACTTATAAACAAAAATAAAAATTGCTTAATTATAAAGGAAATAAGGTAATTGGGGTATATGTAAGATTGATTTTACTAAGAGGAGTGTTTTTAAACACTTTTGAATTGAAGCTCAAATGATATTCCTTATATATGGGTGAAACCTATTAGGATTTCTTGAGTATTTGCAAACAGTACTTTACCTTTTACAGTCAAGTGCCCGGTGCATTCCCAACCGAGACAACACGTAATATGACAACGTTGTCGTGTTGTGGTTTGGCTACTATGTATAAAAATTATATATGTATATTTAATGTATAAATTACTACTTAACTAAATAAAAGTCATATCAATAGATTTTATTGGTTATAGGATGTGATTAGGTTGCTAGTTTAGAAAGGATATATTAAAAGGATTATTATTAAGGTTGATACAACCTTATTTTTATTTTAGTAGTAACTTTTGAAGTTAATTTTATATTGATAGTAACTTGTATATATCTTAAGTCACCTATGTTAGACATTGGTGATCCTTAAGATCTTATTTATTTCTTTTATTTGGTGCTTAAAGCACCAAGTATGTAAATCTTATAAGAAGAAGGGTTAAAAAAGGGTTTTTAGTGTAAAAAGGGTAGTTTGGCCATCCATGTGGATGAATAGAGGTGGATGATAGAAATCTCTATTTTAATTGGCCAAAAATCATGCCCAATGGGCTTCAAGGAGGCTGCCCGAGGGTTTATTAGGAGTTAGGATTTGTTTTTCAGGGAGAGTTGAATATCTCAGGCTAGGACCATAAGATTCAGATTTTTGGATCTGGTTTAGGTGCAAATTTTGTGTGATTTGCACTTTTTATGAAGAAGTTATAGGCGTCCAAAGTTAAGGTGTTGATTTTGGACCTACTATCACTCTTTTGGATATAACTCGCGCATAGAGAGAGAAATTGAGGATTGGCGACTGGGGTTGAGAAAAGCACTTTTACGGCTACACTTTTCATATACGGCTTGATAAAATCCAAGCTAGAGTGATGGAGATATTGGGAGTTGAAGTCAGTGCTTACAAACTTAAGGGCAGTAAGTGACCCGCTTACATAGTGGTTACATTTTGAGCTATATCTTAGATAATTTGAGAGATTTTTGGCTCATAATTTTCAAGAGTGTATATGCTTATGTCACAAGACCATGTACAAAAATTTTATGGCATTAAGATTTTAGGTATGTGAGATATAAGGAAAATAGTGCTTGGGTGTCTCTGAGCTAGGGTTTTAAGCACCTGCTAGGAATTTTGAGATATCAGACGATCCGAAACGAATTTTTAGTTGATTCTTTCTTGTGATAAAACTTAAGAAAATTATCTACACATTAAAGTAAATTTTATAGAAATTAAACAGTTGAATCAAGAGTTATTGGATTCTAAATTTTAGCAAGAAATAGGTCCTTGCAGGTGAATAAAGTTTTGAAGGGTTTTTGTGGAAATTTGAACCCTTTTTGTACAAACTTATTTGAATACAAGAAGATTTACATATATAACTTCTCTTTTCTTAGAGATTTTTGTATTATTTTTCCTTTTTATTGAGGACAAACGACCTGTTGGATTTTGCCATCAAATTTCAAATAAACCCTCCACAACCAACTACCCAGTGTATTCCCAGATAGAAGGCCACGTTGTCACGTTGTAAATTAAAATTTAGTATGAAAGATATAAAGGAATGTGTTAAAATAAAAAGATTAAGATTAGAAGAAGAGAGGATGAAAAAGAGAAGGGGTTGTAGTTATAACCACATTATTTTGGAGGTTATAATATTTATCACAAGCTCAGGGATGATAGGTAGGCCAAACTACTAATTTCCTGCTAAAATTCCCACTAGCAGTACCAAGTCATGAAGCCAAGGATTTCTACAATGAAGTCAAGTGGATTTGAACCCACGTCACCTCCAAAGTAGCTAAGAACTTAACCACACAAGCTTCTTTGACTTGGCAGTGTAGGATGTAGTTCTTTCTTTTTTATCTCTAATCTAATCTTAATTGTTTTTTTCTACTTATTAGATTTTTTTCTATTTTATCTTAGATCTATTTTACCTTTATTCTCTTCTATTTTAGATCTAAATTTAAATGTTGTGGGCTGAAATTAAAAGAGAAGTTGGTAGAAAAATGGTAGTAAGAAGATAGAATAGAAATTTACCTCAAAAAGTGAGATTCCTTCAAATTAATCCAAAAGAAAGGATTGAAGAGGTGGAAAGATATGGCTGAGGTGTCTCTTTGACCAAGAGAAGAAGGAAGACCAGGCCGGGAGGACAAGAAGGGGTCGTGAAGAAGAAGAGAGGGAGGTTCTTTTGGAGAGATAGGGTTTTTCTTTTTGATAGGCAGTATACGTTTTTGTGTGTAGAAGAAGCTTAGAGAGGATTTTAAGTGCAATTTTTTTGTGGGTTTGTAGTAGACAAGATAAGGAACATATAGAAATAATTTTCATGTCTTTTGGTTAAGTATCAAGGGAGATATGAGTCATCAAAGTTGCAGGTGTTTAAGACTAGGGCAGTGAGGTTTACTAAATTTCGGGCCTCGGCTCTTGAGAACCATTTGGACTTTAGAGGCAAATTTTGTTGGGATTTTGTTCCTTATAGAGTTTACTACTTTGAATCAAAATCTTAAGTCAATATGATCTTTGAGCAAAGAATTATGAGTGAAATTGTAACCGGATGTAGGTAATAAGAGAAATAGAGTGAAAGCAGAATTGGGGTTTGTATGGGTAGAGAGTGTGTGTGGATTTTTTGGATATGAATGGAGTTAGGGAATGAATTTGAGTGTGAAATTTGATAGACGTGATCTAAGCAAGTTAAGAAAGAGATGAGGGTAATTTTGATACTCATTTATCTTATAAAAAAAATGTTATGCTCTTTCAAAGTGATAGGGGTCTATCTCTAAGTCAGTGAAGTTTGGGGGAGCATATCTTTGTGATCAAAGTAGCATTTTGAGTAAAATTTATTGGGATTTGTAGATATATGAGTCTATTAAGTTGTGCAAAAAACTGATTGCTATTGGAGTTATTTTTAAAGAATTATGAGGAAATTTGTAGTCGGATCCAGAATTGGTAGAAGACAGAATTAAAGGAGAAGGATAGAGTCTATAACTCTATTTCCAAGAGGAGTTTTGGAGCAAAAATTGGAGGATGTTTACAACATAAAGCAAGCAACAAGCCTACCAAATTTCAATACTTGGGGTTTTGATAATGAGGAGCAATGAAGGTGTGAAGCAAAGGGGGTCCAGAATCAAAGGCAGCATGGAGTGGTTTCTTTGACAACATGGTTCTCTCTAACCACATGAGCTATAATCAAAAGGATTATGGGGTTTGCTTCCTTACTTCCTTAAGTACTTTGTATCCAAATTTTGCTTCAATTGATATGATATCCTAGGATTTATGGGCAAATTTGAGGGCGGGTTTCTAAAGGCAGAATATGGCAAGGTTAATAAAGTATGTTTTTATGTAAATTCTTCAATTTTATGAACTTTATGAATCTCATCTTGCACTTAAGAAACGAGAGGCATAAAAGACCTAGTGTTTCTTAGGGCTAAGACTCTCACCACGACAACGTCATACGACAATGTACCGCATGTGGCTAACTTGTTTCACAAGCTATCAACATGTGCAGCACGTGGCTAGCTTATTGGCCAAGTTTTTAACCTACCAATCACCTACAGACATATATAAAGGTGAATTTGTATCTATGAAGCTTCTAAAAAGCTTCTCTATAAGGTATTATCAATATAATCTACTTTTACCTACTTCTATCTATTTGTATTAATCAAATAATTATTAGAATAAATCTTATGCTTGTGACACAAGTCCATAGCTAGTCCTTGCCTATAAGTATTGTGAGGAGCTTGGCTATTTAGTAGTTCTTTACAAATTGCTCATAGTAATTTGTCAAGCCAAAATAGCACAAAATTGTGATACATTGTTAGGTGCTGGAATCTTATACAAAGCATCCACTTTTATTTGTTGTACTTCTAAATATCCAAGGTTAATCATATGTTTTAAATATGATAGTCTATCATACAAAAATTTACACTTGCTATAATACAAATACAATCTCTAATGTTATAATCGTTTAAAAATAACTTATAAGTATTTCACATGTTCTTATGGGCTATTACTAAAGATGATTATATCATCAATGTAGCATCTAAAAAATAACAAGCCTTCCAAAGTTTTGTCCATCACTCGTTGAAACTCTACAAATACATTCTATAACCTAAATAGAAAAAACTTCCTATAGTAGAGTTGATTCGTCCTACTTTGATCAACTCTCCAAAATGCTATCTTCACCCCATCATCTACTTGTAATAGAAGTTGGTGGTACCTTAATCTTAAGTCTGAAATATTAAAAACTTGAAAAATGGCTAACACATTAAACAATTTCTTTGACATTGGTATTGGATAGTGGTCCACTTTTTTCTTATAATTGATTGGACAATATTTCCCTCACATCTTTTTTTCCATGCAATTATCAAAGATATCCTTTCTAGAAGGTATAATAGTAGCATAAGCATATTTGATATTGAAAAGTTCAATAAATCTTATAGATAGTAATTCCTTGTATTGGAATTGAATACTAGCTCTTTCTAAGGCACTTAATCTATAAGACCACTTGAAGATTGGATGATCATCTTTAAGCTAAATATGGATGGATTTGCTTCTATAACCTTCTAAATCTTGGAGGCTAAAGGCAAATATTTACAATAAAAAGAAATAAAAGTCCATATCTTTTATACTTTGGTACTCGTAAGATGTGGCCTTAATTTCAATAACCAATCATTAAACTCTGTAGTCTTCTTCCTATCCAAAAGAATATATATAGATATAGGCATAATTTGTAGTTACTAATCAATAGATGGGACAACTTGCATACCTCCAACATCTTCTTTAGAAGCCAAATGAAAAGCTTCTCTTCCACAACGTGTCTAAAAAGCTTCAAATGATAAAAGATTGCTCAAAAACATTCAAGAAAATATTTTCTAAGTATCTATTCTTCCAAAATCTTTAAGCAAAGCAAAAAAAAATCTTTAAGCTTAAGGCCCTTTTGTTGTTTGATACTCGAAGTGAGAAAATTTTAAAAATTCCTCTACCTCAGTTAAATGTGATGTTTACTTTATTTTTTGGTCATTATTTTTTATTCCTAGAATAAGCAAATGACTACTATTGCATTGTATTATAATATGCACATAAAAAAATGATACTAAAGAATTTATATCTATAACTTGATTCAAAACAAAGCACTGTTGATTTTTTGTAAGATCATGGACTATTATAATATTAGTCAAGAATTCCATGGCTCTCTTTCTCTTATCCGCATTTAGTCCATTATAAATCTTAATATTGGAATTCTACACCATGTTATGTCCTTTATTGCAGAATGCAAAGGAATGTGAATAAGTCATAAAGATTGGAAATACCTTACAAGAAGCCTCCACCTTGTTGATCAATGCAAAAGAATTGACATTATCTTTAGTGATCATGAAAAATATACACCAATCATCTAAAATATTATTAACGTTATGCCATGTAGATATAATAACTTGAGAAAGTATTGTAGTAAGTATAGAAGATAGAGCCAAATTAGTCTAAAACCACCAAGTTTGGTGTACATAAGAACCTCATGCTGCAACATCTATAAAGGTTGGAGGATTAAGAATTTGGCAAACATAATATCTATTTGCTACAATCTTTAGCTTTGAATCATCGAATGGAGGCACATTCTAAAAAATATAGCCTAATAGAATTGATTGGTGTATCAACTACTATTAGGTGAGCCTCATCAAATTCCAAAAAAAACTAGAACATAAATCATCTAATCCTTAATCTGGTCCAACTTGTGAATGACCTTGGCATGGCTATTCAACAATCAATAAATCCACATGGCTCAACCTCCTCAAGTCCTCATCACTAATAAAGGTAATATGATAAAAAAATTGTCCAAAACATCCTTGAATACCTAAGATATGTAATTACTCTAGGTATAGATCTGACAATCTTTGTAAGTGATGTTGAATTACACGTCTAGAGACATATATATTATCAATATGAATATACCTTTTTATCTTAAGACTAGCCTTTAAAATCATTACTAAATCAATATCAATATCTAAAAATAGTTCCACAAAAATAATGTCTTTTGATAATGGCTGCCAATAAATAATCTAGCTAAAATTTGATGGAACTACTATAATTGACAAAGTTCCAAGATCCAAAGAAGTCACAAGATTTTGGTATTATTAAGTTAATTTCTTAATAGTATTCCAAGGTAAAAATAGATCCTTGGAATGGCATAGAAGAACCTTTAAAATGGGCATATCACTATGATCCATTAAACCATTAAGAAATATAAATCTCTTTGCCAATTGGATTGTTCCAAAAGAAAAATCTTTAAAAAAAGTTTTGAAATCAAAAAGAAACTCTACTAATATAGATATGGTGGCCATTACAAATGCCACAAGAATCATCTTCTTTTTATTATCTTTAGAAGACTAACTTCGTCTAATCTATGTTTCTTCAATATAATTATTCAAATTAAAACCAAATGAATAGAAGGCCTATTGACTAACTAAAAAATCATAGTTGGTGGCATTAGTAACCACATACTTTAGAGCATGCTGAATTCTAAGGCAAAACACTTATCAAGTATCACAAATTAAGTTCTTATATCCATCATCACTTGGGATGGAGTAGTATAAGTAGTGTCACATCTTATATGGCCAACAACTAATATTTTGTTGTCATTGATCAACTACACCACTCCAAGTTTTATATGAAGATCCTCTCAAGCCAATCTAGCTGCAACATTTGCTAAATAAGCCTCTTCTCTAATTGTTAGCATATCCACAAAAAAAAAATATCTCTATTTGATGCAAATTACATGCATTAAAAGCTACAATGGCTTTAATAGCTATTGGCTTATAACTCAATTAAGTCTTTAAATTTTTTAATATTAGAAGTATTAACTATTTTTTGAAAAACTTTAAAAAAAGGCATGGCTGTCTTGTTTTCCAAAAGCTTACGTGTTAAGTAAAAAATTGTTGATGGCTAAAGATATGGTGCCATTAAATCATTATTTGAAAAAATTGATATCTTCAATATTTTATGAATCAAAGTGTATGTTAGATCATTGAAAGAATTAATATCATCTGGTGAAGGAGATAGGCTATGAATTAAAGCCTTGGATTTAACATTTGCTAAGTCAAAAAATAGTGGCAACCTTGCTTGACCAATTAAATTTGCAATACCACTATGGCGTCTATATAAGCTTTATAAGGACTCACTTCAAATGAATGCACAATATAAGCAGATATTTGGATTTAGATAGCTACAATAACTACTACATATCTTATAATTTCAAACATATATAACTTGGAAGTACTAGCCTTTATTTTTGTTGACACCCTAGGCTTAATCATGTGACCTAGAGATGCCATAATCTTGAGCTTCTTGTCCAAGACTACAAGTTTAGCTTTAATAGATTTTTTTTTTTTTTTTGATGAAGTCATCTTTTTTAAATGTAAAATGAAACAATATTTATCATCATGGCTAAGTTTACTACAATAATTATATTTTAATTGTTTTTTTGTGGTTTTCACCTCAGTTTTGGCAACCTCATCTTTTTTATTGGATTTTTTTAGTAGTTGAGTCTTTTTAGAAAATTGTGGACAATTGAGGTCTTTTTTTATGCAACCTGTTTCTCTATATTTTTAATAATATAGAAACTTTTCAGATTAGATATCTGCCAAATTACTTATGGTAGTGGTATTCTTCTTGGACTTAGTAGTATCAGTCAACCATGCTATTATATTTGTGCTATCTCGCTAGCAAAGAGTTTGGTCATATCTTTCTACCTTTATAAAGACTTGTTTCAATATAGTCTTTCTATTATAGTCCAAGCTAATCCTTGGTATTGCTAAATCTAAAAGTCTTTTGTCAATCATAGATAAGAAGACCTTAACAAGTTAACTTTCAACAAAAATATCACCAAACTTTGCTATAAATTGTTGTTGTATTATAATTACTTGTAGTATATAAAAACTAATTGAAATATGTAATATGTGTATAAAGTTAGATATGTATTAGAATGGTTAATAGATTAAATTAAAGGGAGTTGGTGTAAGAAACTTTATTTTAATTTTTTTAACTTCTTTTGATTATGTATTAAAGACATGAACTAAAACAAATATATGAATTAGTAAATATTATGTCAAAGAAAAATAACAAGATAGTAATAAAGAAATATATATATTCAAGAAGAAATTGGAATGGCTATTGCCAAAGATTAGAAAATACATGAAACTCTTAAACTAGATTAGAAGCAAGAAAGGAATTGACAAGAATGAAGAAGCCTTCATTCATGACTCTATATATATTATTTATCTAAAAACTACATGGTGGCATTCTATAAGATCTCCAACACATGTCTAATTTGTAAGAACGTGTCAAACTTGTAAGATAAGTTTCTTATATGTGCACCACGTACTTACCTTGTTTCACAAGCTACCAATATGTGCGACATGTGGCTAGCTTATTGGCCAAGTTTCTAATCTATCAATTATCTATAAACATGTATAAAGGTGATTCCGTGTTTATGAAGCTTGTAAGAAACTTCTCTATGAAATATAATCAAATTAACTTATTTTACCTACTTCTATCAATCTATATTAACTAGATAATTATTGGAGTAAATATTACCTCCCCTTCTAAGGACGAGTTCCATGAGGATTGGTGATTACATGTTGAGGAAGTCCAAGATATGTCAAATTGTGCTTGCTACATACTCTGATCTTTGTTTGTTTCAAAAGTAGTTGATAGGTCTTTTCAACCATCGATAATATCTCATACCAAGGCGTGAAGACCACCCTATTATTTGATCATTGTTGAGGCCTTTATAACTTCCTTCAAAAAAAAACATTTGAAATACCATGAGGAGTAGTTCTTACCTCTAAAAGTATCACCAAACATCGAGAGTCTCTTCCAAGGTCATGATACCAAACACGTTGTATTTTGCCATCAATCTAATGAAGAACATGTTGTTCTTGAAGGTCTTCATCTCTATTTTGTCTTCTTGAAGGTTGTGATAGTCATAATGTCTCATCCGATAAGTCAGCAAACGATGGTTCTTAGTTAAATTTGCTGGTTGTTGATCATCCATCTCTTTAGTACAAAAAAATTCAAAGAAATAGCAAACAATGGTACCAGATAGAGTGAAACCTTTATAAAACTTGTTTTGCTTTATAGCAAAGATTTTCTTGACTCTTTATTTTGATTGTGATGGATGTCGTTGATAAAACATATTAACTTTTGCTGATCTGTTTGTTAGATTCTTAGATGGCTCCTATGTGCATTCACTAATATTATACCTACGCCAATATGCAAGATATTTCAATCAATTTTGGCGCCACTTTGAATCTAAAATCTCTTCTATCTTAAATTTTTAATTATTGTCCACTTCTATAGAAGGCGGTGGCATTTGTCTTCTTCCTTGTATATCCACTATCTTGTATGGCTCGAGTAGTAACATATGGAATATAGAATGGATCTTCATAGATTTTGGTAGGCATAATCGATAAGCAACTGGATTGATTTGTCCACAAATCCAAAAAGTTCTATGCCTATGATAATCTAGCTTATCGCAAGGATGAATAGTCTTGATATTACGATGAAATAATCATATTTTTTCAGCCATATGGAATCGAGGTTGTTCCTTGCGATAGACATTTGTATTGATTTTTTGTTATTCTTGAGCTTTTTTTAATTGTGCCTTCATTGTTACATATAGCTCTGAGAATTGATTTGCCAAATCTTTTACTGCACAATTATCAACTTTTGAAAAGTCAAAAGTATCAAGTCATAGATGATAACTATAATTTACAAAGAATGGAGTTTGTTGAATGGACAAATGTATCAAATTATTATAAGCAAATTTTGCCAATGGCAAAAAAGTTGTCCAATTATCTTTATGATAATTGATGATACATTTCAAATATTGCTCCAAAACTTAATATACTCGTTCCATTTGTCTATCAATTTGAGGGTGGAAAGCTAAAGATAGTTTTATATCTACCTTCAATATTTTGAAAATGATTCTCCAAAATTTTGATACAAATTATGTTCCTCTATCTGATATAATATCTTTTGGTAATCCATGATAGCAATAGATATTATCAAAGAAGAGTTTAGCTATTTCTTCACCTGTAATAGATTTTGTATATGATACAAAATGAGCCATCTTGATAAAATGATCTACAATCACAAATATAGAGTCATATGAATTTAACTTTGGAAGATCCATGATAAAATCCATAGAAACAGAAGATTAAGATTGGTTTGATATATATAATAATTGAAAAAATCCAAAAGATCGGTGACGAGGAGTTTTTGATCTTGAACAAATGTCACACAATTGTACAAATGTTTTAACAGCCTTCTACATCTAAGGCCATCAAAAATCTTTTGATATTAGCTCCAAAATCTTATTATATCCAAAATGTCTTGCCATAGGGAGGTTGTGATGAGCTTCCAAAGTACGTAGTCATGCCATGTCTTTTAAAATATATAAGCGGCCTTTGAAATAGAATAGATCATTCTTGAATTCAAACTTAGAAGTATCATGAGACTTAAATGAATTATTCTTAATCTCATGGACAAGAGGATTTGAATACATACTTGATTGGATTTACTAGACAAAAGTTGAATCAATAATCAATGTTGATTTCATTGTTGAAAGATGAAATTGCTCCGGCTTTAAGATCATTTTTTATTGATTAAAAGTCAAATCTCCTTCTTTTGGTACAAGATAAGAATGTCTAAAAAGGGCATCGGACAAACCTTATTGTTATTTTGGCCGATAGGTGATAATAAACTCGAATCTTGACAAAGACATGCTCCAATGAGCCTGACGATGATTCAACACGCATGTTGTTATGAAATACTCAAGATTCTTGTGATCTATATATATTGTGACTAGATTAGAAGCGCCTTCTAAATAGTGATGTTGTTCTTGAAAAGAATATACAATTGCAAGAAGTTTTTTATCATGGATTTTATAGTTGATTTTTGCTACCAAAAATTTCTTAGAATGAAAAGCTACTAGGTGGAGTTTGTTATCTATTTCTATTTGTGACAATATTGCCTCCAAAGTAAAATTTGATGCGTTTATTTCCATAAAAAATGCCTTAGAAAAGTCGACGTGATACAAGATTGGTATAAAAATAAAAGCTATCTTTAAAGCGTCAAATGATGCTTCTACTTCTTTGTTCCATTTTAGTTTGTCCTTACAAGTTAAGCATATAACTAGAACTACAACTTACAAAAAATTCTTGATAAAGATTTGATAATAATTCACAAATCTCAAAAAGCATTGCACATCTTGTATTATTTTTAGAATCTTTCAATCCACAATTATCTGGACTTTCTTCGGATCACTTTTGAGACCATCATTTGAAATGATATATCCTAAGAAGTCAACTTGAATAGTGTGAAATATACACTTTTCTATCTTAATATATAACCCTGTATTTCTAAGTTTTTATTATATACGATGAACATGAAGTTCATATTCTTTTATATTTTTAAAATAGATCAGAATGTTGTCTAAATAACAAACAATAAAATCATCAAAACACTCACAAAATACATCATTCATATGTTGAAAAGCAGTTGATATATTTTTAAGTCCAAAAGGCATGACATTATATTCAAAATGTCCATATCTTGTTCAAAATATAGTCTTCCATTCATCACCTTCTTTGATATGCATTAAATTGTATGTTCCTTTTAGATCTATTTTTGTATAGATCTTAGCTTGATTTAATTGATCAAGAAGTCCAGATATCAGAGGTAGATGGTATCTATTCTTGATGGTAATCTTGTTGAGTCCTCGATAATCTATACACATCCGTAGTAACCCATCTTTCTTCTTTACAAACAAGATAGGAGCTCTTATTGGAGATTTTGAATGGCGTATGAAATTCTTAGCCAAATTCTCATCAATATATTTCTTGAGTTCAGCCAATTCATTTTGGGATAGACTGTAGATCGGTCCAAATGGAGGCTGAGTTCCCTCTTTGAGATCAATTGAATAATCATATGGACGATGCTTTGGAAGAATGTTTGTATTCTTCTTTTGAAAAACGTCTTGATAATCTTGATATTGGTTTGGAATTCCATTTGAAGTCCTTCCACCATCAAAAATGGGTGTAGCATAAATAGCAAAAGATGATCTTTCTTTTATTTTATTCATAAAAGTTTTTATGTGTATAAGTACAGGTTTTTCTATATTAGACTTATGATTTGTTATTTAATTTACAAGACTCTTATTAATGCTTTGAAAAAAGCCAAGTCTACAAGAAATCCAATCTATTCAAGGATTACACTTTTTTAGCTATGATAAACCTAAAATGACTAGATTAGAGGGAGATTTAATTATATTAAAGACTATACAACTATTATGACCATCTATTGTTACATTTATAGGAAGGATTTTATGAATAATATCTCCATAAGATAACGGGCGACCATCTATGACTTCTACATGTACAAGTTTAGTTTTTTGTACTGAAGGTATTCTATGACTTTTAACAAATTTTTTATCTAAAAAATACGTTGAGGCTCCTGAACCTAGTAAGATAGAGGCTTTGTGATTTTTAGGTCCCAAATAGACATCTATTATAAAATAAAGAGTTGATTTTGAGGAGAAGATAGGACCTTTACTAGAAATTGTACAAGATTTCAACTGTGTCGTGTTGTGACACGATTACATGATGAAATGATGACTAAAAATGATTTTTTAATTAATACTCTATTATCTTAGTTCAACAAGAATTCAACATATTTTAATAAGATTTTTATGAAAGCCTCTTAATTTATTTTCTTCACTTAATAGCTAGTAGATAAGAATTAATTAGTAATTTTATCTTCTAGGCTATAGTAATTCTTTTATTACCTTAAAAAGGCCATAAAATGATAAAAATATAATAAAAAGGATAAATTAGTAGCATGATTGATACTAGAATTAAGTTGAGGGTAGGATCACACTATAAAATTCTTCAGATAGATTAGATTGATATCCGGGGGTTGGCCGTTTGTAGGACAGGGTCGAAATTAGACCTCTAGCCACTAAAACGGCCACCTAGGGCAAGATACGGGGGATTTTTTAGATCAAGTTTTTGATTAGATAGCTAGCTTGAAGCTTATTCTGTAGACAATAAGTTGGTTTCCATAGGATTTTGGAGGACATTGCAATTGTTATTCAAAATTAGTATTTATATTGGTGTTTTGGATTTTATATGAGACAATGATAGCTTGCATTCTTAATTGATTTGTGTAATCTGTGTAGCATCTATGGTTCAAAAATTGATATTATCTAAATTATTAATTGTGCTAAGTATGCACAAAATTTTGTATTAATCTAATAATGCAATTAAGAGATATTTGGGCTTTGATACAAAGGGTTGTTGGAAGTTGGTAGTTTAGGATTAGATAGGGTTTTTGTGATAACTAAAGATCTACCAATTGGATCAATATAAATTTTGGTGTGGTAATAGAAGACTTAGAGATCAAGCTACATACCAAGTTTGAACTGAAGTTAATAATTGAAGAAGGAGAAATCACCACTGGAGTTTCTACATTAATTTTTGAGTTAGTGGCCGAGTGTCATCAATGCGGTTTTTGGGCATTTTTTCACAATTTGTTAGTTGGATTGGATTAAATTTTTTTGAACATGTAGAAGGTTTATATTGATATTTTTGTAAAAAATTTCACACTAAGTAGAAGGTTGGATTAAAAGTTATAGCTTATCAAAGCTCATTGATTAGGATTAGGGCTTGCAAAGAAAAATAAATATTGCTTAATTATAAAAGAAACAAGGCAATTGGGATATATGTATGGTTGATGTTACTAAGAGGAGTGTTTTTAAATACTTTTGAATTGAAATTTAAATTATATTCTTCATATATGGATGAAATCTATTAGGATTTCTTGATTATTTGCAAACACAACTTTACCTTCCACAGCTAGGTGCTCGGTGCATTTCCAAACAAGACAACATGTAATACGACAATGGTCCCTATTATAGTTGGACAAACTCGTTTTTTGATATATTATCTTCTTTGACAACCGTACTTCTCATCTTGTCATTGTGTCATTTCTTTGCATAATATTCAGTAGTATACTTGGGTTCTCCATAATATAAGCATAATCCTTCTTGACGACAACAACTCTTTTCTTGTTTAGGAAAAGATTTAAAACATATTGTATCAATTTGCATGTCTTCTACTTTGGAATATACATATTAAAAATATGTTGATATTGTCATTATATTGTAGTAATATTGGGGCTCTCTTATGCAATTCTTTGATTGAAATTCAAAAAATTAATTGTCACATTTTACAACAAAATTAATTGTTTGGCTTAATGTCTGAGGATCGGTTAAATTGACCATTAATTTCTTTACCTCATATTATAATCTATAGAAAAATTAGCTAATAAGCGCAACATCATCCGACTTGGTGTCAATTACTAATTGTCAAAATTGTGAAGCATATGGTGTCACTGATTGATTGTCTTATCACAAGATGCAAATCTTATTGGTTGCAACTCGAATTGTATTATGTTCTCTATACATAGATCAAAATTCCGCTAAAAATGCCTCCAAATTATCTAATATTGGATCAAGTCATTCAAAAAAAGATGAAAATCATGATCAAGCAGAACTTGAAAGTAGTGTTCTAATAAACTTGACTTGTGATCTTTGAGTTGGATAACTTTGAGATTGAAGTTCAATCACCAATTGTATTTGATTGATGAATCCTCAACACTTACATCTGGTGCCATCAAACTTCTCCGGCAAACTAATTTTTGATTCTTTGATGCTTGAATGGTGTTCAATTGTAGGTGAAGTGGTATGGCTTGAAGCAGCTCGAATCATCTCTATATCTTCACTTCGTGCTAATCTTGTTACTTTTTGTGATGGTATATTGAATTGATGCATTGCGAGCATTAATTCTCTCATTTGTTCTTGCATTTGTGCCACTGCAGTCTTCATTTCAGTAAGTTCTATCATAATACCATAATAGAAAAAGAAAAAAGTGTCTACTTTCACTACACAATAAAACACTCAAGAAAAAAGGAAAAAATTCTAAAAACAATATCAAGTTAGAAGTGAGTAATCCACAACTTCTAATATACTTATGTCTTATTAAGAGAAAGAGATAATCTACTCTTAATCAAGAAGAGACAAAGCTTTGATATTATATCTTCACTCTTATTAATTTGTCAAGGATACAAAATAAAACAGATGCATAAGTTAGTAAAAACTATGTCAAAGGAAAATAAGAAGATAGAAATAAAGAAGCATATATATTCAAGAAGAAATTGGAATGGCTATTGGCAAAGATTAGAAAATATATGAAACTCTTAAACTAGATTAGAAGCAAGAAAGGAATTGACAAGAGTGAAGAAACCTTCACTCTTGTCTCTATATATATTATTTATCTAAGAACTACATGGCGGCATTTTATAAGATCTCCAACATGAGTCTAATTTGCAAGACATGTGTCAAACTTTTAAGACAAGTTTCCTACATGTGTACCACATACTTAGCTTGTTCTACAAGTTACCAACATGTGTAATACATGGCTAGCTTATTGGCCAAGTTTTTAATCTGCCAATCACCTATAAACATATATAAAGGTGATTTTGTATTTATAAAGCTTCTACGAAGCTTCTCTATGAAATATAATCAAATTAATTTATTTTATCTACTTCTATCAATTTATATTAAGTAGATAATTAATGGAATAAATCTTATGTCCATGATATTAAGGTCTTTAAATTGTATAGGACCTAAATATTTAGTATGAAATCTTGAAAAGAGATTGGAGCCCAAAGATGAAAAATTAAATTATTAAGAGACTTATTTTGAAGGATGAAAGTATGATATAGACAAATGAAGGCAAGAGATGAAGATCTTCATCTTTATTAGTAGGTGGTTATGTCCAATAGACTTTGAACAAGCTATTTAGTACAAAAATAAGGATTTTGGTAATTTTAGAGAAGGCATTTGAAAATCAAAGGCTAGAATTAAAAATATTTTTTTTGTACTATAATTTTGGTATGAAAATCAAAAGATTTGGAATTTTTATAAAGAAAGAGTAGGCACTTGAAATTAAGGTGTATAAGTTATATCTATTATCACTCTTTTGAGGATACAAGGAGTTCTATGAAAGCTTTTGGAGATTGGAAGGTATCATTAGAGAAATGATTTTAAGACCTATATCTAGTGAGGAAGAATTATTATATTTAAAATTTGGAAGAAAAAAATATTGGAAGTCAAAGATAGCAGGTTGAATTTCAAAGCAGTAAGTAGATCATTTTATTGATAGTGATGATTTCCACCATATCTTGAATTTCCAGACAAATTTTTGTCTTAAAACTTCCAAAAAGATAAATTATTATATTAAAAAGCTACATATTAAAATTTCATAGCATTTAAGCATCTAGTTTGTGAGTTATAAAAAATTTAGCATGTAGGTATCTATAAAGAAGGATTTGAAGCTATTGTTAGGATTTTGGCGATATCTAAAGAATGATAATAAATCAATAGTTAAAATTTGTTATGATAATTATTAAGAGTACATCAATACTTCATGTAAAATTTGAATACTTGTAGACAATTTGATTTGGAGATATGTATTGTTGAAATTCAAAAAAAATCCCCTTTAAGATTAATAAAGGAATTAGTATGTTTTGCTATATTTTGGAAATTTTAGAATACTTGAGGCTTGTCTACTTGATGTAATGGCCCTTTTTAGGAACAAATTTATATAAATTGGAAATTTTTTTTATCTATCTTGATATTTGATTGAGAAATTAGTGACAAATAAAAGCCTAGTGCTTTCTTGAGGCAAACTCTTTCTATCTCGACATAATTAGTGCTGCTACTCAAACAGCCTTAAGGTACTAATTTTTCTACAAGTGATCAAAATCTAAGATTTGGGTCACTAAAGGAAGTGGCTGCTCAAGACCTTTTCAAGGTGTTTGACAAATTTATGAAAGAGAAACAACAAATATAAGATGATGATAAGAGCACCACTAAAGCCTTGTAAGTAATAGTAAATAAGATTGGAAGATTTAAAAGGAGGAATATCACTAAGTTCTTGAAAGTTTATTGATGTAAAATGGAAGTACATTAGATTTCAGAGATACTACTTTTGATTTGGTAGTGATATTAGAAATTAAAGAAAGGATGCATGAATTGCATGAAGGAGTTATATCATGAAAGAAATTTGAAGAGATATTAAAAGATGAGTTCTTTGAAGAGGACTCAGAAAGAATGACAAAAAAATCATTTTTGGAGTAGATTGAATTGAGGTCAGGGAATCAAATGGCTCCAAATGAATTAATTAAGGAATTTGAAACAAAGTTCCGTCAATTATCATGGCATGAGAGAAAATTGTTAGAAACCAAGAAGACTAAGCTGTTCTTACAAGGAACTGATAAATACTTGGAAGACAAGCTGTTCTTTTATCTAACAAATATGACATTTGAGAGTGGATTTATAAATAATTAGAGGCTAGTAAAGGAAATAATAGAACTTATGGCTAAATAACAAAAGATTAAGACTTATGGTTGTTTATCAAGATTGGAGTTAATGCATATATTTCAAAATCCAATGCCACCTCAAAAAATGATTAAGATTGTTAAGGATAATACTTTTGAGGAATTAATCAAGAGCATATAGGATTTGAGGTAGAAATGATTGAATTAAAGAAATCTTAGATCATAAGCTCATCAAAGACAATTGAAGGCTTAAAAAGATTTGTGGAGAGATGTATGTGGTATGATAATCCAAACCACAAGCGTAATGATTGTAATAATTATAAGGTTCCAATCAAAAATGGAATTATATATTTTAAAGAATGTAGAATAAGTCTCACAAGGTCTGAAGAGCCTTTAAAAATTAATTTTGGAAAAGAAGGCATGAAAAGGTTGATAGATGAGCAAACCTCTAAGATTAATACTATACATAAAAAAGAAGTAGAATCTTATACTATTACAATTGAGCAAAAAATAATTCATACTAATTCTTCACTAGCTATAGAAGTCATGATCAAGAAAATTGAAGCTATCAGAAAGATGATTAGATGAAATGATTTAATTGGTGCTATAAGCATCAAAATATTTTTGGATCAAAACCAGCAAAGTAATGATTTATATGGTGATATAGTTAAAAATAAAAATAAAAGTAGAGCTGCTTAAGAAGAAAATATTGAATTTATAAACAAGAAGAGGTGTCCAAGAAATAAAGATGTTTTTTATGATCAAAATCCAAAGAAGATGTCTCCTTCTATTCATTTTGATAACCAACCATTATCAAAAGAATGGTGGAAGAAAGAAAAAATAATGGAAAAGGATGAGTCAAGTATAGCTAAAGATAAAAGTCCTACTTATAAGCTTCAATGTAATATTGACACATCCACAAATATGATAAGTATTTTTGAAGAGAAGATTTTGGATGTTAAAATAGAATTCACTCTAAAAAATGCACTTGGTATAGCCAAGAAGGATTTCTATGAGTTAATTATTGATGTGGTAAAGAGAAAGAAGCAGATAACAGTTGAAGCTATTATGGTAGAAGCATTGAATTCTTGTGTGACTAAAGATGAAGAGGAGGAGATAAGATAGGAATTTAAATAATTTATATTATCAAAGTTTGAAAGCAAATTTAGTATAAAAGACAAGATCCAAATCAATCATGCCAAGGATAAGAAAGAATATCAAACAAAATATATATTAATAAAATTTGATAAAGAAAAAAAGATTATTAAAAAATATATATTTTATCAATTTGTTAAAGAGGGATGATGATAAAATGGAGAATAATAGTTATTCAATTTCTTATTGGACTAAGGCTTTTATAAAGATACAAATAAAATTAGAAGATTTTAAGGATCCAATCTTGACCTTAGTTGATCATGGATCAGAAATAAACATCATGTTTAGGCGGATATATGAGAAGAACAAGTGGCCAATTTATATCAACCATGGTTAGATAATTAAAGGTGCAAATAATAAATAAGGTGATCTATATGGAGCTTGTCCAATTGTGAAGACCTAAATTAGAGATGTGGAAGTGGAACAAAATTTTTTTGTGCAAAATTTTACTATATTTTTTATAATACTTGGTCAATCCTATATTAAAATTGCTACGATGGAAACTAAAGTCTTAGATGATGATTCACATTATGCCAAGATTTGTAATTGTGATGGAAAGGAAGCTATATAATTTCTTATTATGAAGCCTATTCATAAAAGACATAGAAAATAGCTAAGAGAGATGCCTTTATACTAAAATATATATTCTTAGATTTCTAAGGAACATCTATATAAGATGGAGGTACATAGGTGCAAATAGATTATCTCCAAATTCTTATATAGATAATTTAAGTTTTAGATTTTTAAATTTGATTAGCATTAGATTTGTGAATTTTAAACAATTAAAGATTTGAATCTTGTAAATAAAAGAAAGATAAAGAAATTAAAAAAAATAAACTTAAAAAGAATAGATTTAATTTCAAGTGATGAAGTTATAATTGGAGTAATAAAAGAAACAGGATTAAAAGATGGTTTGGTACAAGTTTTAAAGAGCTTAATTCTAAATATGGATAAAGATATTGTAGTAGAAATACACTCAAAAAGAGCTTATTAAGAATTGGAAAAGATTATGGTAAAAGGTGGACTTACTAGAAATTATGCATTGAAATTTGAGGCTACTATACAAATTAAATATAAGACTGTGGCATAAAAAATAAAACTTGTAGCTATCTAATTACCACTTGATACTATGGAGCATATCAAGCAAGTAGTTAAAGAGCTAGGTTTGAAAGAAAAGCATATAATTGGGTATTAATTTATTCAAGAATTATTGATTTTTTGGCACATATTGGAGGATGTGTAGATTTAGAAGGTGTGGATGTTGTATTGTAACTACTTATAGTATATAAAAATTAATCAAAATATATAATATGTTCATAAATTTAGATGTGTATTATAATGATTAATAGATTAAATTAAAAGGCATTGATATAAGAAACTTTTTTTTGATTTTTTTTACTTATTTTTATTATAGTATTTAAATTATATAGGACCTAAATGTTTAGTATAAAATCTTGAGAAGAGATTGGAATCCAAAGATGAAGAATTAAATTATTAAAAGGCTTATTTGGAGGGATGAAAGCAAGGTATAGACAAATGAAGGTAAGAGATGAAGATCTTCATCCCCATTAGTTGATGGTCATGCCTAATAGACTTTGAGCAAGCTGTTTGGATCTTAATATCAAAAAGAGTAGTTAGGCCATCCATGTGGATGAATAGAGATAGATGATAGAAATTTCTATTCTTATTGATCAAAAGTCATGCCCAAAGGGCTTCAAAAAGGCTGCTTGAGGCCTTATTAGGAATTAGGATTTTTTTTAGGAAATTTGAACATCAAAGATTAAGATCAAGAAGTTTAGATTTTTTATTTTGATATAGTTTAGAGGTTTTAAGCCCCTACTAGGATTTTTGAGATATCAAATGATCAAAAGCAAATCTATAGTCAAATTTCCTTGTAATAAAGCTTAAGAATATAACCTACATTTTGGAGAAATTTGATAAAAATTGAAATATTAGATCAAGAGTTACTGGATTCTAAAATTTAGGAAGAAATCAATCTTTTATAAGTGAATGAGGTATTAAAGGATTTTATTATAATTTTAGCATTTTGTACCAACTAAAGGGATTTTTTGGAAGACAAGACTTTATAGAGGTGAAAAAATGGATATATAGAGTTATAATAAAATTTTGATATAAAGATGAGATTTTGAAAGGAAATTATGGATTTTCTTAGAAGTTATTGAAAAACCTAACTTACAAATAATTAGTTAGTAGTGATTTTATTAAAAAAAAAGGTGTTAAGAATTTTTTATATCCCATAGAAAAATTTTATATATAAATCTACTTAAGTATGAGAGATTTTAACTAGTATAATTTTTTTTTTAAATAATAATATTATCATTTTATTTATCTATCTTATTAAAAAAATCACTTATTAGAGTCTTGTTAATAAATTAGAAGTAAATTCTCTATAACTAGGTATCTAGTGTATTCCTAGATTAAAAATCATGCCATATAATATCATGAAAGAGTAAGAGATTCATCACCCTTCATATCCACTTCCTTTGTAAGCCCTTTTTTTTTTTTTTCTTTTTTGACAATACCACTATTTTCAGCATCAAGGTCCTCTATAGGGATATTTTCTTTTATATTAGGGCCATGTTCTCCATTGAAAGTAAGAAAAAGGAGAGAAGCAATTAATTACTTAGTGCACAAAAAATAGTCTTATTGGTCATCAACTCGGCCTCACCACCATAATACTTTCTACCACAATTAAAAATTATCATGATATAAATAAGATAATACTAGAAACTACCAACAACTATATTTGCCATAAAAGAAGATATCTTAACAAAATACAATAATTCCAAACTGGATCCTCTTTTCCAAACAACATAAATACAAAATTGAAATAGAAAGAAAAGAAAGAAATTTGCTTTACATAAGAATTAGTACCAATTTTCAAAAACTTAAAGCAATGAATCATTCTTTTATATTTTTTTGTTTAACAAGTATTTACAAACAATTAGCATTCAAAAATATCCACAAGTCTTAAAAATAGAGATTTAAAAATTTTGATATTTAAAAATATTTACTAGTATTTAAAGATATTATAAAAAGAGCTTAAAAATAATGATAAAACTTATAAAGTTGCCATAGTATTTAAAATCTCAAATACCTTGATCTTGATTTGTCTCTTAAATTGAAGAGGCCTTTAACAAAATTTTGAATTTTAGACCTAAAATCATAAGAGTTTTATGAAAGAAAAATAATGAATGAATTCCAAATCAATCTCTAAAATTGAGGTTTTTAAAAAGAATCCAAAAGTTACAATGCATCCTTATATGACATGCATATATTCTTAAAAGCCTTTAAAAAACTTTAAAATCTCAAAAAAAAAAGTTTAAATTATACATTATTAACAACCAATTATAAAAGTTTTAAAGCAATTCTAGCTTGGAATTAGATCCCTAATAAGTTAGATTTTTCTTGCTAATTGCCCCTTAGCATTCTTAGGACCCTTACATTCTTAACATAGTTCCTTGTTCCCGTCTTATTGTTGAAATAGAAAGAGTTTGCCTCTAGAAAGCACTAGGCTTCTAATTATTATTAATTTCTCAATCAAGTGTTAAGATAGATAAAAAAAAAACTCCAAATTTATATAAATTTTTTCCTAAAAAGGGCCATTACATCAAGTATACAAGCCTCAAATACTCTAAAATCTCAAAAATATAGCAAAATATATTAAATCCTTCATTAATCTTAAAGAGGATTTTTTCCAAACTTCAATAGCACATATCTGTAAACCGAATTGTCTACAAGTATTCAAATTTTATATGAAGTACTGATGAACTTTAACAACTATTATAATCAATTTTAACTGTCAATTCATAGTCAATCTTTAGATATTGCCAAAATCCTAACAGCAGCTTCAAATCCTTGTTTACAGATACTTACATGCTAAATTCTTTATATTTCACAAATTAAATGTTTAAATGCCATAAAAATCTGATATATAGCTTTTTAACATAATAATTTATATTCTTAGAAATTTTTAGATAAAAATTTGTTAAGAAGTTGAAGATATGGTGAAAATCATTACTATTAATAAAATGATCTACTTACTACCTTAGAATTTGATCTGTTATTTTTAACTTCTAATATCTTTTTCTTTCAACTTCTAAGCATAATAATTTTTCTATATAAGATATAGGTCTTAAAATCATCTCTCTAATGGCACCTTCTAATTTCTAGAAGCTCTTGTATAACTTCTTGTAACCTCAAGAGAATAACAATACATACAATTTGTACACCTTAATTTCAAGTATATACTCTTCTTTCATAAAAATTCCAAATTTTTTATTTTTTATACCAAAATTATAATACAAAAAATAAGTTTTTTAATCCTAGCCTTTGATTTTTAAATATCTTTTCTAAAATTACCAAAATCCTTATTCTTGTTGCAAATAGCTCACTCAAAGCCTATTAGGCATAACCATCGACTAATAGAGATGAAGATCTTCATCCCTTTCCTTCATACCTTGCTTTCATCCCTCTAAATAAGCCTCTTAATAGTTTAGTTTTTCATATATGGGCTCCAATCTCCTCTCAAGACTTCATACTAAATATTTAGGTCCTATACAATTTAAATACCATAATCAAAATAAGTAAAAAATATCAAAATAAAGTTTCTTATACCAACTCCCTTTAATTTAATCTACTAACCAATCTAACACACATCTAGACTTATGAACATATTGTGTATTTTGACTAGTTTTTATATATTATAAGCAATTATAGTATTACACCGTTGTTATATTGTCGTTTGACTATCATGTGAAAATATTATACATATATATATTTAATATATAATTTATTATGCAGATAAATAAGAGCTATATCAATAAAAATTTATTAGTTATATAATGTGATTAGATTATTATTTTAAAAAGAATCTATTTAAAAAGACTATTATTGAAATTTATATAATCTTTTTTTTGTGATAGTGGCTTTTGAAGTTGATTTTTTATTAATAATAACTTTTAAATATTTTGAATCACCTTTATTAGAGATTGGTGATCCTTAAATTTTTATTTTATTTTTTTATTTGGTATTTATAATACATGTTATATAAATTTTATTAAAAAAAGATTAGAAAAGAGTCTTAATATCAAAAATAATAATTAAGCCATCCATGTGGATGAATGGAGATGGATGATAGAAATCTCTATTTCTATTGGCCAAAAGTCATATCCAATGGATTTCAAGGAGGTTGCCTAAGGTCTTAATAGGGATTAGGATTTTTTTTTTCTATGAAATTTTAATATTAAAGATTAAGATTAGAAAGTTTAGATTTTTGGCTATAGTTTTGGTACAAAAATTGAGTGATTTGGAATTTTTATGAAGATATAGGCACTCAAAGTTAAGGTATATAAATTGTATCTATTGTCACTCTTTGGTATATAATTTGCACGTATAAAAAGAAATAAAAGATCAACAATTGGAATTAGAGAGAGAATGTTTTTACTATATTTTAAATATATAGCTTAATGAAATCTAAGCTAAGATAAAGGAGATATTAGAAATTGAAGTCAATGCTTACAATCTAAAGACAATAAGTGACCTACCTAACTAGTAGTTGTACTTTGTTTTGTATTTTAAGCAATTTGACAAGGTTTTGGCTCAAAATTTTTAAGAGTTGTATTTTTATGTTTAAAAATTATATACAAAAATTTTGTAGTATTAAGATTTTGGATTTTGAAGATATGAAGAAAATAGTATTTGGATATCTATAAACTAGGATTTTAAGCATTTGCTAGGATTTTTGAGATATCAAATGATTAGATGTAAATCTATAATTGAATTTTTTTATAATAAAGCTTAAGAATATAAGGTATATTTTAAGAGAATATAAAAGAAATTAAATAATTAGATTAAAAATTATTAAATTTTAAAATTTAGAAAGAAATCAATTTTTTATAGGTAAATAAAGTATTAAAAGATTTTTTTGTAATTTGAGCATTGTGTACAAATTAAAGGAATTTTTGGAATCCAAGACTTAATGGAAGTAAAAAGAATAGATATTTAGAGCTATGATAATATTTTTAATATAAAAATGAGATTTTAAAAAGAAATTATGGATTTTCTTAGAAGTTATTGAGAATATAATTTACTTACAATTGATTACTAGTGATATTATATTAAAAAGAGTGTTAAATATTTTTTGTATGCCATAGAAAAATCTTATGTACAAATCTAATTAAATATAAGAGATTTTTACTACAACAATATTTTTTTTAGTGTTATTATATTTATTTGTCTTTTTTATTAAGGACAAATAATTTATCAAAGTTTAGTGTCATAGACATAAGATTTATTCTAATAATTATGGATAATATGGATAAATAGAAGTTGATAAAAATAAAATCAATTTGATAATATTTTATAGAAAAAATTTCTAGAAGCTTCATAGACATGGTTTCATCTTTATTCATGTCTATAGGTGATTAATAGGTTAGAAACTTGGCCAAAAAATTAGCCATGTATTGAATATATTGGTAGCTTATAAAATAAATTAATTACATTGCGCACATATAAAAAAAACTTGTCTTATAAAATTAACACGTGTCTTGTAAATTGGACATGTGTTGGAGGTCCTATAGAATGTCATCATGTAGCTCTTAGGTAGGTAATATATATAGAGACAAGAGTGAAGCCTTCTTCACTCTTGTCAATGCGTTGTCGTATTGTAATTACTTACAGTATGTAAAATCCACTCAAAATATATAATATGTTTATAGGTTTAAATATGTATTAGAATGATTAGTAAAGTAAATTAAAAGGGGTTGGTGTAAGAAACTTTATTTTAGATTTTACTTAGTTTGGTTATGGCTTTTAAATTATATAGAGCCTAAATATTTAGTATAAAGCCTTGAGAGGCAATTGGGGTTTAAAGAAGAAGAATTAAACTACTAAGAGGCCTATTTGGAAGGATGAAGACAAAGTGAGGATGAATGAAGACAAGGGGTGAAATTCTTCATTCCTATTGGTTGAATACCATGCCCAATGGGCTTTGAGGAGGCTGTCTGCAGCAAGAAGAAGGGTTTTGGCAACTTCAACAAGGCCATTCGAAAATCAGAGACTAGGATTAGAAAGCTTGTTTTTTGGGCTACAATTTTGGTATAAAAATTGAGAGATTTGGAGTTTTTATGAGGGAGAAGTAAGCGCTTGAAGTTAAGGTGTGCAATTTGTACCTACTGTCACTCTATCAAGGATTGGAGGAGTTATATGAGAGCTTTTGGAGATTGGAAGGTGCAGCTAGAGAGATGATTTTAAGCTCTACACCTAATGTGGAAGAATTTCTACAATACAAGTTCTAAAGAAGGAGATATTGGGAGTCAAAGACAGCAATTTGAATTCCAAGGCAGTAAGTAGGCCGTTTTGTTCATAGTGATGGGTTTTGCCATATCTTGAGTTTCTAGATGAATTTTTGTCTAAACATTTCCAAAAAGGTGAATCTTTGTGCTAAGAAGCTATACATCAAAGTTTCATAGTATTTGGACATTGGGTTTGTGAGATATGAAGAATTTAGTACTCGGGTGTTTGTAAACAAGGGTTTAAAACTACTGTTAGGGTTTTTACGATATCTAAAGATCCATAAAGACTCAACAGTTGAAATTTGTTGTGCTAACTAATAAGAGCACATCAATACTTCATGTGAAATTTTAATAGATTTGAACAGTTAGATTAAGAGTTATAGATTAATAAAGTTTGGAAAAAATTCCCTTCCTACAGGTGAATGAGGGTTTAGAGTATTTTGATATAGTTGAGTGTTTTTTTGTGAAATAAGGCTTATGTATTGGGTGTAATAGCCCTAAAATAAAAAAATTTATATAAATTTTGAGGGTTTTATTATTTTAGATCTTGATTGAGTATTTAATTGCAGCCAGAAGCCCAGTGCTTTCTTGAGGCAGATTCTCTCTACCACGACGGCGTTTCTTATTCTTAATCTTATTTCAAGAGTCTCTATTCTTCTTGTCTTTGGCAATAGCCATTCTAATTTAATACTATTCCATCTTTGAATGATTTTTTATTTTTTTTGAGTAATATAAGAATATTTTGATACTTTATTTGTTTTTTATTTATGTCCTTGATACTTTGACAAGAGTGCTAATTTATTATTTTTATTTTATGTTTTAGAAATAAATGGATTATTCTACTTTTATTTTTATATTTAAAGATTACAAACTATCTACCTTTAAATTAATATTCTTTACTTTCTAATCTTTTTTTTTTTTTTTTTTAAAGAGAATAGATTATCCCTCTTTATAAAAAAAATTATTTAATATTAGAGGTTGTATATTATCTTCTTTTAAATTGAATTTTGGATTTGTTAAATTATTTAAGATTGAATAATTATGGATGCTATACTTAATAGAAGTGAAAATAGATTTGCAACTATTGTAGATCTTCAAGAGCTTATCAACACTCTTAGGGTAGAAATTTCATACATCATTAATATCAACTATAGAAGCACTATTCTTATATCTGTAGAAGAAGTCGAGAATTTATATCAAAAAATTATACAATTGAGAGAAATAAGTAAATCAACCTTACAACTAAATGAAAAAAGTCTTGCTTCTATAAGCATAAATGAGGCAAAAATTAACATGCCTGAGAAATTCGATAGAACAAGATGAAAATTTTGAGAATTTTTATAATAAGTCAATTTTTATCTAAGGTTGCATCTTTATCAATATTCTAATGGATTTACTCAAGTTTGATTAATTGGGATACTTGTATCTAGAAGTATCATTTTTTTATTTGTACCTTTGATGGAATGGAATTAATAATTTTTTTATAATTTAAATTCATTCTTCAAAGTATTTACGGCCACATTTTAAAAAAATAATCAATCAAAGATAGCAGAGACCAAGCTTTTATCATATGACAAAGATCATGGTCAGCCATAATTTATATTGCCAAATTCTAAAATCTTGCTTGTAATGTGGAGTAGAATGACAAAGCCTTTATTAATCAATTTTATTATGAGTTTAAAGATAATGTCAAAAATTTGTTATTAATAATATCAAAAGCGAATTCTTTAGAATAATTTATTACTCAAGCCATTATAGGTGACAATTGATTATTTAAAAGGCATCAAGAATATAAATCTGGCTAGAGAAAAATAAGTCAATTAGTGACATCAGCTCTTAAGTTTTTAGAAACTTATTTGACTAAGCAAGAATTGATACAAATTGATACAATATATCTTAAATCTTTCACTGAATAGGAAAAGATTCAATATTGTTAAGAGGGTCTATGCTTATATTGTGGAAAAATTAAGTATACTGATCAACATTGTTTAAAAAAGCAATGCAAGCACAAAATAAAGAGCATGGTTGCTAAAAAAGATAATGTATCAAAAAAAAAAAATTCCAGCTATATTAAAAACCATGTGGCTGAAAACATGTGCAACACCTAATAAAGGTCTTATTCTCTTATTTAATCCCTTGCCTTATTTTACAATAGATGTATCTTTAGGACCTAGAAAGTCTTTGACTTATTAGATTCAAGAGAATCAATTTATTTCATAGACAAAGATTTTGTCAAAAAATAAAAAATATCTTTAGTTTAAAAAATTAAATTTATATATGTAGAAATTATAGATGGTCATTTGTTATCATTTGAAGATATTATTCATAAAATTATTCTTTTAGATGTAGCAACTAAAGGACATAATAATATAGTAATATTTAATGTAATTAGATTTTTTTTCAACTCAATTATTTTAGGATTATCATGGTCAAAAAATATATAATCCTCAAATAGATTAGACTTCTAGTAACATTGATTTTTTTCATAATTTAATCCAAAAATCCATTAGTCAAATAGAAATACCTAAATCTAGTACATTCAAATCCTTTTTGTTAGATATAAGAGCTTTTATATATGTGGCAAAAAAAAAAATATCTTTTGTTATATATGCCATATCTATTTTTTATATTAAAAAGATTATAAGTATTATTCTTAGCTAATATTAAGATTTTCAAGACGTTTTTGGAGGGAAAAAAAATGGAGATATTCTTTCAAAACATCAACTTTATGATTATTCAATCAACCTTCAAGAAAGAATTCAACCACCATTTGGACCAATCTACAGTTTATTGCAAAATAATTTGGTTGCATTAAAAGAGTATATTAATGAAAATTTGGCTAAGAATTTCATATGCTATTTAAAATCTCTAACAGAAGCTTTTATCTTATTTGTAAAGAAAAAAGATAGATCATTGCGGATGTATATAAATTATCAAGGATTTAATAAGAATACCATCAAGAATATGTATCCTTTATCTTTGATTTTAAAATTTTTTGATCAACTCAATCAAGCAAAGATTTATATAAAAATAGATTTGTGAGGAGCATATAATTTGGTCCACATCAAAGAATGTAAGAAATAGAAGACTATATTTTGAACTAGGTATGGATATTTTGAATATAATATTATACCTTTTGGACTTATAAATATATCAACTGCTTTTCAATATCTCATAAATGATGTTTTTTGTGAGTTTGTTGATGATTTTATTATCTGCTATTTAGATGATATTCTGATCTACTCTAAGAATATAAAAGAATATGAATCTCATATTCATCATGTATTATAAAAACTTAGAGATGTAAGAATATATACTAAGATGAAAAAGTATATATTTTATATTATTTAAGTTGACTTTTTATAATACATCATTTCTAATAATAATCTAATGATGGATTTAAAAAAAAAAAATTTAATTATAGATTAAAAATTTCTAAAAATAATAAGAAATGTGCAGTATTTTTTGAGATTTGTCAACTACTATTAAATCTTTATCAAGAATCTTTTCTCAAGTTATAGCTCCATTGACATATTTAACTTATAAAGAAAAACTTGAATAGAATAAGGAAGCAAAAACATCATTTGAAATTTTTAAGGACAATTTTTACTTCTATATCAATTTTTTATAGCGTTGACTTTTTTATTTGAAACGGATCACATCGCGTTCTATACTGGGGATGCAGTCCTATAGTGCAGCGGCAGATGGCAGCAGTATATTGCGAAGCCAGAGACGAAGGCAAGCATGTGTGGCGCCCAGCCAACCACGCCCGAAATGTGTGGTTGCGAGACTCCCGGGTCGAAATTGGAAGTGTGTGTGTGCGCGCGCGTTGTTGAAATGAAAGCAGGTGCAGTGGCAGTGATGAGCTTATGAGACTTGGTTGTTGGGTGGCAGGGTGTTGGTTTCATGCAGGCAAGTGCGTGAGGATGTGCTTTCGTGTTGTGTATGGGCGAAGATGTGATCCGGTGAGGCGGAGGAGAGGGGTAAATGGTGTGCTTCGACGATGTGATTGTGGGGGAGGGGAGAAGGGTAGAGAGACCCACATGGAATGGAGGGGGATAGTGAGGTGGGGATATGAGATGGCAGTGTGGCGAAGGTGTTCGTCTCTTCGGAGACATCTGATAAAATTGGAACGATACAGAGAAGATTAGCATGGCCCCTGCGCAAGGATGACACGCACAAATCGAGAAATGGTCCAAATTTTTTTCTCTCTTTCTGCGTCGCTCACTCTTCCTGTCCTCGTCTGCAAAGTTGATTTTCTTTTGGTCATAGCTGTTGGCAAACATATATTGCGACCCATGAATTTCCGTGTCCCATGTTGCTCTCGAGCAACGTCAATTTCGTAGGTGCATCCCACACTTGAAAAGATACTCTAAACTCATTTGTCTACTCTCTTGACACAAGATTCTAGGATTCTATGCTGGCACTTCATGTATTCAAAAAAATCACATGTCTATCAACATTGCTTGCATTGTTGACCATATTGCATGTTTTTATCAATTTTGTTGTTTTGTGGAACTTAAGGTACAAAATCAACAAATAGTACATTTAAGAATGACAATGTAATAAATCTACAAAATAGTTGTAGTAGAAATTTGGAATTTGTTGTAGTCTTTTTGTGGTGTATGTATTATTATTGTTGTTATTAATTTTAGTTTGTGTAGTATTGTTCAATTGTTTTAGATCATCAAGATTGTGGTTTTGTTGATTTTTTTTATTTTTTTTACTTTTTTATTTTTAAAAATAAAATAATAGTTTGTAATGTATAAAATTTTGAATGCAAGAAAATACACTAATTCTGAAAACAAAATTGTTGTGAATCTATTGATTTTTTTAAAATTTAATTCATATTTTTATTGTAAGTATTTATTAAAATTACTTAAATTAACATGCTTCCACAAAGATTGTTTTGTAGTTGAAGGAAAGGTTGTGTTTTTATGTAATTTATGGTATTATATTTATCTATATGTTATTATATATAATTTATTGAATTCAACCATCTTAACTTTTTTTTAAAATTTTTTTTGCAGTAAGAATCACTTACATCAAAAAAATCATTTGCTTTATTGCATGCATTAGTAGAATGCATTTATCTTCTGAAAAGTTTCTCTAATGCTATCTCAAACATTCCAATTGGAAATTTATTTATTTTTGGACAAATTTAGAAGTTTAATTCCACCACCTGATATATTATTATTTTCTTAATGCTATTATATATATATATATATATATATATATTTATTTATTTATTTATTTATTTATACAATCTCTATTTTAGAATTTTTTACGTAAGAATATTTGCCTTGCTTAAAATATTCCTATATTGCTAAAAATATTCCTATATTGCTTAAAATATTCCTATATTGCTTAAAATATTCCTATATTGCTAAAAATATTGACTATATATGTATTTGTGCAATAATGTTAAACTAGAATTTTTTACGTAAGAATATACTTAACACTAGTTTAACATTATTGCACAAATACATATATAGTCAATATACAATGAATTATAAATTTTTTAAGAATTTTAATTGTATTTTTTATAATATATTTTTAAAATTAAATATTTTTACTCAAATATCATTATATATATATATATATATATATATATATATACTTTTATATAATATATATTTACTAAATAAATCAAATAATTTTAATAAAAAATATATAAATAAAATACTATATTATTTATATATTTGATATATCTAAGTAATGTGAATTTTTTTACTATATAATGCAATTAAAATTTTAAATTAGAATAAAATATGCATTAAAATTGTTACTAAAAAATCTAAATTTTTCAAACCAAAGGTGGATCAATGCCATTTACTTCACAAATCTATCTAGTACAAAGGTATTAAAATGAATATCTATAAAATATTTTGGAAAAATTTTAAAAATACAATGTTCTACAAAAAAATAAAATATTTTTAAAGATATGAATCTAGAAAAACTTGTTTTAAAACAATATATCAATGTACAACTAAGAAAGAACAAAATATTAGAAAAGATACTTATATACACATATATAGATATATCAAAATAAAAATGTACTAATAAATCTATTAATAATTTTGAAATGACCATAGGATCATAAACTAAAACTAATATACAAGAAAGACATTCACAAGAGTTAGAATAGCTTTTAGTATTGACTCCATGCATACTATTTAATACAAAGATTTTATAAAAGCTTTCTAGGAATAATAAAATTTATAAAACAAGTGCAAGGTACTTTTATAATAGTTTTTTTAGGCTAATATTACTTTTAAGAGAATTTTTTATTACCAAAAGGAATACAAAACTATTATAATTTATTTGAATGGATTTTAAATACTAATTATTATAAAAAAATTAATTCCAACACTAGTATTATAATTAACATCTTATTCTAATCTATATTGTTCAACTAACTATTGTATAAAATCATTTGTATAGTGTGCTTAAATAAATAATATTTTATGATTCCACACACTATATATGTGTATTTCAACTTATTTTACACTAATTAAAAGTAACATATTAATTATATTACTAACATAAAACTACCACTAAAATATAAAACTAAAATTTGGTAATATAAAAGTAATTATTGAATCTACTACAAATCATACTATTAATAGACTTATCTATTGAAAGAATAAAAATAGATCAAAATTTAAGGCTTTAACTAATATGATTGAAAACAAAAAACAAAAAAAATGTGCAGAAAAAATACAATGAATTAATATAAAACATAATTTTTCATTAGTTTTTCACATAATCACCCTACTCTTCAACAGAGTTTTATAATGTACAAAAGAGTCCTATTTCACTAATTTTCTAAAGAGGAAAACCATGGCGGTTGTCTATGGGTTACCCCCCCTTTACGAACCCGTCCTATTGATACCTTAATTGTATCCGCGGTCTGCACGGGTACACGGGAATAATATCAAGCGGGTATTTCATTGTAGCTGGTCGTCCTCGTCGTCGAGTCCGTTCTGCTGTGAACAAGCGACGCTTTGATCTTCACAATATCTAGAGCGGCATTGGTCATTGCCGCTTGGATTTTACGCATCGGCGTGGGAAGGAGCACAGAGCAGCTTAGGGTGAGAGGATAGAAGGGAAGGAACGATGGCTTCTGCTGCGGGATCAGCGGAAAGGTCTCCGATCACCACTTCTGCGGTGTTGATGTCCGCGTCTAAACATATCGCATCTAGGTGCTCCGTGGAAAACAGAGCGTTTCTGGATTGCAAGAAGAACGATCCGAATCCCGAGAAGTGTTTGCAACAGGGCCAGAACGTGACTCGGTGTGTCATCTCTCTGTAAGTGCAATCCGGCACCCTCTTAAACCCTAATTTTTTGCTCTTAAGGAGTGTGTATGTTGTTGTGCAGTAGTCAATGTTGGCGAATCAGTATCAATAGCCAGTGCGCTCGGTAGGGAGTATTTACTGTAGATATAGATTCCAGTTCCAGTCTGATAGAATATAAAATTGGCATTTACATTGTCATTAGAGGGCAATTGTTCTTAGTTTCATATGCGTATTACAGGTTGAGGGAGCTTAATAGCAAGTGCCCAAAGGCCATGGAGTCTTACACGAAGTGCATGGACTACTACAGCAATGAGTTTGAGCTTTGCCGGAAGGAGCAGCGGGAATTTGAAGCAAGCTGCCCTCTGTAGGTCATCTGGTGCATTCCTAGGTGTTGTCGGATCTTTCTGTTCGACTGACTCCTTTGGGAAAATCATTTATATTGATTCAAAAACTGGGAGTTCTAGGAATTAATCTTGCTTTTCAAACTAATCTTGCCCCTAGTGATTGGACATTCGTCTTTATCAAATTTGGAAGGTTTCTCTCTGCTTCCACCATAGGTGACATCCATTCATTTTATTGGTGGTCATTAGTTTCAATAAAAGTGGACTATTCGTAAGTGCATAATAATGCTGGAATATTGGTACCTGAACAAACATTCTTCGGATTATGCTGGCAATCCCCGCTGCTCATACTTTTTGTTGCTTCTAGAGATTTGTGCGATTTGCGTATGCAGATGGATAAAGAAATTTTGTTCGCGTAGATGTATATCTACAATAAGACAATATTGACAAGGCTGTTTTTCAATTTCATCTTGCAAATTTTATAATCTCGCTTCGTGGAAAATTGTCTTGCTAGACCTTTCCTTTATCTATTTAAGTTTTTCGCTTCAGTGATGTAGAATGAGCTAGTTTTCTTTCCGCAAACTTGCTGGGTTCTCATCTGACCTTTTGTTTCTTCCAAAACCAGATTCGTAGAGCTGTTAAAGTTGATTACGTCTCCTTCAATTTCCTGATTTCGATTGCACAGTTCGACTCGGCTTAAAACTCATCTTATGTTATTTCTTTGTTATCCCTTAGAGTGCTTGACATCATTCTTTCTGAAAGGAGATCAGGTTATTTGGAGGATATCTACTGGTATCTTGCTTCACTCTTTTAGATTCTTTGTGGATCCTCTGAGAGAAATCTTTCGAAGGTGTAATGCATGAGTGTATCAACCTAACTCAACAATACTGCCTCGCCACGAGTGAAGTGCAGTTCAGCATTTCAAGCTTAATATTACGATTTGTAAGCGTGTTCCGAAGTCTCCCCTGAAGCCTACACATTCCTTTCACCTTCCAGCTCCGAGTATACTATTCCTTTTTCCTTCCTCTATGCAGGAATCCAGCATGTTTGTAGTTCACAATAAATGAGGGGTGAGTATAGAATCATGGAGGCTATTTTATCTTTGGAATAGTAGTGAAGCATGGACCATGGTGCATGGAGTTGCTGGCAGATTTTCCTAGGTGCCAAGTGCCAGATGATTTTGATGGAGCTGTTGGAGTAGGTTGGAATGAACCCAGTTGCAGTAGGGGTTTGTACTACTGGTTAGTACTACTGGCTGAACAGCTGAAGTTGCTTAGCATGATGAAATTACTAGTTTATATGTCAGGTTATCAACAAAAACTAGAAGTCTTGGATCCTGCCATTAATTGGCTATCACAAAATGCTAAATTTGCTTCTGATTATTGTACCCTCCCTGTTGATTGTTAAGTAAATTGATTATTTGAAACATCATGAACTTGGGGTGTTTTAAGTGTTGGTGTTCGGTTCAATGTCTTGAGTGGAATTTTGTTGCCAAATGTTTCTAATGAAAGATAGTGTATTCTTCATAAGTAAAATTCGTTGTCTAGATTATGTGAAAGTGGAAAACTTGATTCTGATCTAGTACTTAGCATATATAAATATATAATTGGTTGCAAAGGGATAGTGAAAGGTTTTTAAAAAAAGGATGAATATGGAATCAATTAATGTTTTTTGGAATTAAAATTGTTGTTAAGAGTTCTCAAAATTGTTGTTAAGAGTTCTCAAAATTGTTGTTAAGTTTACATATATGCATTTATTAAAGTTTATTTGTAAAAAATGTCTATATTTGGAGGTATTTTTAGTAGATTTTTTAAAAAAGTAAACTGATGTATAAGTTTGAAATAATGTTATCCTTACGGTTGTAAACATCCTGTATTGTCAAATTAACAACATATTCAAAATGCTGGATATTATATTTTATTAAATGCTGACATTAAACACTATACAATTATAAATTTTAAATCCAATATATATATATATATATATATATATATATATTAACGTTGCATTAATATATGTTACATTACATTGGCAAATAAGGAAACAAAAAGATAAATTGTAAGATAATTTTTAAATAAGTATGTATGTTGTTTTATGTGTTTTATAATCTTTGAAATTTCTTTTGCAAGCTTTATTGTTTGCACATTAAATTGCTGCATTATATTTATATAGGACACATTTTAAATATTCCAATAAAACAAAAATAAATTCATATAAACAAAGAAAAAAACAAATACAAATACAAATAATCACTAAGAAAGATATTACCTTAATTATCTACGGAGGAAATTACAAATACTATCAACATATTAAAGATTATTTGAACAAACACGTCAAAATGATAACCAAGTAAATTTTTATACAATATAAAAATTGAATGATAATGTATTAAACATTAAATTGCAAGTTATTTTTCTTTTATACATTGGCAAAAATAATTTAAAAAACAAAATGTAAGAAGCATAGTTACCTTTTTAGCTTCTAGTATTAGTTACTGTAAAAACAGAACTTACTAAATTTTGTATTGTGCATTCTATTGTGTAATGATTTATGAATTTAACGTTATATTTGTAAATATTTATCTATTTTAAAGAGTATATCGTATGAAATTTATTGATTATTTTTCTTACCTCTTTAAAATGTTTATAAAATTGTGTTCCAAAGTGCAACAACTCCTGGTTTTGTTTCATTTGAAAAACAATGACTGAAAAATTTATATCTATGTATATATACATATATATATATATATATATATATATATAGAATTAAATTATATTTAAGAAATACATGAATATTATTAATGCAAAAAATATATACATATGAAAGGAAGTTTGAGTCAAAGTTACATTTTTATTGAGAAAGGGCAGTTAATTGTTTATCTAAATCATCAACTATTGTAATTATTTCAATTCTCTAATCTTTTGTCAACTCAAACTCATAAAAAAGCTAAGTTGCTGGCACTTCATTACAAAAATAATTTTGAATTACAATGTGAAGTAAAATATAAACTCAATATTTGACAAAAACAAATGACAAAAACCCATGTTTTTTTGCCATTTAAAAACCAGTTGCTTTATTATTATTTAAGTAAACTAGACTTGTGTATTTTAATAGACAGAAAAATATTTTTTTATTTTTTATAGTTAAAGAGTATTGACATTATATAAACTTTCATATTTTTTAAAAGAATTAACTATCTAAAAAAAGTGTAAATATCAAATAAAATTTAAATATATATATAGATTTGAGAGAGAGAGAGGGGAAAAAAAAAAAAAAAAAAAAAGAAAAAAAAAAAAGAAACTTTGATATTTTAAAGCATGTTTACTTCAAAGATATTATATTAGAATGTAGGTTAAAACTTATATATTATTCTTTTTTAAGTTGAACAAGATATAAGTCATGAGAAAAATTTCTTGGTGATTGCTTGTTAATTATAATATAGTTAAAGAATTTCAAAGGTGTAAAAAAATTATAAGTTAATAAGCACAATTTATTTATTTTCAAAACACTAAAAAAAAGAAACAACCTCTGAATATAAAATATTTTTCAATCTAATATGAAATGAAAACATGTTTTTTTGTCAATATCTAAACCATCTAAACCTCGTTGATTAAAAGTTAAGAAACATCTAAACCTCCATGATTAAAAGTTTAAGAAACCACGTGACAATAAAACCACCGTCACGTTCCCATGTTCCCACGCACCCTGAGAATTTCATCACCCTCCAACTTTCATCCATATCGCTGAAAAGCATCTCGAGAACGAATGAAAGTCATTCACAGCAACAGGTACGATCAAAACTGCGATAGCAACGGCGAAGGGAAAGGAGAAACCGCGCGTCGACGGCGGCGTCGTCTTGGCTTTGCTTTGCTAGTCTCGCTGCGAGCTGCTAATCCGCAGCCAAAGTCTCGCATGGTCGTGTCGTCGCTGCGTTTCTGAGAGTGTAATGGCCAGCGTTGACCTTGCGAGTGGCCTAGTCGCCGAGAAGGTGTCGAGAATTGGGAGCCATGGCGCGGAGGAGAGTCGGAATGTGTCGCACGAAGGGCCGCGGTGCGCGTCGACTGCACCCACAGGCATTGCAAGAGCTCCTGGTTCATCTTCTTTTCTAGGGCTGAGGTTGCGTCAATGTGGGTTAATGACGAGCAGGAGTCAAGGGCAGTTTGCGTTGCGCGTTCAGGCGGCGGCAGTTGTGAAAGAGCGGGTAGTGGAAAGGAATGGGAAGGAGAAGGGGAGCGTTGTTGTGATTGATAACTACGATAGCTTTACGTACAATCTGTGCCAGTACTTGGGAGACTTGGGATGCGAAATTGAGGTTTACAGGAATGACGAAATTACTGTCGAGGAGCTTAGAAGGAAGAAGCCGCGTGGGATTCTGATTTCCCCGGGGCCTGGGACGCCGCAAGACTCAGGAATCTCGCTGGAGATAGTTCGGAAGCTGGGTCCTACTATTCCTTTGTTTGGTGTTTGTATGGGTCTTCAATGTATGGGGGAGGCGTTTGGGGGGAAGATCGTTCGTGCACCAAATGGAGTGATGCATGGCAAAACGTCCCCTGTTTTCTATGACGAGGAAGGCGAGCCTGGTCTACTCGATGGTCTTCCCAGGTGCCTCCTCTTACTCTGCGTGTTGTTTCATGCTTTAGTGTCTTTAAAAGGATTTACATTCTACGAGAGAATCAGAGATCATGCCCCTCCCCTTTACCTTCGACGCTCGGTTTGATTATCTCTGGTTTTTTTGTTTCATTTGTGTCAAAGCTATGCTCCTGCTCATAAATTCTCGAATCATGTCAAATAATAATGTGTTCTCTGTTTCTTCCTTGCTTTCACTCTTGTTCAATAAGAACAATTACACCCACAACTTGCACACAATCCAGACATAAATTTGTAGGGTTTAGACATGGTTCGTATTGTGATTATCTGTTACCGTAACATGCTATAGGATGAGCTATCTTCTGCTTACTTAGATGGATAGTTGGATGGATGGATGTACAATGTTTACTGACTATATCTTATTGGCCGTGCGTTTTTACGGCGTGGCTGTGCTCGGAATTTGAACGTCTTCATATAATTTCATAAATTATTCCGACATATGTCTCATGGTTCTGACGGGGACTGTTATTTCACCTGTCAGTCTAGTAAGTATGTTTCTAGTAAGCAACGTACATATGCCGTGTACTTCTAAGAGTTGCAGATTTGGGTGTGTTTATTCAAATAGCCTGTTAATTGTCATTTTCTCGTTTCTTGCAGTCCTTTCACTGCGTGCCGCTATCACAGCCTGGTCATAGAGGAAGCGACGTTTCCAGCAGACCAACTTCAGGTTACAGCATGGACTGAGGACGGGCTTGTGATGGCCGTCCGTCACCGTGTCTACAAGCACATTCAAGGAGTACAATTTCATCCTGAGAGCATCCGTACGCAAAATGGAATGCAGATTGTGAGCAATTTTCTGAAGATTCTAGAGAGGAAAGAAGAAAAAGTTTTGGAGACTGCTTGAGTGGGGAGCAATACTGTAGTTATTTTTTGCTATGGAAGATTGCCAGCAACAGTCGGGATTCCTTCTTTAGATTCTTCAGTGTACAATGTATTTCTTCCTGAGTGTACACTCAGCCAGGCCTAGATGTAGCTGCCATATTCTTCTTGGAAAGGCAATGTAGGTATTGAAGCGAATGTGCTTCCAGATGGAGCTCCTACTTCAAATGGCTGTTCCAAACTTATCTTAGATTCTGGTGGGTTCAGGTAATCCCCTCACAAGTATGTAGAAGAGTAGCCGAACACTCAGTGATTTTGTTCAAAGTGATCACCCCAAGTGGTACACAAAGGGAGCGACGCAAGGGTTGTTGTATTGTCTAATTGGTCTTTATTAAAGGAGTTTCAAAAACTATGGCTACGTTTTGCAGGTAATTTGGTAGAGAAACTTCTTAGGGAAGATGTACCATTACATTATTGTAGGAGCTAATGATGACAATATTCTGTTCTCTTCCTCCCTTCAAACTAAGCATCCGTTGTTCTCCTCTCTGTATACTTCTACCGACAGAGACGCCGTGGTCCTTTTTTGTATGTTGTTCCTGGTGTAAGACATTTGAAATACTCTCTGCTACAATTAAGATGGTTCAAGTTTCTTACGTGTATTGCCAGTTGTGAATTTAACAGTGTCCTGCTAATCTAACAACCCGTTTAGGTCTTTTATTCTTCATTTTCCATTTTCGAAAGCGGCACAGGAAATTTTCTGCTCTTTTCTTATAGGTGCTTCTAAAAAGGATACCTTCTGTACTTCGTAGGCTGAAACGTCGGGTCCTACATTCTTGTGAACCACATGCGTGACTTGGTGGAGCTGCGAGGAGCCTTCTGAGCTATAACCTCTTAAATCGGGCTTTGTGTTGCTTGACCTCAACGCATCGCAACGAACGCTGTATAGGACCCAACGCTAATCACGGTTGGTTTCAAGACTTCGATACGCACGGGACGTCACGCCTCTGTCAGGTCCTCGTTATTTTTAAGCATGTGCACGCATGTGGGGTGTAATGACATTGTATTTCTATTTTGTTGCAAGCTCATCATAGCTCTTATCACGTCCTTCACTTCCACAGACACGGAAATTCCAGGCCAGCTAATCCTCCAAAAGTCCATCTCAACGCGGAGGAGGCAACCGATGCAAGTAACACACCCAAATGCTAGTACAATCTCTGTATTTTGTGTAAATTAGTTCGAATAGAATCTGAAACAAACACTCTGTTTACGTACTTAATTAACCAGCCGAGAAAAAGATGCGAATTGAGAAAAACCCTACTTTACTCCAAACATTGCCAGGAATAAATAAAAAACGAATTTCGAATGTCCAACCGATCAGCGATGCCGCACCGTTCGTGACAGTGAGAGAAGAAGTTCAAAATTTCCGCAGAGTAAAAAGAAAATGCCGCTAGGGAAGAGAAATTAACGGAACCCGGAGGAGAGATGGAACTCACACGGGTAAATAATAGGTGGAAACAAGCGGCGCTGGAGGGTTTCCCAGGGATCTACAGAGTAACATGCAATGGGAGCCACTGGTACAAGTGCCAGCTCGCAACCCAGAGCGAGCGCGAGAGACCAAACAAATCCAGGCCTCGTAACCCCTTTTCTATCTCTCAACCCTCCACAGCCCATTCCCTACTGCACTCCTCTTCGCTGTCTCTCCAGCTTGTCATCACCGGACTCCCAGCTCGCTTTGGCTCCAACACCGCGGTCGCGGAGCCCACTTCTTTGCTGCTTATCTCAAGGTTAGATCCTTCCCCACATTTGCTTGCTTTTTGTTGTTTTTATCATTCGAAATGCGTGCGTCTTGGTGACGTTGTCGGGATGAAGTTGGCGGACCCTCTGAGCTTAGGTTTTGCGGTTATCCTGTGATTACACAAGAGTGTGCAACTGGCTGTGGTTTGATGTGAGGGTTTCAGGTTTTGTGGTCGTATGCGGATGTAGATCCCCTTCACGTGACACTTAGAGTGTAGAGTTGTGGCTTTTCTGATAGAAATCGTGATTCTGTCGTTCATTTGGGGTGTAAAGGGCTAAGGGAATGAGATCTGTTGTGAGAGAGTTGTTCCTTTACAATGGTCTGCATTCTCCCTGGTTCCTGCCTTTGCGCTGCAATCCTCATCACGGGATCGGAATATTACATTAGGAGTAGGATGCAATTGCATAACACCTAGGCAGCTGGGTAGGTCATCTGATGTTGACAGGAAAGCCGCTCCCAATAGGGCTTTCTTGCGATCCGATGACTTGTAAACCGTAAACGATAGATCTACATCAGTGATCACACTGTTACTCAATCTGCCCGTCCATACGCCCACGGGTCAAGACGAGTAGTCTTCCATGGTTCCCATCCTGAACTTGATGCTTGTGCATTCAATAACTTTAAAATACTTACGATGGGATATACTAGCATGTTCTTGTTTGCACAGGGCAGTTTTGCAATATGGACGGAGAGGGTGAGGATGTGCAGCCTTTGGTGTGCGACAATGGATCTGGAATGGTCAAGGTATGCTCTGTCCGACGCATTGTACTCAATCTCTCATGCTTCCTGGTCCGTCCAAAGAGAAGCCCTATTTCACTGCTCTTAAATAAGCTAAAGTCGCTTTAAGAGTTAATGTCTAAGCAGTTCGTCCTTTGGAAGCTATTGTTTTTTTGTAACGATTCACTCGAATCTCAGAAATTGTAAAACCACAGCAGAGGTGTTGTGGTATCAAATCTCCACAACCGCCTTCTGTGCCTAGGTCGTGTTGGACCTGTGTTTAGGCCTCAGCAACATGTAGGAGTAATCTGGTGCATGTAATGCAGGCCGGTTTCGCTGGAGACGATGCTCCCCGTGCTGTGTTTCCCAGCATCGTTGGACGCCCAAGGCACACGGGTGTGATGGTGGGCATGGGGCAGAAGGACGCGTACGTGGGCGACGAGGCCCAGTCGAAGCGGGGCATCCTGACTCTGAAGTACCCCATCGAGCACGGGGTGGTGACGAACTGGGACGACATGGAGAAGATCTGGCACCACACGTTCTACAACGAGCTGCGCGTGGCGCCGGAGGAGCACCCGGTGCTGCTGACGGAGGCGCCGCTGAACCCGAAGGCGAACAGGGAGAAGATGACCCAGATCATGTTCGAGACGTTCAACGTGCCGGCCATGTACGTGGCGATCCAGGCAGTGTTGTCGCTGTACGCGAGTGGGCGAACGACGGGTATCGTGCTGGACAGCGGAGACGGCGTGACGCACACAGTGCCGATCTACGAGGGATACGCGCTGCCGCACGCGATCCTGCGGTTGGACCTGGCGGGACGGGACTTGACGGACGCGTTGATGAAGATACTGACGGAGCGCGGGTACTCGTTCACGACGACGGCGGAGAGGGAAATCGTGAGGGACATGAAGGAGAAGCTGGCGTACGTGGCGATCGACTTCGAGCAGGAGCTGGACACGGCTCGGAGCAGCTCGTCGCTGGAGAAGAGCTACGAGCTGCCGGACGGGCAGGTGATCACGATCGGGGCGGAGCGATTCAGGTGCGCGGAGGTGCTGTTCAACCCGTCGCTGATCGGGATGGAAGCTGCAGGGATCCACGAGACGACGTACAACTCGATCATGAAGTGCGACGTGGATATCAGGAAGGATCTGTACGGGAACATAGTGCTGTCGGGAGGGTCGACGATGTTCCCGGGCATCGCGGACCGGATGAGCAAGGAGATCACGGCGCTGGCACCGTCGAGCATGAAGATCAAGGTGGTGGCACCCCCGGAGAGGAAGTACAGTGTGTGGATCGGAGGGTCCATTCTCGCATCCCTCAGTACCTTCCAACAGATGTGGATTGCAAAGAGCGAGTACGATGAATCTGGTCCATCAATCGTGCACAGGAAGTGTTTCTAGGTTGGTGCTGTGGACAGTCTTCTTCCTTCAGCATACAATTCCATCTCCCGCAGTGTGCAACTCTCAGACTGGTTACTTTAAAAAAAAATATATTTATCGTAGCTGAATAGTTGGAAGAGACTGATGGTATGTTAACTGCAGCATTTTTTTCGAGATTGCTGGATTGGATAATACCACTGTAGGCATTTCCTTGAAGTTATTCCCGCCTTCTCAAGGTTTGCAGCAGCAGTGAGATTCATGCTTTGTAGCTTGTCCACAATAGATTCCGCACCGCTAATGCTTTTGTGGATGTAGCATCCGCCATGGCGAAAGTTTGGCGTTAATATTCATCTGTGAAGGGCCGGGTAGAATGTTGGACTCGGTTGTGCTTGTAGACCATATTGTACTGCTGGTTGTGTTCCAACTCTTCAACCTGACCTGTAATATTTGTATATTCGCGACAAGAAAAGGCAATCGTATTTTCTTTCATTGGCCAGTGGTCGTCATCGGATGCATTCTGTCTTCGTCACCATGTAGTTTTCGTAGAAGTACTGCTCGTCTTTTGTCGGTCGATGTGTCTCTTGAAACTAATTTTTTTCAGTCAGCTGGTTGTTGGATGGTGAGTGTCAGTTGATTTTCAGATTACACTACCAACCCATCTTTCTATTTGGTGTTACAATCAGAGAATCGTGTCAGGTTTTTGTTTCTGTCGTCTCTGCTCACGACAACGACAGAGATGATCCACGTCGTTTCACCATCGTATCCCTCCAAACTTTGTCAACTCCTGAGAGCTTAGTTCATCACCACATGCCTAATTTTAAACTACCATATCAGCAAATTGCTAATTAGATAATGATTCTGAAATTAGATTCTTGATGACCTCGGCCTCTAGGTTGGCAACATTGGAATATATGGAAACAGCCTTGATTTCCTCTCCAGTGTACATAGTTTCATCAGGGGAACCGAAATCATCACCAACTTCTTTAGACCAACAATGTCCACGCTTCCGTCCTCTCTCACAGGACTGAATCAATCTATTGTTTCACTGAGGAAGGAGACATGGTGTTTATTTTGGTCGCTGTTCTTGTACGTCAGAAGAATTCAAGGAAGTTCACTTCCTTACTTTGAATTCTTGTAATGGTGCATTTATGAAACCAGGTTTGGATTTTAGATCCTAGATGGTGTTTCTGATGGGAATACCTGCTTCAGTTTTCCCCCCTCCCCCTCGGGAAGAACTCAACGAAGTAATCACAGACTTGGCCATAATGTAATCATAGTAATCACAGATTGTTTGGCCTCTTCATGGCCAAACAATCTAAGGATGACTTGTTAAAACATTTGGTTCTCACCAAGTCTGTTAAAAGGATTGATCATCTTGATAAACAAATTAAATGATGGAGATCCTGAGGTGACCGCAAACTTACTACACTTGTCAATGCCACACAAAATCTCTTTCAGATTTTTCTAAATTAGATTCCAAATAATCATTCATAGAATAATCAGTCCAAACTGAATTACCTTTTTACCCCTTTGCCACATTTTTTATAAAGTATACTTTGCACAAAAAAACAAAAAAAAATCTAAACATAAATCTATTGGATGTAAAGAATAAAACAAAATCTAATCTTCTTCAAATTATATTTTGCCAATGTTTTTAATAAAGTCTAAGAGTGTTTTCTTTTCAATACTATAGTAGGCATAGGTTATTGCTTCAGATTTGTTAATATAACAATAGTTTTAAAAAGAAATCATATATATTAAGGATATTGCTAATGCCACCACAACTTGCCATCCACCACATGTCACCACAATTTTTGCTAATGCCACCATAAACTGCCTTAAACTTGCATTGCACATCATGATGTACTTTTGTATACAATGTATTTAGATAAATTTTTTTTATATACAATGCATTTAGATGATTTTTTATATACAATATAATTTACATGATTTTTTATATGATTAGTTGAAAAAAGTATATTATAATGTACAATGCAGATTTAGGGCAGCTTGTGGTAGCAATGGTAAAAATTGTGATGGCATTAGTAATACCATATATATATATATATATATATATATATGTATATATATATATATATATATAGTATATGTCTTATTAAGTGATTTTTTTATTTAGCTCTTTTATAATAATATCTCTTAGTATTTTTTATTTTATTATTTTTATTATTTTTTAATTGTAAAGACTCTATATATTTAAAATAAAAAAACCAAAATTATTAATACCTTTAGAGTTATTTATTAGAAGATTAAATTTATCAACCAATATGATATTTAAATCATCAATCAATATGATAATAATACTAATATTTTTTTAATAGAAAAAAAGCTTCATATTAGATATCATAAATATTCTAAATATAATTTATATTATATTATAAGATACAAGGTCACCATAATATCATCAAATTTTAAATTTATAATATTATTTAATTATTTATATTTTTAAATATATTTTTTAAATATAAATCTGAAATCTAATAACATATAAGAATATTACAAAAAAAATCCTTATTATTATCTAGTTTGTGCTATATGAAATCTATTTGATTTAATTATATATATTTTTTTATGATAGTTCATCTATTCAAACCTTGTCAAATTAGAAATTGTATAGAATAAATTTATAAAAGAAATTTATAAAGCTACATGGTACTTCCAAAGACACCTATTGTCAAGGACACAAACTAAAACAAATACATAAGTTAGTAAAAACTATGTCAAAAGTAAATGACAAGATAGAAATAAAGAAGTATGTATATTCAAAAAGAAACTGGAATGGCTATTGCCAAAGACTAGAAAATACATGAGATTCTTGAATTAGACTAGAAATAAGAAAAGAATTGACAAGAGTGAAGAAGACTTCACTCTTGTTTTTATTTATACTATCTATCTAAGAGCCACGTCGCGGTATTCTATAGAACCTCCTACATGTGTCTAATTTACGAGACACATATCAAACTTGCAAGACAAGTTTTCCATATGTGCACCATGTACTTGGCTTGTTCCACAAGCTATCAATATGTGCAACATGTGGCTAGCTTGTTGACCAAGTTTTTAACCTACTAATTTCCTATAGACATGTATAAAGGAGATCCATATCTATAAAGCTTCTAGAAAGCTTCTTTCTAAGATATTATTAAATTAATTTATTTTATATATTTCTATTAATCTATATTAATTAAATAATCATTGGAATAAATCTTATGTCTGTGACATTATCCCCCCTTCTAAGGACGACTTCCACAAGGAGCGGTGATTACATGTTGAGGAAGTCCATCATATGTTGAATTGTGCTTGTCACTTATTCTGATCTTTATTCCTTTTGAAGGTAGTTGATAGGTTCTTTCAGCCATCGATAGTATCTTATATCAAAACGAGAGGATCATCCTATTATTTGATCATTGTTGAGGCCTTCATAACTTTTTTCAAAGAAAACATTTGGAACACCATCAAGAGTAGTTCCTATCTCTAAAAGTATCATCAAACATCGAGAGTCTCTTCTAAGGTCGTGATACCAAACATGTTATATTTGGCCATCAATCCGAGGAACGATATATCATTCTTGAGGGTCTTCATCTCTATTCCATCATCTTGAAGGTTATAATAGTCATAATGTCTCATCTAGTAAATCAGCAAATGATGGCTCTTGAGCTGAGTTCGTTAGTTGTTGATCTTCCATCTCTTTAACATGAACAAATCTAAAGAAATAACAAACAATGATACAATGTAAAATGAAACCTCTATAGAACTTGCTTTGTTTTATAGCAAAGATTTTCTTGATTCTTTATCTTGATTTTGATAAAAGTCATCGATGAAATATATTAACTTTTGTTGATGTATTTACTAGATTCCTAGATGGCTGTCATGTGTGTTTATTAATATTATATCTGTGCCAATGCACAAGATATTTCAATCGATTTCGGTACCATCTTGAATCTAAAATCTCTTCGACCTCAAATTCTTCATTGTTGTCTGCTTCTATAGGAGGTCATGGCATTTATCTTCTTTCTTGTATATCCACTGTCTTGTATGGCTCGAATAGTGACACGTAAAATATATGATGGATGTTCATAGATTTTAGTAGGTATAATTGATAAGCAACTAAATTGATTTGTTTACAAATCAAAAAAAGTCCAAACCTACAATAATCTAGCTTGTTGCAAAGACGGATAGTCTTGATATTACGACAAAGTAACTATATTTTATCATCTATATGGAATTGAGGTTGTTCTTTGTGATAGATATTTGCATTGATTTTTTGTCGTTCTTGAGTTTTCTTTAATTGTGCCTTTATTGTTGCATGTAGCTCTGACAATCAGTTCACGAAATCTTCCATCGTAAGATTATCAACTTTTAAAAAGACAAAAGTATCAAGTCGTGGATGATAATCATAATTTGCAAAGAATGGAGTTTATTGAATGAAAAAATGTATTGAATTATTATAAGCAAACTCTACGGATGGCAAAAGTATTATCCAATTATCTTGATGGTAATTGATGGTACATTTCAAATATTGCTCTAAAACTTGATTTATTCGTTCTGTTTGTCTGTGTGAGGATAGAAAGCTAAGGATAATTTTATATCCACCTTCAATATTTTAAAAAGAATCTTCCAAAACCTTGATATAAATTGTGTTCTTCTATCAGATATAATATCCTTTGATAATCCATGATAGCGATAAATATTACGAATGAAGAATTTAGATGTTTCTTCACTTGTAATAGATTTTGTACATGGTACAAAATGTACTATCTTGGTAAAACAATCTACAATCATGAATATAGAATCATATGAACTTGACTTTAGAAGATCCGTGATAAAATCCATAGAACTAAAGGACTAAGGTTGTTCTAGTATAGATAATGGTTGAAGAAGTCCGTAAGGTAGATGACGAGGAATTTTTGATCTTGAACAAATGTCACATGACTGTACAAATTCTTTAACAGCCTTTTACATTTGGAGCTACCAAAAATCTCTTGATATTAATTCCAAAGTCTTATTATATCCAAAATATCTTGTTGCAGGGAGATTCTGACGAGCTTCTAGAGCTCATAGTCATACTATACCTTCTGGAATATATAGGCATCTTTTAAAGTAGAATAGATCATTCTTGAATTCAAACTTGGAAGTATCATGAGACTTAGACAAATTATTCTTAATCTCATGAATGAGAGGATGTGAAGGCATACTTGACTGGATTTGTTTAATAAAAGTTGAATCAACAGTCAATGTTGATTTCATTGCTTGAAGATGAAATTGCTCTGGCTTCAAGAGGATCGTTTTTTGTTCATTAAAAGTTGAATCTCCTTCTTTTGATATATGATAAGAACATCTAGAAAGGGCATCAAACAAACGTTATTGTTTTTCTGGTCGATAGGTGATAATAAACTCGAATCTTGACAAAGACATGCTTCAACAAGCTTGGCGATGATTCAACATGCATGCAAACATAAAATACTTAAGGTTCTTGTAATCCGTATACACTATGGCTGGATTAGAAGTGCCTTCCAAATAATCATGTCATTCTTCAAAAGAATCCATAATTGCAAGAAGTTCTTTATTATGGATTTTATAATTGATCTTTGTTATTGAAAATTTCCTAGAATAAAAAGCTACTAAGTGGAATTTGTCATCTTCTCCCATTTATGAGAATATTGCCCCCAAAACAAAGTCTGAGGCATCTATTTCTATAAAAAAATGCTTTGAAAAGTCAATACAATATATGATTGGTATAAAAATAAAAGCTATCTTTAAAGTCTTGAACGATACTTCTGCTTCTTTAATCTACTCGAGTTTATCCTTAGAAGTTAAGCATATAAGTGGAGCTGCAACTTGAGAAAAGTTCTTGATGAATATTCGATAATAATTGGCAAATCTCAAAAAATATTGCACATCTCTTATTATTTTTGGAATCTTCCAATCTAAAATTGTGTGGACTTTTTTAGGATCTATTTTGAAACCATCATTCAAAATTATATATCCTAAGAAGTCAACTTGAGCAATGTAAAATACACACTTTTCTATCTTAGCATACAACCCTGTAGCTCTAAGTTTTTGTAACACATGACAAATATGAAATTCATGTTCTTCTATATTTTTAGAATAGATTAAAATGTCATCTAAATAGCAAATAACAAAATCATGAAGAAACTCACAAAAAATATCATTTATAAGATGTTGAAAAGCAACTAGTGTATTTGTAAGTCTAAAAGGCATGTTATTATATTCGAAATATCCATACCTTGTTCAAAATGTAGTCTTCTATTTATCACTTTTTTTGATGTGTATTAGGTTGTATGCTCCTCTTAGATCTATTTTTATATAGATCTTAGCTTGATTTAGTTGATCAAAAAGTCCAGATATCAAAAGAAGAGGATATCTATTCTTGATGGTAATCTTATTGAGCCCACGATAATCTACACACATCCGTAGTGATCTATCTTTCTTCTTTATAAATAAGATAGGAGCTCCTGCTAGAAATTTTGAATGGCGTATAAAATTTTTGGCCAAATTCTCATCAATGTATTTCTTGAATTCAACCAATTCATTCTAGGATAGATTGCAGATCGGTCCAAATAGAGGCTGAGTTCTCTCTTTGAGATCAATTGAGCAATCATATAGACAATGCTCTAGAAGAATGTCTGTATTCTTCTTCTCAAACATATTTTGATAAACTTGATATTAGCTTAGAATGCCACTTGAAGTTCTTCCACCATCAAAAATGGGTGTAGTATAAATAACAAAAGATGATCCTTCTTTTGCTTCATTCATAAAAGCTTTTGTGCCTATAAGTACAAGTTTTACTATATTAGGCTTATGATTTGTTATTTGATTTGCAAGACTGTTATTAATGCTTTGAGAAAAGTCAAGTCTATGAAAAATTCAATCTATTTGAGGATTATACTTTTCTAGCCATGATAAATCTAAAATGACCAGATTAGAGAGAGATTTAATTATATTAAAGTTTATACAACTATTATGACCATCTATTCTTATATTTATAGGAATAATTTTATGAATAACATTTCCAAAAGATAATCGGCGACCATCTATTATTTCTACATGTATGGATTTAGTTTTTTGTATTGAAGGTATTCTACAACTTTTAACAATTTTTTTGTCTAAAAAACATGTTGAGGCTCTTGAATCTAGTAAGACAGAGGCTTTGTAATTTCTAGGTCCCAAATATACATCTATCATAAAACAAGGAGAAAATAGGACCTTTACGAGAAGTTGTACAAGATTCTAACTGTATGGTCCCTACTGTAGTTGAACAAATTCGTTTTTTGACATATTGTCTTCTTTAATAGCCGTACTCCTCATCTTATGGTTGCGTCAATTCTTCAGACAATGTTGAGCAGTGTGTTTAGGTTTTCTACAATATAAACATAATCCTTCTTGACGATGACAAGTCTTTTCTTATTCAATAAGAGGTTTAAAACGTACTGTATCAATTTGCATGTCTTTTATTTCTGAATGTATGTATTGAAAAGACATTAATGTTGCCATTGTATTGTAATAATATTGGAACTCCCTTATGTGGCTCTTTGATTGAAATTCAAAAAGCCAATTGTCACATTTTACAGTAAAATCAATTGCTTGGTTCAATGTCTAAGGATTGGATAAGTTAAACATCAATTTTTTACCTCATATTATAATCCATAGAAAAATTGGCTAATAATCACAGTATCATCCTACTTGGTATCAATTGCTAATTATCAAAATTGTAAAGCATATGATGTCACTGATCAATTACCTTGTCACAAGATACGGATCTTGTTGGTTGCAACACAAATTGCATCATGTTTTTCATACATAGATCAAAACTCTACTAAAAATACCTTTAAATTATCTAATACTAGATCATGTCGTTCAAGAAAGGATAAAAATCATGATAAAACAGAACCTGACAGTAATATTTGAATAAACCCGACTTGTGATCCTTGGATTGGATAACTTTGGAATTGAAGTTCAATCACCAGTTGTACTTGATTGATGAATCCTCGAAATTTTGAATCTGGTGCCATCAAACTTCTTCGGCAAACTAATTTTTGGTTTTTTGATGCTTAAATGGTGTTCAATTGTAGGTGAAGTGGTATGGCTTGAAGCAGCTCAAATCATCTCTATATCATCACTTTCTACTAATCTTGTTGCTCTTTGTAGTGGTGTATTGAGTTGTTGCATTGCAAATATTAATTTTCTCATTTGCTCTTGTATTTGTGTCATTGCACTCTTCATTTCAACAAGCTCTGCCATAATATCACAATAGAAAAAAAAAAAAAAAAAAAAAAAAAAAAAAAAAAAAAAAAAAAAAAAAAAAAAACTATTTTCATTACAAAATAAAATACTCAAGAACAAAGGAAAAAACTTTAGGAATAATATCAGTTTAGAAGTGGATAATCCTTTCTTAATCAAGAAGAGACAAAAATTTGATATTATAAATTCACTCTTGTCAATCTGTTAAGAACATGAACTAAAATAGATACATAAGTTAATAAAAACTATGTCAAAGGAAAATGACAAGTTAGAAATAAAGAAATATGTATATTCAAGAAGAAATTAGAATGGCTATCGCCAAAAACTAGAAAATACATGAGACTCTTGAACTAGATTAGAAATAAGAAAAGAATTGACAAGAGTGAAGAAGGCTTCACTCTTGAACTAGATTAGAAATAAGAAAAGAATTCACAAGAGTGAAGAAGGCTTCACTCTTGTCTCTATTTATATTATCTATCTAAGAGCTACGTGGTGGTATTCTATAGGACCTCCTATACGTGTCTAATTTGCAAGACACGTATCAAACTTACAAGACAAGTTTCTCACATGTATACCACGTACTTAGCTTGTTCCAGAAGCTACCAACATGTGCGATATATGGCTAGCTTGTTCCACAAGCTACTAATATGTGTGACATGTGGCTAGCTTGTTGACCAAGTTTCTAACCTACTAATCACCTATAGACATGTATAAAGAAGATCCATGTCTATGAAACTTCTAGGAAGCTTCTTTCTAAGATATTATCAAATTAACTTATTTTACCTACTTCTATTAATCTATATTAACTAAATAATTATTGGAATAAATCTTATGTCCGTGATACCTATTGATTTAATCCAAATCTAAAGAATTTTTTTAATAATTCTTAAAGAAAATACCATCTATCTAATTTATTCCTATTATTTTTTATTTATTTAAATTCAATTATATTTATTTAAATAATATTATATTTCTATGATATTGATTGTTGATAGAGACTTAATATACTAAAAATTATATGTATAGTTATATCTTTGGATTACGCAAGAAGACCTCATTCTTTTATACATTATAAGTAGATAGATATATTTGTATTTATTTATTTATTTATTTAGTTTCTTATACAACTAATTTATATACTACAAATATTAAATCTATAGGCTCTTGTATTTAACAAAAATTTGATTTTATTTACATTTTTTACATTCATCTATATCTTTATTTTAGAAATCTTAGTCAAAATATACTTTTTTGAAAAAAAAATTACTTTTATTATGGTTGTACAATCTCTTTATTATTTTTTTCACATCATCCATAATCAATGTAATTACATTAATGAAAGCCATAATTCTTACTAAGTCTTATATCAAAAATATTAGTTATATTATATTTTAATATAACCTAATTAACATTATTATTTTAGATCTTTAATAATACCAATATAGCTATATATATATATATATATATATATATATATATACACATATTACTTATGTATTATATTGTTAAAATTAAATTTATAATTTTCCATCTATATAAAATCATTTATCTTGAATATAATCAGCAAGCATATAAATTTGTTTTCTTTTGTTTATTAATTCATTTTTTGAAAAGAAAAAGATAAAATTAATATTCATAAAAAAAATAATGATAATACTATTACTGATTTTATGAAAATTAGTAGACATAATCAATACTTAATATGATACAATCATATCTAAGATTAGTGGGGATTGTTTGTTTTGTCTTTAAGCAAAGAAAAGATTATTCTACACAAATTTTATTTTTTATCTATGTAATGTTAAGTTTGCAATTGATACACATCTCTCTCTTCAATGTAAATTCTAACAAAATTCTAACATAGATAGTGCACTATCAAGGACTTAAAAATACAAACCAAGAGAACAAGAAGTATAAGAAAGATAAGATATTATATTATAAATAAGACTAGAAACAGGATAACACTTGGATTGCTCCAATTTTTTGGTTAATAAGACTAATGTGCCCCTTGTCTTACCTTCTTATTTACAATATAGAAACTAGATCTTATAGAAGCTTCTAGGAAAGATTCTATATCTATTAAAAAAATTTAAGTATAAATAAGATTCTATAAAACTTTTAGAACATTAATATATATCTTAAGTACTTATGGAGGACTATAGCTTTTAGAAGACTATGAAAGATTTTTAAGAACTTCTACATGATGACAAAAGATTATAAAATCCTTTTGAATATTCAAAACTATTTTTAAAAATATTTTGGATCTACAAAAAAAGGTCTAAAATTCTAAAAGATTTTGTTATATTTGAAATGTTTTAAAAGGCACTTCATAATCATCCACAACATCTACAATCTACCTTCAATTCTAAATAAGTTATTTTAATGACAACCTCTATTAAATCTTCTATTTATTAAAAATAAAAAATAAAAATATATCATTTTTTAATTTAAATTCTATAGATTTAATGCAATGACATGATATTTTTAACTTTGGACTGGTCCAATGAAAAGTTTTTAGGTACTAAACAGTATAAACTACACAATTATATCAGATTGTGTTGGTTATAGATTCAACTGAAAGAATTAGAATAAAAAAAGTTTAATTTCTTAGTAATTATGATATAATTTTTTATATAATTTCAGCACTACAATCTATTCTCTTAAAAAGATATATTTTCAAAATAATATTTTAAAAAAAAACTACTACTGCACAAAAAACATCAATGTTCTTTATTAAACAAACATATATGTCTTGACAAATCAATACTGAAATGAATATTGAGCAAATTCAATTTTTACATGTAAACAAAAAAGTTATATTAATATTGGTATTGATGGTTTTTTTCAATGAACATAGACCATTTTTATCAAAAAATAAGTTGATACATGTTAATGCCTCTCAATGAATGTTGTAATAAAAACTCTACTAACCAACAAGATTGTGACAAAGAATGGCCATAAGACTCTCTCTACATTGTAAGGCACATGTTATTTGTCCATGTGGCATATATAAAATATTTCAGTAAAATTAATTTATTTATAAAATACTGCTATAGATTGTCTTAAAATATCAAAAGAATGATTATTTAGAAAAAATTTACAATACATGTATATATCTTTTCATGTAAGGCTTTTATTTTTTACAAACAATATAGAAATCATTTATATTTAATGTGTTATTAAAAAAATCTATCTATATTATTCTAATACAACAATAAATATAGAGATAAAAATATAGTATCAAATATTAAAATATTAATAACATCTATATATATATATATATATATATATATATTAATTTTTAACAACTTATCATTGATACCAATATCAAGTTTTTTAATCAAATATAGAAATATTTATATATTTTATAATAAAAAATTAGTATCATATACAAATAACCATTTAGAAGTTTTTTTATTATTTTTATTATTAAAAAATTAATAAAATATAAATTTAATAGTGAATAAAATTTTACAAAAAAAAATTGCTTTATTTTTTTAATAACCTTAAAATTTTATTTTAATACTTATTTTTTAGATTAATTGGATTTTTTGAAGATCTTCAAAAGAAATCGTACTTAGTTTTTAAACTAGAATATATAAAATTTAATTTTATAGTACTTATATTAAAGAATAAGGTAAAGAGTAAAATTTAGATTCTTATTGATTTAATTTATGATGTTTTAATATCACTACAATGTATTTAAACTTATTTAGTAAATAAGGATATTTAATAGATGATATTATAATTACGGAGTTATTTAAAGGAAGTTAGTAGTTTTTAACTGTTTGATGGACTTTTGAATAATGATCTTATATGATGAGATTGTTTGGCATCATTAATTTTGCTTAAGTTGAAACATTACATCTTATTGTATTTAAAGTAAAAAAGATATCTGTTATACATACTTGTATATAATTTTTAATATATTTAATAATCTAATCCAAATTCAATGCTTCTTTATTGCAATTATGATTTGAATTTTATTTTAAATGATTTCTTTGATAATTTTTTTTATTTTTCATATACTCAAAAGAAAACTTAATAATTTTAATATATATATATATATATATATATATCCAATAGAAAGTAATTATATTTAAGTAAATAATCTCTTCAAAAGAATAAAATGTTACTTGGTTTTTAATGTAAAATAAAAAATGAACCAGTTATTTATTCCAAAGTAATAGTAGTACATTAAAAAAAAACATTTGCCTCACACTTTTAATGAAAATACTCAAACCAATGTAACTCAAATGAAATGGAGAAGAATGATCCTACATGGACAGCCATAAGGAGAGACATGACACTTGGATTGCACAATGGGTTCAGGAACATTAACCATTCCCTATTACCAATGAGGTTACATGATGTTTATAACAAGATATTCCTTGAAATTTTCTTGCATGGAATGTCCTATAAGATGAATGTTATTGAGGATGTTCATCTATCTAGATTTTGGACAATTGTTTGCTGCCCAAATTTCAAGAAGAAATAATTACATATTTTGAAATTCATTTTATACACTACATTCATGTCTAGTGTGTAAGGGCTTGGGTTTAAGATTAGGGATTTAGATTATGGTTTAGAGGGTTACGATTTAAATTTAGGATTAACATTTTGGATTGAAGAGTCATGGTTTAGAGGATTGGGATTTGGGGTCTGGGGTTAGGAATTTAGGTTAAGGAGTTAAAATTTAGGAAAGAGTCAATCGCCCAAACAACTGGCGGGACTGCTGACAGCCTTTTGGTATGAATGAAGATTTAATAACATCCATCTGTAGAAGACATCCCTGGCAAAAGAAGTGCAAGAAATGTCTTCACCCATCACATAATGGCCCCTGACCACAATTTGAAAAACCCCCCTTCCTGCCTGGAACCAGTACCCACCCCCAGTTGCGAAAAGTCAATGCAGGAAGAGAGCTGTAGCTGCCCAATAAGGTCGCATATCCAGTTTACGGCGTATGGATACACCGTAGCGCTCCTGATGTATAGGTTACTAAATACGCGACACGGGCCGGGCCGATCTGCGAAACGCGCGGGGGCCATGTCCCGGGGCCTGAGGCCCGCCATATTTCTCTCGCCCACCGGGCCAACGCAAACTCTCCCCACTTTCCCTCTCATTCAAGCTCACGCTCTGTTCAATGTACAACGCGTAACCGAGACGGGTTCGGAGCAGAAAGTCACCCGGCCTTCTGGGCCCCGTCCTGTGCCCGTCTGGCGCCTATCTCTCTCTCTCTGGCCCAGTTTCGCTCCTGTCCTTGTGTTCTGTCTGGCCTTCCACTGCGCTTCACTGGTTCGACCGGGAGCCTCTTAGCTCCGCCTTGCTCATCCCTGCCGCGGCAGTCCCCTTTGCGCACTCTCTTCTGCGGTGCCTACTTCGTTCCATCTCCTGCATCGGTGCCGTGTTTTTTAAAGGTCAGTCCTTCTATCACGTCAGTGTTTCTCATTTACGTGGAGTACTCAGGGTTCGTTGCTTCGCACTGTCGGTGGAGATGTGCTTTTCGTCGTGTTTCACGTGTCTGCGATGCAGCGATGGTGGGTTTCTTGGAGGAGGGTTTGGCTCTCGTCGCTCGGTGTGCTCGGGGCGCGAATGTGGGTTTGTGTTATGCACAGGTCTGCGTTTGCGATATGTGTGTAGAACTCTGTGCCGAGCGATCATCCATAGTGGTTTATCGTTTTTGAGGGGCTGGGCTTGTCATGCGGAACGCAGCGTCGTAGTTTGAAGAGTTCCCGACACGTATCGCGCAGCAGTAGTGAGATGTAGCTTCTCGGTGTATTCAGTCAAGTTTTCGCTTTTTTGATCTCGGATCATGTTTAAGCTCGCCCTTTAAGCTTGATCTCTTGTTCTTCACAGAACTTGTGCATCGCCCTGACCAAGTTGTTCCAGTGTTGGTCTGAAGACGACGAGCCTCTTTCTTCCTTCAATAGTAAGAAGAGGAATTTAATCTGAAGACTTGTTTTGTAAAGTAGTCGGTTGTTTCTTTTTTGATGTTAAACTTAGCATTTCGATGTCCTTTTACTAGTGTGCTCTTTAGCATGGTCCGAGGCTATTCTTTACCAAGTCATGCTCTGACATCCGGAACAGCAGGTTGCACCTACATTCATATAGATATGAGGATTCGTGTCGAGTTTTAACCTGCAGTCTCTTGTTCATTGTTTTGATTGCGGTATTTAGCTGGTGCAACTGCCTAAACAGCAAGTACAGCTTTCCCTGCGTTCTAATCCTCATCAACATTATTGTTGTGTAATCCACATGGCTACAGCTGCTGTAAGGTTCTGCGTCAAGGGCGTTCTTCAAGAAATAATCTCTCTCTTCCTTGAAATTAAATATTTGTGGTCGTTGCGCAGGGTAGTTTTGCAATATGGACGGAGAGGGTGAGGATGTGCAGCCTTTGGTGTGCGACAATGGATCTGGAATGGTCAAGGTATGCTCTGTCCGACGCATTGTACTCAATCTCTCATGCTTCCTGGTCCGTCCAAAGAGAAGCCCTATTTCACTGCTCTTAAATAAGCTAAAGTCGCTTTAAGAGTTAATGTCTAAGCAGTTCGTCCTTTGGAAGCTATTGTTTTTTTGTAACGATTCACTCGAATCTAAGAAATTGTAAAACCACAGCAGAGGTGTTGTGGTATCAAATCTCCACAACCGCCTTCTGTGCCTAGGTCGTGTTGGACCTGTGTTTAGGCCTCAGCAACATGTAGGAGTAATCTGGTGCATGTAATGCAGGCCGGTTTCGCTGGAGACGATGCTCCCCGTGCTGTGTTTCCCAGCATCGTTGGACGCCCAAGGCACACGGGTGTGATGGTGGGCATGGGGCAGAAGGACGCGTACGTGGGCGACGAGGCCCAGTCGAAGCGGGGCATCCTGACTCTGAAGTACCCCATCGAGCACGGGGTGGTGACGAACTGGGACGACATGGAGAAGATCTGGCACCACACGTTCTACAACGAGCTGCGCGTGGCGCCGGAGGAGCACCCGGTGCTGCTGACGGAGGCGCCGCTGAACCCGAAGGCGAACAGGGAGAAGATGACCCAGATCATGTTCGAGACGTTCAACGTGCCGGCCATGTACGTGGCGATCCAGGCAGTGTTGTCGCTGTACGCGAGTGGGCGAACGACGGGTATCGTGCTGGACAGCGGAGACGGCGTGACGCACACAGTGCCGATCTACGAGGGATACGCGCTGCCGCACGCGATCCTGCGGTTGGACCTGGCGGGACGGGACTTGACGGACGCGTTGATGAAGATACTGACGGAGCGCGGGTACTCGTTCACGACGACGGCGGAGAGGGAAATCGTGAGGGACATGAAGGAGAAGCTGGCGTACGTGGCGATCGACTTCGAGCAGGAGCTGGACACGGCTCGGAGCAGCTCGTCGCTGGAGAAGAGCTACGAGCTGCCGGACGGGCAGGTGATCACGATCGGGGCGGAGCGATTCAGGTGCGCGGAGGTGCTGTTCAACCCGTCGCTGATCGGGATGGAAGCTGCAGGGATCCACGAGACGACGTACAACTCGATCATGAAGTGCGACGTGGATATCAGGAAGGATCTGTACGGGAACATAGTGCTGTCGGGAGGGTCGACGATGTTCCCGGGCATCGCGGACCGGATGAGCAAGGAGATCACGGCGCTGGCACCGTCGAGCATGAAGATCAAGGTGGTGGCACCCCCGGAGAGGAAGTACAGTGTGTGGATCGGAGGGTCCATTCTCGCATCCCTCAGTACCTTCCAACAGATGTGGATTGCAAAGAGCGAATACGATGAATCTGGTCCATCAATCGTGCACAGGAAGTGTTTCTAGATTGTCCACATGCACAATTAAACATTTTTCAGCACACGCCCTTCGCCGGGATTGAGCTCTTGCTGTGTAGAATTCTGTTTGCAAGTATCAGTGATTGCAGAATTTGACTGGTGAGCACAGATTCAACAGAGATTTATGTCGCAGATGACTATGGTTTGTAAAAATAGCAGATATCTGGGCAGAATTCGAACGGCTGTTATATGTCAGTACCTATCAATTGAACTGTTTGTAGCTCCAGATCGGTGTGGTAAAGTCCGGTACCAATTCTTGTCCCTTTTCGTATTAAATAAAGGGTAGTTTATCTCGTATATTGTCTTTTCTCTTTGTCATCACATCTCTATCCTGTATGCAGATCACAGTTCTATTCTGAGTCCCAATGGTCTTTCAAGTGGGATGATGGCTGTGATGGCTTTGATGACGTGGACCTTGTAGTGTATCTCGGCGTCATTGGCTTCACATGAGCTGCGTTCACAGATCACGTCCAGCCTCACACCATTAACTACGCATGCTTTTCCATTTCCTTCTGACGTTAATGACAGGTTCTGAGAACAATGCCTGGCTCTTCCTGACGTGGGACCCGTCGATTTGTTGGAAGGAAAGAGCAAAATTCTAACCTCTACAACTGGGGTTATGAATATTCTAGCCTCTTCCTGAGAACAGTGCTGGTCGGTCTCGAATTACCTCGTAACAGTCGCCAGGCATGTAGATATGTTTTTAAATTCTCTATGAGGATAAGTTAAATTATCCAAATTATCATTGGATTTGAAAAGGAGTTCTACGTTTTTTAATGTAAAGTTACGAGCTGCGATTCCAACTGATGAAGTCTTGCATACTAATCAGAAGAATGTCGTTATTTTTAAAGTAATAGTTTTGAGAAGTATTTCGAAGTATGAAAGTATGATTCTTCTTTTTAAAACCTAATGAGCTTTGAATTATTCATTGTTGCATTTTTAAAATTTTGGAATGAATTGCGTGTATTTGACGTGCATGGAAGGATACAAATTGCATGTAGTTGAGTAGAAGACAATTTCATCTCATATATTTATGGTTCATTTGTGCATAGTTTACGTTAGCTTGGGTCATCATGTATGAATTTAGTATATCTCCTTACCTTATTTGAAGTCTAGTAAATGCTAGTTAAATTATTGTTAACATTGACCAGTTATCACCCATGTTGCTGAGAAGAAATATAAATCATAAACGAATGATATTTGAACTGGAATATAATTCATTCGTAGTCTAGAATCAGACACGTTCTACTAACGTTAAAACATAAGCTACAGCATAAAATGATTTAAAAACATGTCATCAATCATAATCTGTGCATAATATTATCCCATGAATATCAATAGTATGTGGTTAGATATTTTTACACACATACAAACGAACCTTTGCATCAAATTGTGTATTGTTGAATTCATATGTAAAAGTAATTATTTGGATCATTTACTGATTACGTATGTAGTCTACTAATGAAACATATAATGAATTTAAATCTGTCCTGTTGGTTTGAATTAAGTCGTGATCTCTTCCTCTTTGGCTCCCAAAAGTCTAATTCACATAGGTGTGAAAGATTAAGTCCAACTTAGCCTTTGCTGCGGTAGAAAAGCTGCACGTGTGAGGACTTCACAGACAGCCTTTCCTTTCCTTTTCGAAGTGGGAGCACACGTCGTCGGGAACCGGTTACGGGAGGTCCATACTGTACCTTTACCGGATATGGGCAGTCACCCTATCCTGAGTTTGGCTCGCGCCCAACGTTGTTACTCCATCGCACAGACAGTTCCACAGGATAGACTGCTCCGCGAGGAGCTTCATTCTCGTGCGGTCTCACGACTTCTGTTGCGGCCGATTCAGTGCAGGGAGTCGTGTTCGAGCTTGTGAAGTGGCTCTCTTGTCATGCCCCTGCTTCTTCTGGCGGTCATTTTGGTGCAGAATTGCGAATTCTGCAGAATTTGTTGAGAACTGGTCTCGGGGTTTTCGGACGAGGAGCTAAAACCCTAGAGAGAAGGACGATTTGTGGAGCTTGCTTGTAATTCTGCAGTAAAATAGAATAGTAGAGCGACATGACGACGCTTTCGACTCACGCTTGTGTGTCGTCGCTGTCGTCAGTTTTAACAGCGTCGAAAGTGGAGGCAAATGTGGCTGTGAGGCCGTGTATGGTAGTATCTCTTCTGCCGGTTGCGAGAGGGCTGTGCTCTAGGAAGGGGTTGATGTCGCGGGGACCTCTCCGAAGACATTCTGGTATGAAGAGTGTTTCAGTAGTGCCGAGAGCTTCTCTCGGTCACCTGCCTGACCCTGAACAGGTGGACTTGTACATTGACTCGTTGTCCCAGACGCCGGACGCCCTGCAGGGATTGCTTTCGCGGACCGAGGGGCTCTTTTTCACATTGGCAGATGCTGCTGTGGCGACTGATCCCAGCCAGGTCACCGACGCTGTAGTGCAGAAACAGAACGGAGGCTGGCTTGGAGGTGTTACGAATTCTCTTGAGATAGCTCTAACCGTAAGCTTTCTTTTTTCTTTTTTCTTTTTTGTTTCTTTTTTGAACTGTGAATTGTGTTTATTTATTTATTTATTATTTTTTCCTCTGGAATTTTCTCTCAGAATCTAGGTGATAAATCATTCAGGTACTTATGCTTTTTGCACGGTTTATTTAATTTACTGAGATTTAGTTTAAGTTCTCTTTTAGATTGAGATTCTAAAACAGTAGTATATCTTGTATGTTATCATGAATTGAAAGGATTGCGAGTTGTCACCACATTTACGATGTTGCTGCTTTGATTATTTTAATAGTGGAGTGTATCAGCACATTCACGCTTGTATCTACTTTGCTTTCTATAATTTTCAATTAAATTTTTGTTCATATCGATTCAATGAACCAGACCGCTACTTGAGGAAGTATACGTGAGACTTCTTTCATCCATCAACGTGTCTTGCCTATTAAATTCACGGCTAAAATCAGAAGAAAAGTCATGCAGCTAGTGTTACCTTTCGAATCGATGCAAAAACGTTTCTGCTGACACGAACATCATGAAACTTAGATGTGGCTTAATAACAAATGCAGGAATTAATCAGTTTTTATTTATTTATTGTTTTTTGCAGTTTTTGAAGGGCACCATTGCGAAGCTAGGCATACCTTATTCGTATGGTTTCGCAATTATTCTTTTAACTATTTTAGTGAAGGCAGCTACTTATCCTCTTACAAAAAAGCAGGTTTGTAGTTCTACTGGTTTTCTTGTTTTTGTGCCTTCTTTCTTTCATTTTTTGCGTACAAATTATTTTTGTAATATACTAATTTATTGTGTAAAACTAAAGGAATTACTGTGGTTTTCAGGTATAGGGTTGAGATCTTTAGATGTGCTGTGTTTAGGCATTAGTATTGTGGGTTTAAGATAGTACCCAGACAGGACTGAGTTCCATTGGTAGGTCAGTACTCGTGTAAGATTTGGTAGGCTTCGATTGGTGTACATCTAATTGAAAATGGTTATGTTTTAACAGGTAGAGTCAACTTTAGCGATGCAAAATTTACAACCTAAGATAAAAGCTATTCAGACTCGCTACCAGGGGGATCAAGAGCGCATTCAATTAGAGACTTCAAGGTTGTATAAGCAGGCTGGAGTCAACCCTCTCGCAGGTGCAATTTTGTCCAAGTCCTTGTAGCATTGATATTAGCAATGCTTGCAGATCTCTTTCCGGTTTTTGATGGACATTAAATACAGTCAAAGGGACAAATACTCAATAACTTGGTTCTGTATGGAAAGCTCATAAGGATTGTGGTTTATGATTTTACAGGGTGTCTGCCTACTCTCGCAACCCTACCAGTATGGATTGGATTGTATCGCGCTCTATCAAATGTTGCTAATGAGGTATTGCATCATGAACTGTAGTGCTTGAAATAGTTATCCATGTGCGGCATTTAGTTCCACATTTGCTTATTGTGAAACATAGGCGTCATTAGACAATTCACATTTAGAGTAATACAGTCAGGTCTTACCATGTATTTATTTCAAAGAGGTTCAACAGATATTGTAATACGAAGTTTTTTACATTTTTTCACGTCTTCAACGGGAGAACATCTATACTTACATGAGATTTTTTCTGTAGTACTGGCATTCAAGCATGAACGTATGTAACCATGATTTACTAATGCAGTTCTTGTCTTGCAGGGGCTCTTGACTGAGGGATTCTTCTGGATTCCATCGTTGGCAGGCCCCACAACGATTGCTGCTCGTTCCAGTGGAAGTGGCATTTCGTGGCTATTTCCCTTTGTGGTTAGTTAGTCCCTTCAGATGCTTCTCTTCGTTATTGTTTGTTCATATCAAATTTAATGATGCTGGTCATACAGTAACATATTGTAAAGTTGTTGATCAAACAAGTTGGCCATGGAAGCTGAAGGCCTCGCCTTACTTTTAAATCAGTCCTTGTTAGGATCTTTATTCGTCCTGGTTCTTGTCTTTGAATAGCTGTGAGATACGTCTGTTAATTTGAAGTAGTCTGTCAGCAGCAGGTATAATTAAGTTTGTGGTTTCTCTTTGTAATAATGTGCTTATGTATTGATCTTGATGGGTGGGAAGGACGGTGCTCCTCCTTTGGGGTGGGCCGACACAATCGCTTATCTAGTGCTGCCCGTACTCCTCATCGGTTCGCAATACGTCTCCATGCAGATAATGCAACCGCCTGCGGTATGCTCGTAACTATCCTCTGACAGTTTACTGAGTATTTGACTATCTCCGCAATATTTTGTATATTCAGTAAGCACCTGATAAAGGAAATTATTAAAATTCCTAGATAACTGAAATATGGAAAGTGTAGCATGTGCACTTGTTTTGGTGAGATCGTGCTAGTGGAGTAATATTGAATAATTGTCGTTTGGATTGCAGACTAATGATCCAGCTCAAAATCAATCTCAGTTGATTTTAAAGTTCTTACCCCTCATGATTGGTTACTTCTCTTTGTCCGTACCCTCAGGGCTGAGTCTTTACTGGTGAGATTCTTCAAATGATTCTTTTTCTCTTTCAATCCTGTTAGTTCCTTTTTGAAGACTTGAACAAACTTAACTTTTATTCGCAAATGAGTTGAAATTGTGCTCGATGTTACGATTAAGAAAAAAGTGGTGCCACCATTGCACTGCTTTTTGAGTACATTTTCACTTCGTTATTAACGCTTATTCTTGTTTATGACAAGGTTGACCAACAATGTGTTAAGCACGGCTCAACAAGTGTACTTGCGGCAATTGGGTGGTGCCCAACCAATAGTAGACAAGGAAGGTTCAGGTATCATTAGTGCTGGTCAGGCTAAGCGGACCCCCCTTCCACCTCCAGCTTCTACTTCTGCTACTGTCACTGCTGCACCCACAAGTTCAGCAAAGGGCAACCGTGGTTCAAGGTAAATCATTCACACTTCTCTCTGTGTTCTCAACTTTTGGCTTCATATTTGGTGAGTTTATTAATCTATATGGTTTATCCATTTTACTCCTTTGGTAAATAGGTTCAAGCAGTTGAAGGAAGAAGATGCCAAAAAGAAAGAGAGTCGTCGAAAATCAGCTGAGGAAGCATCAAAAGCTGCTGCTGCTAAGGGCGCAGAAGAGCGAGATAACCTGTTGAGAGCACAATTAGCTCAGGAAGCGCAGAAGTCAACTGATTCATCCGGGGAAACTGGTGACGAAGAGCAATATGAGAATGAAGAGAAGGGAGACTCTGATACTTCAAAGGTATAGTTGCTAACTCTACAACTTAGATGACGGTGCTAACTTGAACCAGTCGAATAGTGAAGCTCTAAGCAGCGCATACTTTCTGATGTTAATAATCCACAATCTTGGTTAGCCATTTTGTAGTGTTTGATATGCACACATTGATTCTAATTTCTAAGTAATTTTGTTCACAACATCGCTGTCCACCCTGCCTTCACAAATGGAGCGAGTGTTGGTGAATTTGAGCAGAGAATATCAGATACAAATTTTCGAAAATTATCTTTTGCTTTAGGAATTGCTTTGTCATGAAGGGGTACTCATCGTTAAGAGACAGAACCGAAAGAATTTTCATTTTAGCAACTTGCGAGTGAGATGAAACTTTGCTGGGATGCTTATGCCTATGAGATGCTCATACATCTTTTGAGATCATTTGACTACCTCACCTATGAACTAAGTTTATTTTCCCTCTGATGATGATGTGCGAGGGATGTTCTTCTGCGTGACCTATTCTTTTGACTGCAGTTAGCATGTTGATTGCAGGAAGAAGCTTTAGCTACAAATGGAGCAGTAGGAGATTCATCGGCGAAAACAAAGAGGAGATCGAAAAGAAGACGATCACCTTAAGTGCTCTCTTCATTGATAGTTGAATATTTGATTTTGAAGTTGAGTTTAGTGTGATCCAGCCTTTCTCTTGGGGAACGCAATTGTGTGCTGGTAACTTAAGTAATCGCTTAATCTGCATAGCTCTGGAGCAGACTTTTGCAGTTCAATCCAAGTTTCTAGATGAAGTTGGAGTTATTGACGTTATCCAACTTTTCTTTAGAGGGGTTGGATATTGCGGCCAGTCTAGAAGTTGTAGCTCTTCAGCTAGAGACAGAGAGCATTTTCAGCTTTAATATTCTACTTCATGTGTTATTTTTAGGGTTACTTATGTTAGTAACGGTTCTTGTGTTTCTATAAGTGAACCGATACGCTGAGTCGAATGATAGCTTTTTCTTCCTTGTAGTTATTCACATATTCTTCAAAATTACATTGACCTTTTAAACTATGCTGATTTGCTGTTGCTTGCAACTTTTTGTGGATCTTTGCAGACTTAACATTGTCCATGTCATCTGTTGCATGTGATCTCTTCCATGAATATTACAAGAATGAATATTACAAGAATTGGCAAACTTAATTCAATTCAAAGTTTATATTTATTAACTTATTGTCAAAATTAGATTTTTAAAGATCTATTTTTACTAAAGGCTTTTTTTCTTTTTTTCTTTTTTTTTAAAAATTAAAAATTTATTTTACTATATTATATTACGAGAACAGATTATATGGATTAATTTGGATTTATTTTTTTATTTTTATTTCTACTTGTGTCACTTGTGGTGACTACAAGAATATTCAAGGTTTTTATACAAGGATAGAAGTTGTTAAAGTAGTTGGTTTTCTAAATAAATTAAATGAAAAACTTAGGATTTTTTTTCGACAAAATATATATACATATACATGTAATTTGATTCTTGACTATTTTGTAGCTTAGGAGTCATTTTGTATTTTAGCATTGTCACTTAATTATTTCTCTTGTTTTAATAAAAGTTGTAGTTTTTTTAACTTCAAAATTACTTTCACGTAAAGGCATTGATATATATATTTAAATATTAATTATTGTCCTTTATGATATCACACATACCTACATTACTTAAATAAGTAAAATTAAATAAAAAAGTTTAAGTAGATAATATTCTCTTTAGGAAATAGTAAAGAACCTTTTTTAAATACATGTTAGATCTACAAGTGTCATTAGATGTGCTATGTGGCTATACATCTAGAGTATCCAAGTTGTAAGACACTTTTATAGTGACTTTTAAGTTTTATAGTCCATAAAAAGCTTTTACATGAGATTCTTGATAGCTAGTATGTATGGAGGCAAGACTAACATTATCTTCAATTTTGCCAATATTTTTCTTGTACTCTAGTCTTGGTTTAGGACTCTAGATTTTTATATTTGGCTATAGCCTTTCTATTACCTTCTTATTCTATAAATATACCTTTTAAAAATCTTCTTTTGTTCTTCTTTTTTAGATGTATATGAGTATATTGTCTTGTGACAATTCTATATATATATTTATATTCTTAATTCATAACTTTGTAAGATTTGCAATAAGAATTTAAAAAAATACATATATATATATATATATATATATATATATATAATAAAATATTATAATATTCTAGATATTCTAGATTATTTACCTTTTAGTTGATATTATATTCAAATTATTTAAATCAATTTATTAATTCTAAAAATATTTTTATAAATTAAAAAAAATATAAAATTAGAAAAGGTAAATTATTTCCTTAAGAAACTATACTAAATAATTATATAATTATAGTTTTTACAATTACCTATTGTTAAAAGAAGATGATATTACTTTTATTTACAATATATGATACAATGTTTAATTTGTGTAATCTTTAGATATTAAATTAATTATTTTCCTTTTAAAAATAAAAATTATTTTTTAAATATGTATACTAATTAGAATTATATTAACTAATTAATTAATTAGATTTAAAAAATCACAATTCTTGAATATTTTTTATATTTTTAATATTATAGTTACAATTAAAAATTATTAATTTTTTAAAGATAAAAAATCAAAAAAATAAGAATAAGAATTTTGAAAGTAATTTTGAAAGTACTATAAAAAAAAAGATTGTTAACCAAAAAAATATTTTTAATTCAAATAAGCTACAACAAAATAAAATAATTTTTAAGACTAGAAAAGATTAATTAATAGAATATATATATATATATATATATATATATATATTTGTTATCAAAAAATCTTCTGAATCTTTTGAAATATGATTATTATAATAGACTAATTATAAAAATAAAAAATTACAAAAAGAATAGAAGAAATTGTACTAGCTTATTTTTAGATTAGCTAAGAAAAAAAGATTGGCTAAGAGATTTATACAAAAGAAAGAATATTATCCATAAAGATTAGTAGGAAGTAGGATTGCAAGATTAGCATAAGTTAATAAGATTCTCTAATTCCTATCTATCATAGGACTTCCACTACCAATTCTTGTATTAATTGTCTTTTTTAAATTAGTAAATTTTTATACTCCTATTCCTTCACAAGAAATATACATGATTTCTTATATTAATAAAAATCATGCTTTTAGGTTTTATTATAAAACTCTTCTCAAATAAAAATACCTCAACTTTGATACAATACAATCTTATACATGGAAGCAAATCTAAAGTTCTATATTGTTTGCTCATGAAATTTCTAAACTTGAGACCATCACATATGCAATTTAAATTCAATTATACAGAAAACCAAAAACAATTTGAAATAACCTTGAACTATCAATGAATAATTAATCAGATGAAAAAGGACTAAAATTTGCATCAATGCGTGATAAATTTGAATTATGTGATTGCACCATCTCATTAGCGTGGAAACTGCCTTTGGTGCACCACTTTTTCAAAAACATTCACATATTCATACATGCATACATCTACAAAGAAACTGTGATTCATGTGCAAGTAACTTATCACAGTTAGTGCATTGCAAGCTTTGATGTGGTATAAAGGGAACGTGTTTGAAGTGTGGAGCTTTCAAATATGACAATCGCTTCAAAAACTCCGTCACAGGAGAAAACAACTACAGACACACACACACATACAAACAAACAAAAGCTTGAACTCGATGTAGAAGCTCTGCCCCATTCATTCCATCAAAGTGGTGGATAATCATGTGCACGATGCAAAACACTTCACATACACACAATACATAGAGCACACACAAGCAGATTCGAGTCACAATACAGACTGGACCACTAACCATGAAAGCTCATCGGAGACGCGGAAAATTTCCATTCACGGGTTGAAACTCTCCTGCGAAGCTCAAAAATATGTCTAGACTGCCCCAGTTTTTCACTTGCATGTGTATCGGATGTGTGCATATCGAGTGACTTGACGCCGTGGCAGTGTCGGTGGCACCATGGGCAATGACGAATTCTCATGACGAGGAATGTGTGGGTGTCATTCGGAGCTTAGAGGTGTGGATTCCTCCGCTGGTGTTGCTGGCGTTGCAGGCGGTTGGAGCGTGTAGATGACGATGTGGGGCAAGAGCACGGATCCCACGTAGAGTTTGCCGTCATGCTCTTCCACTTCGCTCACCATTTTGACTACCTTGCCCTCTTGGTCCTCGAGAACCTCCTTCACGGTGCCGTCAGGGCCGTAGCGAAGAATCATGCCGGAAGGTTTCCCAGTCAGCAGCTTGTAGACGTATTGCACGGGGACTGGGAGGCGGATGATCAGGTATCGAACCCAAGGGTGCTTGGTCAGGAACTCCTCCGACCAGCATCGACGGGCATGCAGAGCCACCCAGAAGTCGCCCGCTTCGTTGCAGCGGACGTTATCTGGCCATCCTGGCAAATCCGCGAAGAGCTCGTGTGTGCCTGCCTTGCTTCCCTTCAACCAGTACCGCCATAGAATGCCCGTCCGGCACTCGGCGACGACCACGAACGTGCCGTCCTTGCTGACAGCCACACCGTTGGAAAATCGGAGGTGGTCGATAAGGACAGTGGCTTCCTTCGTAGCGAGGTTGTATTTGATAAACCGGCCGGTGTCGTCTGCTTCCATGACTGAGTGAAGGAATTGTCTCCGCTGCCAACGGGTGCTGCTGTCGGTGAAGTATAAGTTGCCTTCGTCGTCAAAATCGAGGTCATTCAAAAATTTCATTGGCACGCCCCCGATCTCGTTCAGCACCACCTCGGCTTGGCCGCCCTCTGGTCCTACCTTAAGGATGCCCAGGTACGCGTCTGCAATCCAAAGGTCTCCCGTCTCTTTTTGGAACCGCAATCCCAGAGGGCGTCCACACACATGCTCAAAGGCAAAGTTCGGGGCTAACGGGGTCTTGGGCGCGCACACTTCCGACCTGCGCACCCCAGAACTTCTCGCAAAATCATTCCCGACTTCGCAATTCTTGTCCAGTACCAACTTAAGCTTTCCTAAGGCATCATCCTAAGGTTTAGAATGCGAGATCCTAGTGAAGGATTTTGAGGCGAACAAGCGCAAACCTGTTTTTCGACGTGTATGCGAAGGTGGTCCACCCTCGCTCCGGACCGTCATATCGCAGAATGCGACCATCGCTGACACCTGTGTAAGGTCCCCGGCCTTGTGAGTCGAACGTCAAGCTCTCTGGCCCCAGGAATTGACCTTGTCCCACAATTTCTCCATTCTGCAACTTGTTCTGATTGTCGCGTGGGAAGTCCTTAAATACATGGGCAGGAGTCGGTTCGACGTACTGCGGAACGAAATGAGAGATGCCTCGCCCCATCGAGAGCTTCATCGGGTCGGCGCTAAGAAACCATGCCACTCCCGTTACCACGAAAAGACTCACCATTGTGAGAGGCGTCATTTCTGCCGAATCGCGAGACAGGAGCTTGTGGCCTATTCACAGCCAAGAGCAAAATTCCACAATTCAGCTTCGAATCCTGCACAAAACTCAGCTAATAGAGCTCAAAACCACACCCAATTACGATACAAATTTCCTATCCCTCATCGAAACACTCCTCGCATCCGATCCGATCCAATACAACTCCACCAGAAACCAGACACAACATATCTGTCCTAAAGAGGTTCTAACCTTCGGCAAGCGATGTCGCGAGGTCGACCTTTCCCTCACCCTTCTCAAAAAGCAAAATGAGATCACTGGATGCCGAGCAGAAGACGCTGCCATAAAATCCCGAATCGTCTAGCACCGCACCAAAATCCTACAGCTCCTGCGCATGGGCCCAAGCACCCAGCTGAACAATATGAAGCTCCCCCGAGCCTGCATTCTGTGACCAAATGTGATCGACAGCGATTAACTACAAAGAGGGAGAGAGCGAGAGAGAGAGAGTGTGTGTGTGCGAGGAATCCAAAACGACGTCACGCCTCTGCATGGTCTTCGCATAATCGCTACCAAAGTCGCATTCGGCTGCAAAGTCAAACCTTTTAGTTCTTTCGACGACGACTCATCCAGCGGCCATGGATGCAACTGGGCGTCTAGGTGTGGTCATCACAATCAACGCTGGCAGTCTCTGACTAGAACTTCGCTTTCGTCTTCCCTAGCAATGAAGCCACTCTCTCATGCAAAGCTCGCCCATAGCGAGCAAGCCAGCGAGCCTGCGACATGACGCCGGGCTGCGGCATGTCAACGAGACGCGTGGTCGCGGCAGGGCGGCGTGACGCGAGTCCGCGTCATGTCTACTGGACGCGCGGTTGCGGCACGAGGCGAAGCCATTTCCTGCCTTAGAAGAATATCGCCGAAACACTCGGATTCTTTTGGATTAGAATGTATAATAGAGTGAATGTTCGCATCATATGTGTAAGGTATAAAAATATTGCATATCTCAACAATAAAAGTTTCCGACATTGTGCTGAACCACGGCATTTGAAAATATGTTACTTTTATTTTTTGTTGAGAGAAGGTGGTTGAAAAATTATTGAGTAATAACGGATATTCTCTTTTGGGATTTCCTTCAAAAAGGTTTTGTTCTTCGAATGAGTGTAAATGTTTAAACGTTAAGGACAAGTGTTACCCTTTTATATTGACATGGGGGGGGGGGGGTATCTTTTACTTCTAATTTTATATATATATGTATATATATTTGATTATTGTTCAACATTTCAGAAATTATTATTATTGTTAATATTAAGATCATCGTTATCATTTATCCTGATACTAAAAGTCAGCTTGTTCAAAACTGTTGATATTAAAAGTCAACTCATTCACAACCTTTGATGTTAAAATCAATTCCTGCACAAGCTTTGATATAAAAATAAAATACATCAAGTCCAATTGTAAATTTTTATCACTGTTTTGGTCTTTTTCCTTGTCATATAATTATTGGATTCATTTGTTTATTTGTTAGTTTTTTCTTTCAATCTTTCTCTTCTTCTTCTTTTTATTTTTTGGAACATTGTAAATTTGATTTTAAAAAATACTGAACAGAGGACTTGGGTATTCTATTTTATTATAGTATTGATTCATGTAAGCACGAAAGTAATTACAAGAGCACCTGATAGAGTCTATGCTTTCCCAGTGACTTGAAAAAGACTGTTTGCCCACCCAGCCACCATTTTAGAAATCAATGGATGTGACTTGAGATCTCCAATCACTCCACTCCCTTTGTGACCTAGTAAACAAAAATGATCATTGAATCACAAGGGTACCTATGTGGCGCTTGATGACAACATGCTCCCTTTGTCATTTCTACACCTAATTTATTTTTTAAATTTTAGTTTATTAACTTTTTAAATATACCCTAGACTTGCAGTGTTGAAAATTTGAAATGTAATTGTGTTTAATGTTGAAATATTCACTTTCTTCACCGGTGTATCTTTTTGGAATATACTATGTTGCTAAAACTAATGCAATTTGTTTTTGGAAAAAAACCCAAAATTTTCAAATGGAAATTGCAATGGTAATTCGTAATACTAGTGACAGGAAATGTGGGCTGGAGGTGCATAATTGTGTGCATGATTAACTTTCCCTACACAATGGCTGTCAATTCCCCATGGTGATAAGACTGTATACTTAGATTGATTATTGAGATGCTTGCATTTGGAACTAGACACAGCAGCAACATGGCATTTGGTTGGACAAATACTTAAGAATAGATTACTTGCTTCTAAAATATTAATCTATACTAATCCTGGAGGTAACGGTACTTTTTAAGGTAATGGCATACGAAGCGTTACCTACGTCTTAAACTTCGATATTTGCCCAAGGGCAACTATGAACGGACATTATTACATAGTAAGAATGTTGTAGAAAATGTGTAGTCTGTCTGATGGTCCTCGTTCAATATTAAAAACAATGATCATGTAGTTTTGAGAACTGCAATACTACCCTATACACCCAAGATTAGGGGTGGAACGAAGTATGTCACATTGCACTGTCAGAAAGGACGTCATGAATATCAGGAACCAGCAACTCCAGCAATGATCTGCTGTTGATCAATCCATTTTACCAGTGTCCGCACTGGGTACCCTGTTGCGGTGCCAGTTTTGCGGTTCCATACTGGTCCAGCTATGTCCAAGTGCGCCCATTCCATACCCGGATCCACAAACTACAATGCAGCCACAAAAAACACCACCACATGTTCAGTGGTTTTCACGATCCAGAAAGGTTTGTACAATTTCTAGCTTGATAACCTTGAAACTTGAAAATTGACGCTGGCGAGATCTTAAGGATATGATCTTTCCTCCAAAGCATATGGCAAGAATAATCGCTTCTTCGTTATTCAGAAAAATCATAAAATGTTGGAAACCTTCCCCAAGGGCAACTATGATGATACAAGGTAAACAAAGAAAAGGATTCCATGGGAATCATACCTCTTTTAAGAAAAGTGCAGCCTTAATGCTACCTCCATCACGACCGCTTGTATTCACGAGGTCAGCGATGGGACTCTTGAGTGTCTTCTTATACCTTCATACCCACCACGCAAGACACTCAGGTGACGACAAAGTACAGTTCAAAAAGACTACACTGAGATCTTGATATGTTCCTACCACGAGTTTTTTACTACCGGGTGCATCAAAATCGAAATCGAAAGATCCGAAAAAGTTTTGGACAATACTGTTCAACGAGTGGCATCCGCCAGATTTTCTCTCCAGCAATCTGTGCAGCTGTTTCCAACTGCTGGGCCATAGTAGCACTAGGTGTAAAAAAACCTGTGCCCAACAGAGAACCTGATGTTAGCATCACTATTGGCAGTGTCGTTCAGCTGGTACAATTTACTATTTATTTATGAAGAAGTAATTAAGAATATTCCTGGCAAGTGGAACAACAAAATTTCTTATTGAAAATTTTCAGAATGGATTAGAAAGCTTGGGATAGGTTATTAAATTTCTAAAGACCCACTAAACGAGAACTTAAACTTGGAAAAATTCCGCACCGCCCACTTCATGTCCGAGAGCTACTACACATGCTCCGGTCAAGGTTGCCAGGTCAACAATCTGCATGTAGAAGAAGGTTGCTCAGAGAATACGATTAGCAAGTATGATCCAAATTGCAGAAAGTGTGAGACTAATACGCCTACCTATTCAACAAACGACTACTTCTTCATAGTACAGCAGTTCATTGTATCAAAAAGTATTGGCTGAGTTGTCCACCAGTCGCGATGCCACGATACAGTTGTTCTCTTGATGTTATTTTTACAATGTTACTTTTGCAGACAGAAGATCTCTATAAGCTAATAATGAACATAATTAATGACGATCAACTTTCATAAGACACTGAACATACCGCATCTACACGAAGCCGACAGGCATAAACCAAGGAATCAGCAAGCGTCAGCCTGCCCTCTGCATCTGTATTGTTAACCTGCGTAGACATCCCCATAAAACTTAGACAGATTGGACCTGCCTCCCACATTCAACATTGAGGATTAGCAAGCAGAATTCATACTTTTAAGTTTTAAAAAAGAATGTTAGATGCGTAAGCAGACCTCAATTGTTATGCCGTTCATGGCTGTCACAATGTCTCCAGGCCGCATGCCCTTGCCACTTATCATATTTTCGCATGCTGCACTGATAAAGTGAACCTGCAAGTCACACCATTTAATTCACATACACGCACCTGTCAAATCAATCCAAATGGAAGGATTATAATTCAATACTAAAGAAATGGCAAGTTCCGGCAAATGTGCAATAAAAACTGGGTAAAGACAACAGGTCATGTTTTTATCTCCAAATACAGTTAATACCTCAACTCCCTTCGGTTTAAGGGCACCTATAGCCGAGGCTGCTCCGAGAGCTGCACCTGCTCCGCCCATATCGAACTTCATAAGTTCCACATCGCAATTAGCACCCGTCTTTATATTGTAACCTCCTGAATCAAAGCAGATACCTGCCACACAATGAAAAGGCTCATAATTCAAACCTCAATCACGCTGAAACTGACACAGCCTCCAACAACTGGTTGTATGGGGATGCTACCTTTACCAACAATGGCCACCCTCTTGTACACAACACCATCTGGGGGGCAGTACTTTAAGTGAATGAACTTCGGTGGTTGATCAGAACCATTCGCTACACCTAGAAATGCACCCATTCCAAGAGCCTGTAAAACCGAGATCCAGCAGTTCAATATAAAAGCAAGAGAAAAAACGCTCCCCTATTCGAATTTAAGGATTAAATTGGTTTAAAAAGAGAGCTGCCTACTAAGTTCCCAAAGTACGACTCGTATTACATGATGTATTAATAGAAAATGAACATAATTGCAGTAGAAGAATAATAACCTCGCAATCTGCTTTCTCCAGAATAGTGCAGGTCAACACTTCACTGTGTGCCATGGCAATGCTCACTGCTGCATCAGCAAGGGCACCTGTAGAACTCATTTCAAACTGAAAGATTTAAAAATAGGTATGGAATATTTGACTGTCGATAAAAAAATTTCCTAAGAAAAAGACCTAACAAAGAATCTCACGAGCTATTGCATATAAGAATCGGAAGTGCGGCCTCACATACTCGCAGTATGTTTTGTGTCAAATAGAACATTGCAACAAAAAAGAATAAACTAGATATTAATTATCATTTCCAAATTCAGACCCACTTAAGTGCGTCGAGTGGCAGCGAAAATAACACAGGATTGCCCCAAATGAGCTGCTTAAGATGTGAACCCTAACAAAAGAAGGGAAGCTTTTAAGGGGAACATACTGGAGGAAATGCACAAGCACCTGGAGTCAACACATTGGCAGGAGCAGCTACCAGTTGCTTTGCAACAATAACTCCAGCGGTGATACATACTGCTCGCCGCAGTGCTTCATCTCGATCGCTTCCAGTGCCTAGTGACATCACTGCCACCTGCGTCAACTTGGATGGTTTGGCCTGGAATCATCCCCAAACACCCACAACCATCTTCTGTTCAACAATTCCGACGACAAAAACCAACTCAAACCCTACTTCAAATCTCAACCAGGGTTTCTATTTCTCGTGAAATACTCTACATCCATCTTTGCCTGAGATTCTCATCAGTCTGACAGATATAATCACGGAATTACAAAAATTTGCAATAACAGGGTATCGTACTCGAGAATAATATTTTTCATGAAAAATCAAAAAGGAGCCAGTGAGACACTACAGGATATCCAGAGTTTCACTGCATTCCTCAGCGATCTTTTAGAATCAGTTCTTAATTTACACTCGTATATCGTTGGCATTCAGAAATTTGTGCTGTAAGAGCCCTACTTCTCCTTAATGCAGATCATTGTTATTGAGTGGAAAAATTGTTTATGATAACTGTTTATTTTAGTATCAGCAATTAATATACCTTACGTGAAGCGGCGATTGAGTGCATCTCCAGGTTAATTCTTTCTTTCTCGAATTTAGCCAACATCGAATCCATAAGACTGTACACCTGTTTGAATGAGTTGCAATACTAATTACAAGAGCGCATAAACTAACCCCTCAAAAGACGAGTTAACAAAATCGCAAGTTCATTTGTTTTTCCTCAGAAATTTTTAGTGCACAATGTGTTGCAAGAGCGGATGGGAGAATACGAGCAAGTGCTGCGTTTACAGCGAACACTTACCTCAGACTTGAAGCGTGTATCTTCGTATGTACCAAGAATAGCACCCGACGCAATAGATTCCACTGCCACGAGTTTCGAGGACTCATCCATGAGGTTTGTATCCATGGCTGCCAGTCCCATGCTGCACATCTGCAGTCCACTCTCACTTCATAGATAATTCGAGTAATTCACCAGAGCATAAACAGATAACCACGTTAATATGCAAAAAGCACTTGGTACTAGTGCTGTCTTTATTCAAACTGCCTCGATGAGGAAGAGCAAGAAAAAGAAGGGGTACTACATAAAATGTAGATTAAAGAATCACCTTGAGCTGTTTAGCAATTCGAGCTGCAGTAAAACCTAAAATACGCCATGAATCAGAAGCATACACAGCATCCATGACATTATTTGCTCGTCCCAATCCCACAAGAGCAAGCCTATCACACAAAAAGTTAACGTATTCATGCAAAAACATTGGAATCCTTTATTTTGCAAGTGTAGAGAGGTAGCAAGAGTCAAAAGTCCACACGAAACAAAAAAATCGAGTGCTGAAGGGTACAGTAGATTAAAAAACTACCTTTTGATCTTGCTTGAAGCTAGACGCACCACTGAAAGTTGTCCCAACTTCCCTTTGAAGTCATCTTCATTTGCCTACATACCCATTCACATGTCTCCATTATCATTCGCAAAATCCTTCAGCTCTATTATAGAAACATAACACAAAGATGAAACGGGTAGTGGTAAACTATTCCTGTAAAACACAAAAGCATATGAAGATTTGCAGATGGGGTCTTTGCACACAGACCAATTCCCCTAACACTCCGCCCATCACATAGTCAAGCTCTGCAAGGCCTGGATGAAGGAATTTGTTTTCTTCAGTGCGAGTGAGATTTTCTTCAAAAACACCAAGTGCCAACACATCTCCCTCCCATTCATACAGAGCTCCATCATGTGCCCTTATGTCCATCTGAAGTCCTCATACAAAAGAAATTCATGATCAGCTTCACACTTGAGACTGTAATCACACTTACCAATATAGTTTCAGATTAGATGGTAGGAGGTCTATAAACAAGAAGAAATATCAAAAACGGAATCTTGGGCCTTTTGTGACACGTAAAAAGATGGGAACATGATAGAATTCAAGGCCTGATGCGATTTCAAAGTAGATATGGGTGCATGTGTCCAGCATTATCAAGTGTGGATGAAAACCTCTGCAACATCTGGGGGTGTGTGTTTGGTGAGGCCCAAAGTGTTTCCATCTGAGTGAGTCGACATCGTCATATGCGCCCTGCTGTACTGAGATCTTCTATTGACAGAACACACCAAAGATATATCAATTGAATATTTAGAAGGAGAACTTCGTAAATGATGAAGTATTATACGGACAAATAAAGCTCATTCTTGGTTCACATGCAATTTTCAAATCTACACTATCTTTTACATGTGTTCCAACCTAGCAACATCAAAGGACAGAAACTGCATCTTAATTTCAAGGTAATCAGAGCCTTGACACGTACATTTTCTTCAATTGAAAGATGTTAAAAAAATGAGGAGTGACAAAAGTCTCATGATAAAATAAAGGAATATTCTAAAAATTCTGGAAATCACTGAAAAGATAACTGAAAAAAAGACATTGTGAGGCATCTCTGAGAAAATGAGAAACTTCTCACGACAAACTCGTTCATACTAATTCGATTGATACATGTCTAATTTTAGATGTCCTATTATCTTCGGTTCGATTGGCCACCCAGTGACAAGAACCAGAACACCTAAATTCTAATGGCTTCCTTGACGTCAGCACATTACCTAAATAGATTGAATCATTGTCCACATCCACACATTGCTTGCAAATTTAAACTTGCCAACACCCCGAGTTCTAAGTCACTAGCATTTCTGTGTGGACCTTAGTTTTCAAACCCAACAAGCTTGGCTAAGTGCACTTTGGTCCCAGAAAGTGTCAGGTACAATTGTCAAACTTCAAAAGTTAAGAACTACAAGAAAAGAAAACAGCTGCACAGTAGTAATGACGGTCAGAATACCTCCCTCATTGTCCAAGTAAGTACAATAAGACGTCATCTGCTATTAGAGATACGTGGAAACTCAATTGAATGAAAGAATCACTCCACAATCAAAGACTCCAGTACAAAATTGCAACCTAAACCATGAAATGAAAGTATGAACCATCCTTAATATTTGTCGCAACTCTGCAAATAATGTAATTGCAATTAAAATTGGTTTGCTAACAGATACAACCAGAAAAGATAAACTGAGGGGTCCGAAATGCACACATCTAACTGATACAAGCGCCCTCTTACATTATTCTCTCAACAAAAAGAAAATTTAAAGGTATGTAAAAATAAATAAAAAGAAGTAGCTAGAATATAGCGTTGTTTTCCTACCCTAAAACACTGAAAACATTGGGCAACTCAAAACCATGTAGAACTGATGGACCAGAACGAACGTACGAATATTGCACGACACCGCGAGATACTTCGATCGGGTAACCGTCAAATCTATGGTCACACATAGTATAAATCACTCCAACCTTGTTGTCAGGTTTGTACACGATCACCCAGCTATTGATCGAGGGCGCACCGAAACCTGCGAGCATACTTGGGCCCACCTAAATAAAGATCTCAGGCCCGGAAAACATCTCAGTTCAGAAAACAATTCTCGCCGAACAACGCAAGAAAGACTAAACCACACTAGATCATTTACGCAAAGTAACAGGTTCTTTCAGCAGAATCTCTTCAGCTACTGCTGATTTCTTCGTGACAAAACGATAGTTGAGCGACTCCAGATCAGACAGCATCCAAGCAAGTCACAATCTCATCATAATTGCACGGCTTGGACAAGGTTAACTTATGGAAATGTCTAAGGTAGACTGTCCTTCCACCAGGACACAGAAAGAAAATGTGAGGAATTATGTCAGGTCCGCAACCCTCGAGTGTGAACTCCAATACGACAAATATCACGATTAAGATTAATCCATAAACGAGCAGCCCACTAGCGACACTGCCTAACTAATCCGGAAATTGCGCACAACCGTTCCTGACAAACCAAAACCTCCCTTCCTCACTCTCTCTATCTCTCACACCTTCAATCACTCTCCACCTCCCTACCTAAAACAAAAACCGCCTCGACCTCGCATCTCATCTTACAGCACCTCATCACCTTCATCCACGATCTCCCCCAATTCAGACCAAATAAGAACTACACCAACATCCCGCCACAAGAATGAAAACTCAACTCTACTCATAAACACAAGCAATACACTGCCATAACAAAAGAATTCGAAAGAAATTCTCAAAACTTAAAAAAACCCATTTGCAATCGGTTCTTGAAGAGCAATCAGTGAACACGTGTGGCTAACGACAATCACCACCGAGGACATATCCATACCCGGAGAGAGCAGACACCGGACGCTATCAGCCGACCCTTCCCTGCAAATTTACACAAAGAAGTACACCACCACTCTCGCAATGCCTGCCACCATCGCGACGGAATGCTCAACTAGGGCGCGTGCAAACGCTTTGCAGAGAGAGAGAGGGGTGAGATCAGTCCACCACGCCCACCATCCTCCTGCGCTTCCTCATCCCAATCGACATCCCCGGGAGGACTCCGCGTTGGGAAAGATCCAAGGTCACTGTTCCGACGCTCCGCCAAAGCGTTGTCAATCGCGGCACGACACCATCACGCCTTTGATCCAGCTATCAATACGGCAAGGGATTGAAGGCAGCATCTGCAGTAGCAGCAGAGTATCGTCGATGCATCCCCCGCGGCGTCGTGGCCCGATCCGTCAAGATGAATGGCCCCTCCCCGCCAAAGATTCCGCCCCTCCCTGTAACTACCGCCGCCGCTCCGTCCGGAAGCACGGCCCCCGCTCCCCCTCTTCGGCGCTCCCCTCCCCGTTCCCCTCCCCCTTGCGGGTTCCCATTCTTCCTGTCGTTTCTCCCCACGACCAGCTGTTCACATGCTTGTCCCCGACGCCGTCATACGGTCGTTCCCTGCGCGTGCCCCAGCTCCTCTCCGTTCTTTTCGTGTTCTCGAAGGTTCCCTTTGTGTTGACGTTGCTTGGTGTGGGGACGGGGGGTTGCAATAGTAATGAGACATCTTATTATTATTATAACAAATAAACTTCTAACTCAATTTAATATTATTAAACCTTTTTAAATTGCTAAGATTATATTTTTTATATTTTAAGTGCATATTATCTATTTCAAAAATATTTTAAAATTTACTAAAGTTATAAATAATTATAATAAATATAATTTAAGATTTAATTATTTTTATTAAATTAAAAAATATTATATTTATAACTATAAAGTATACTTAAATTATAAAGTATACTTTAAATTATTTAGATATAAAGTATACTTAAATTATTTTAAAGTATTTAATAACTCTAATAGATATATCTATTTATAAAATAAATAATATTAAAAAATAAAAATTAATTAATTTTAATAATAACTATTATTGAATTTATAAGCTTAATTTGTATTTTATAAACTTATTGTTTCAACAAAAATTCTTTTAAGATAAATTATTATTTATTTTTATTTCAATCAAAGATGGTCTTGACATATTACTTCTATTTTTATATGTACTTAAAAGATTGATACTCTATTTATAAATATTTTAAAAAAAATTATTGTAAAAAAAATTTGAATAATTTTTATAAAGATATTTGCTATCTAAATTTTTAAACAAAATATTTTTAAAAATAAATTTATGTTTTAGATTTTATTTCAAATACATATGCAATATGCAAAACTATTCTAACATCTTATAAAAATTTAATAACCAACTTTTTAAAAAACATTTATGAAGTACTCTAAAAATTATTTTAAAATATAAAAAATTATAAAAATTAGTAATTAATGTTCAAGACAAATATTTTATTTATGTAAAATCTAATGTATACAAACTATACTACTACTCTTATAGCATCTCAAATTCAAGTCATTTTTGAAAACCATCATTATATGTCAAAACCACCAATATGGTATGACATGACACTATCATCTATTAGAAATAAATTAAATCAAGACATCTAAATATGTCATCAAAAAAACAATAACAAACAAAGCAAAAATTTGTCCAAATCAAGAAACAATTTGGGTTCCTCCAAAAGATCTCTCTAAGACACATCAACCTACCCATGTAACAAAAACAGTATGGTAGAACGGAGATTAGTATTTTTCATCCATGTGTTAAATTACCAATGTACCAGTTGTGCACCTTTCTTGTCATAGTGCATATTTATGGCCATGTATTTAATTTTTACTCTTGTTTTGAAATGCAAACTCAATACCAGAAATTGTATAATTTATCGAGTTTATTTCTATTTCAAATTTATCCATGTATTTGTCCAAAAATGAATTTAAGATCATTGTTATATTATATTGATTTTTTTGAGTTTAGCATATATTTATCTATATGTAGAGAAAAAATTTAAGAAATGATAATGCAAATATAAAAATATTCTTAAGATGCTTATAAATCAATTCATGCATTGAAAATTTTGACAATACTTTATAAAAATGATGTCAATACCATTATTAATTTTAACTTGCTTTTATTTACTTCCAGCTACCTATACAATGTTGGTGCTTGTGACAATTTTATATGACATCTAACACTTATGAAAGTTTACTTTAATTTTAATATTTGATTTAGATTATTTATTTTTATAAAATTAATTTTATGGACCGCATTAAAGTCATTTTAAAAAAAAATAATTAAGAATATTTTTAACAAATTTACTTGACTTCACAAGCCATTGAATTCATTAATAATTTATAAATAATAAAAATTGATTATCATACAAATAATACCAAATGTGAGAAATTATCAAATTATATATATATATATATATATAAGTATAAATTATATTACATTTTAATAATATTATTTGATCTACTTGGATAGAAAATTATAAATATTTTTTCAATATTATATAATGTATAATTGACTTAAAATAAGACTTTGCAAAATTGTTGCAACTGTTAATTATACTCTAAACATATAAAGATTATTTTTAATTTCTTTCAATTTTTATTTTTATATCTAAAATTGGTTGTTATTGGTTAACATAATTAGAGCTCTAATAATCTTATACAATATATTTGATGGAATGCTACAACATTTAAAATACTCTAAAAATGTATTATATGTGATTTTTATCACATAGTCTTAGCAATAGAAAAATCTATACTTTTCCAATATAAATGTTTGATTTTCCTATATATATATATATATATATATATATATATGCACAAATTATGTGTAATATTTTGTCTTACTAGAGCATGTGTTTTCCAATATACAATTTCAATTTATATTTTTTCTAATTAATAAAGATATAGTTGTAAGACCTTATGATATTCCTTGTAATCTTTTTTTAATATTGAAATTAATAATGCAATACTTTAAAAAATCTTAATGTGAAGTATGTGTATCTATTACCCATTAAAAATTTTCAATTGAATCCTTTAAGCAAGATGACATGTTTTTCTACTAACATGTGGTCATTTCAAAACTCGTAAGAATTTTAGAATGCAGTCTTTTACTTATTAATTTTTAAGTAGGAGTTAATGGTAAATATTTCAAAGAAAATTACAATTTAAAAGTGGCACAATAGAATACAAAAATTCTTAGGTATAACTATGTTTAATTAAAATTTATTAGAATTACAATATATGTTTATTTTTGGCATTGTCTAAAACTTTTATGGTTCTTTTACATTGTTCCAAATTCTCTAAAACCTTATATAAGTTTTGTTAAAATGCATAGAAGATTGATTTTCGTGATACAATTTTATAAAAATAATTTTGAATTTTGAGCAGCAAGAGTCAAGTACCATAATGTGATGGGATTGGTTAGAATCCAAGAATCATCACAAATAAATTTAGAAAATCATTCATACCAATTGATATTTTTTACAAAAATAATAAGTTCTTAAAGCAATGTCATAAATAAAATAATTCAACAACTTAATCATGTATTGTAATAGATTTTCCTAAAACGTGTATAGAATGTAGTGCAATCAATTAAAAAATCATTAATTACACAATATATTGAGCTATCATTTTACATATATACACATACACATAAAACATAATATTTTATATAGTCTTGAAAATTCTCTACCTAAATAAATATCCATTTTAATTTTTGGCTTTTAATATTTCTGTATTCAGAACAATAATAAACCGGGACTTTAAAATAAACCGAAAAATGTATAAAACATTTATACCCTTTAATCCATGTCTTTGTTTCAGACATATACTTTTATTGCCACAATGAATATTTATTTAATTATTTATGTATGATCTCTATACACATCTTGTATTTTTCCTTGTCTGGTATCCTTTGTGTATCAATCAATCACAGATATCTAACAAATTAATATTCAAAGAAGTTTTCATATATCACATATCCAAGTGTACTATTGTTCTTTCAGGAAGTTGTTTGTTTGTTTGTTTTGTGCCTTCTTCTGGTTACTTTATTTAGTAACTAGAAAATTTGTAGGTTTTTTTTTAATATATAAATTTCATATATATATATATATATATATATATATATATATATTTCATACACACACTTCTTTCTTAATCTGCTTCTTGTAACAACAATTTCCACTAACTTTGCAAGAAGCTAAAAATGAATACAATAATTGATAATCATTTGTCATTATAATATTAAGAAAAGGAAGAATAAACTTTAGGTATTCTTTGAGAAACCTTGGGGTTGATGCAAGTGCCATGACTTTGGGGGCATTTTGCTGGAATCCAAGACTCCCTCACAAACAACAAAAGTGCTTATCAATTGGTGGTTTCCTCATTGGAAATAAGTCCAAATCCAAAAATGTGGGGCATTATAAAGGATCCTAGTTAATGCTAGAGTATCTTCTATACATTTATAAGGCTTTCTATCTCATCCATTTTCTTCTTCTGTTTTTATTTTTTTATATTATTTTAGAATATATATATATATATATATATATGCACATTAAAAACACACAAATAGCATCAATGCCACCTATCTTCTATACATGCCGCATTTGTTGCATGGTTGTCCCTTTGATGTGGATGTCCCTTTGATGTGGAAGAAAAATAATATTTGGCTTGAAACTCATGCTAAAGGGCAATAATTAAGAAAAGAAGTATGATTATTTATATTAGATTAAATATTTATTTATCTAATAAAAAACCTACACATGTTTGTAAAGTTAAACACTTAGAAAGTTGTTAATAGTAAGGTGTTAATTTTGAAGAAGAGGACATATTTTTGTCCATTGTTTTTGATGTATTCTTCATGGTGATGATAATTTAAAAAGTTTCTCAATCGTTTAGTGGTTATTTTTTAAAATAGAATTAAGCATATGGATTTGAAAAATTTACTTTATTGATGATTTCTAACTCACTATGAATGTCTCTACAAATATACATCTCAAAACTTTATGAATAGAATGTAATGGATTTCTTTCATCCTTTTCTGTCTTTATTTCAATGACATAAAAAATCAAAACATATAAAATTTCAAAATGATTCAAAATAAGTGTTAATAGTTAATAAAAATCACATTCTAAAAATAAAAATTTATAAATGTTTTGTTTAGACTTTTTAAACTTCATTTTTACACCTGTAAGATATTGATCTAAAGAATAGAAATGAATTAGATTGCATACCAAGAGTACAGTTGGTGTATTGTCAAAAATAGTTACTTGATTTCAGTTTCCTAAAAATAAATAAAAATGAAATGTCTGCATCTGGAACATTACTGTATAAACAAATTAAGTAATAATTTCAATGCAATACTCATTAAAATCAATACTAGTCAGATGTGAAAGAGTGATAATTTAAATACATTAGTAATAAGTTATGATTTTTCATTTAATAAATTTTGAACACATCATGAAAATTATGATTATAACGGATTATTACAGTTTTTATTGTTGTAGCTTATAGCTATTATTAATAATACTTTGCAACTGAATTAATTTTATTAGTTTTTTTTTAATATGTATATATAAATATAAGTATATTCAAATATGCATATATACATATATGCATTGTATAAATGTATAAAAAAGTATTAATATTAATAAAATATCATATATATATATATATATATACATACACTGGTGGATCTTAAAGTTAGAGAGATAAAGAGTTTGTAAAAATTATAAAAAAGTATTGCAAGGAAAATTTGATGATTTTTACCTTAGAATAAAATAAATTTCTTAAATAAAAAAATTACAGAAATGTAGTGTTAATAAGATCTATATTTTATGCAAAACATTTATTGTTAGTTTTCAACAAAAAAATCATAGATAATTTAGTGCACATTCATAATTGGTATTTAAGAAGTTTTTTAGTTAAAATATTTTTAAAATATTAAAATAGAATAAAATCTTATATTGCTTAAAGTAAAATATTTAGAAGTAATATTTATGCCTATACATATAAATTAATTATACATATATATATATATATATATATATATATAAATTTGGTTTAATTAAAATTCAACCAACTAATGAAATAGAAGGATAGAAAATATAAAATAACAACTTGGCACTTTTTAAAATAAGTATAGTGCCAATATAAGATCAATCAAGTAGAAAATGACAAAGAAACAATAAGGAGTTTGTTGGTTTTCTAAAAAAGTATAATCTTACATTAGTTGGATGTTGAATAAAAAAAATATCTAAGAGATTTTATCAAAGAAATTATATGTATAAAAATAGATTTATAAATTCTATTTAATAATATAAATTTGGTAATATATTAAATTAAGATAAATTTAAAATTATATATTTTATTTATTTATTTTACACTTTGTTAATTCAAAAGATTAATTATTCTTCATAGATAATCATTTTTTTAATTGAAATCTTATTTAACATATGATAATAAATACATATTCTTAATTTTCCATCTTTCTTTTTTACAAATAAAAATATAGTACTAAATAAAGATTTTCTAAGTCTTATATAATTATCATCTAAAAATTTACTAATATAAATTTTTTAGTTCTATAAATTCTAATTTTTAAAAAAAATATGAAACTTAATTAAATAATTTGGCATTCAATACTAAGTCTATTTTATAATTAATTCTTTTATTTAATAGAACCTCTTTTGGAAGGCCAATTTTTTAAACACCTCCAAATTCTTCTAATAGCTTACATTTGTTTTATAACAAAGAATAAGATCTAAAATTAAGGTTTTGATTTTTGATTTTTTATATTAACAAAAAAAATCAAAATCAAAATTTTAAAAAACCACTTTATTACAAAAATAATTAATAGAAGTATAATCTATTAAATTTAATTTGATTTTTTAGAAAAATAAAAATAAAAGTAAAAAAATAAGACTATATATAAGTATTATGATTCTTTTATTGTAGGACATAGAAGAGTCAAGATAATCTTGAGTCTATTATTTATTTTTTTAATACTTAATTTATCTTCTTATAAATATTATTAGTTATAGTATAATTTTTACAATATAATTATGATTCTTATTACTCCAAATAATACATGGCTTCAAAATAATAAAAGTGATAGACTTTTTAAGTACTAGATTAAAAATAAAAATAAATTTGGATATTTTTCTACTATAATAACAACATGGATAACTCAATTAGAGCTAAAATTTTAGACAACCAAAGTAAATCTTGAAAAATCTTAACTTTAATATAAAAAATAAGAAGATAAGAATAAAAGATATGTATTATTTTTAATAGATAAAAAAATAAATTTGTAATATAAATTAAATTAAAAGAAATTTAATTCTTTATTCTGAATAGATCCAAAAATAGGCACTATCTTATATAGTTTAAAAGATAATTTACAATAATATTTTTATAATAGAAATTTTAAAATAATTAATTTGGCAACTAATGTTTTATATTTTGGTATTCAAATATTTTTTATAGAATAAAAGAAACTTACACAAAGACATAATTTGATAATAGTTTACATATAAGATTTAAGATAAGAGGATGAGACATGTAAATATTGTAATTAAAAAATAAAGAATAATATAAAAATAAATCTAATAGTTATATACTTATAAATATTATTTATTTGAGAATTTGAGTGAATAAATAAATATAACTTATATCACATTCAATACCTTGCAACACTATGCAATAAAAAAATAAAAATTATAAAACTACTATTAGTCTTGGTTTAAGACTCTTTAATTTTTTTATTTTTTTTTATTTTTTTTTATTATTTGGCAATTACTATTCTAATTCTTTTATATCTTATATTTATGTCTTCTTTGTTTATTTTATTTTTTTCTAGTAGCACATGAATGTATTATCTTTATAAAGTTTTGTCTAGATTTATGTCCTCATAGTTTAAAAAGACTAATATATGCAATATAAAAATCTAATATTTTTTAATAAAGAGTAGATTATCTTTTTTTTGAAAATAATATAGTATTTTAGATATTGCAGATTATCCTCCTTTAAGCTAATATTGCTTGTGTGAGTGTATATATATATATATATATATATATATATATATTTCTTTCTTAAATATAAAGTTTTAAGTTTTTATAATCATAACAAAGTTAGTATAGATGAAACATATTTTAATATAAATACAAAAATAAAAAATAAAAAATAAATAAAAATTAGACTTGATTTGCATCAACTTTGTCTCCTACTATAACTAACATTTAGAGCAAATAATCAAAAAGATACAAAGATGATAGGAGTGTTTTTTTTAATAATTTTTTTACCTCAAATAACTTATATAAATACATTTGTATCAACTAGAAAACCAAGAGTTGTTCTTTTAAAGAAGTTTGATAATACTACATTCAAGTTTTAAAGATTTATTAAATAAATACAACTTTTTATTTGGCTCTAAGCTCTTAGTTATCTAATCTAAGCATTTCAAGTCACATTTTTTATAACTTTATTCCAAGGATTTGTTCTTTCTTGGTTCTTATTATTTTAAAACAAAAAGATCTTAGAGTACATAAATTAAATGTGTTTTTAGAAGAATTTTGATCTTTGTATGGAAATACAATATAATTTGTACATTAACTAATAAAAGCCAAGTTTTATAACAAAAAATTAATATGTGTCAATATATATTATAATTTTGATAATTAGTAATTAATATCAAGTAAAATGATGGTGCACTAATTAATATTTTTTTTTAGATTATAATATAATGTAAAGAAATCATTGCTCAACTTGCTTCATTGTCAAATATTGATCAATGCAATTTTTTTGGTTGTCAAATATAATAATTTATTTTTAAAATTTTAATTAAAAAGTTATACAACTACACCTCAAGGCTTAAATACTTTTATTAATTAAGATATATATTAAGTATGAAAGTTGCACAAATTAATGCTATATGATTTAAATCTTAGACAATATAAAAAAATACTTGATATTGATAAGAAGGATTGTCCCTATATTATAGAGAATTAAAACATATTACACAATATTGCCTTAAAAAGGAGCAAAACCACAAAAAAAAGTATAATTCTAAAAGTAGATATTGTATTAATAAATAAATTTATCCAAAAATATTAGAGATAATATAGCTAGATTCTTATATAATGTCATCTTAAAAGGCCTTATAATATTTTTTAAATCCTTTACTTTGTTTTTAATGCAAATCTATTTAGGATCTAAAAACTTTATATGTATTAACTTTGCCTTGTTAGAATGTGATGTTTTGATTTTTTTAAATAAAAAACTTGAAAAGTATAATAAGAACTTTTTTATATTAATCTCAAACTTGTGTATGTAGCAATTATATATAAACAACCTTAATCTTTTGGAGATGTTGCTTATAAAATCCAACTAGTAGATATAATTATAAAAGATCATAAAAGTATAGCAATATTTGAGATTATAAAATCTTCAACCAATCTTATTATTTTAAATTCATCTTAGTTGAAAAAAAATTTAATCCTAAGATAAATTAGAGATCTTGTAGTATTAAATTTCTTATTCACTTATCTAATAAAATATCAAAGTAAAAAATAAGTTTTATATTTAAAATAATATCTAGCTTCTATTTGTTGGAGCTAAGGCACTTATACAAGCTACAAAAAAAAACATTTGTTTATAATTTTTATAAAATTAAGTCTTCATTCAAGTAGAGGTTGCAACAAAATCTTTGAGCAAGATAAGAAATATCAAGATGTATTTGAAAAGAAGAATGTTAATATATTGCCAAAATATCATCTCTATAATTGCACAATTGACCTTCAAAAAAGAATTCAACTACATTTTGGACTAATTTATAACTTATTGTAAGACAAGCTAGCTACTTTTAAGGAATATATTGATAAAAATCTTACAAAGAATTTTATTTGACATTGAAAATCTCCTATGTGTACCAATTCTCCTTGTAAAAAAAAAAAAAAAAAAAAAAAAAGAAAGAAAGAAAAAAGAATCCTTACATTTGTATGTAGTTTATTGTAGATTCAAAAAATCAATAATCAATAATCATTATCTTTTGCATTTGATATTAGAAATTCTTGACTAATTCAATAAAATTAAAACCTATATTAAAATAGATCAGCAAAGAACGTACAATCTAGTATGTATTAATTAAAGAGATAAAAAAAGATTACATTTTGAACTTGGTATGATATTATTTGATTATGATGTCATATTTTTTGAACTTAAATATGCTCCAATCATTCTCTAATATTTGATAAATGATATATTTTGTAGATTTTTAATTAATTTCGGTGTGTATTATTTAAGAAATATTCTTATCTATTTTAAAAATATAAAAGAATATGAACATATTTGCTTTATATTATAATAACTTAGATATATATGAAGATATGTCAAGATAGAAAAATATGAATTTTACTTAATTGAAGTAGATCTTTTGAAATATATCATTTCAAAGGATGATTTAAAAATGGATTCTAAAAAAATATTGGCTATTATAGATTGGATAATTCTAAAAATTATATATGCTATCTAAAATTTCAAAATATTTATTATTATTATTAAATAGATATCAAGATTTTTTTTCTCAATTTGCAAAAGTAAATTGTATTAGAATGAAGATGATTTTTTTTTAAAGGTTTATAAACACTTTTCATATTAAGTTCTATTTTGTGCCATTCAAAATTTTTTTAAGCCATTTTTTATGAAAAAAGATGCATTAGACTTTGCATTAGATAAATTTTATTACAAATAGATATAAATAATGGAATTTATTCTATTTATTTTATTTTTAGAAAACTCTTAATATTAATATTATTTATAGAATCCTTGATAAGGAATTTTTTTTATTATAGATTTATTCCAAAAATGATATCATTATTTAGAAGATATTTTTGATTTGGTCACAATTTATACTAATAATAGGACCCTTGAGTATTTTATATCAATACATATCTTAAATTATTACTAAGCTAGTTCTTGTACTAAAAGAAGGAAATATTATGTATGATTAAGAATAAACCACTTTTTTGAAATTAAAACAATTATATTTTTATACTAAAAAAAATTTAAATCTAATCTTTTCTTAATTAAAATTTTTAAAAATACTTTAATAAGATTTTTTATTCTAAAAGTTAAAAATAATCTTTATAATGATTCTAATAATTTTATTTCAAATGAAATCTTTTTTTTATTATGGAAGGCATTTCAAAAGGCCAAGCATAATTGTGTATACTTTAAGTACAATATGACTTTTTAAGAATAGAATATTTTGGATTCAACAAAATTTTGATCTTGTTTTAAGACATATTTGATAGCTTCAAATATAAAAAGTTGTTAAGATATTTGTTTAATCTTATAGTACTTATTCTCAAGCAACAAATTTATGTCATCAACCTTATACACTTCTAACTTCTATCTATTTCAAAATAGCTCTAATCATCTATTTTATTTGAAATTAAATTGAGTTGTTTTGTAAGGTGATGAAGTTCAAGATTTATCAAATGGTATTAGCAACAAACTCTAATCTTTATTCTTTGTAAATGTGATTGATGAGTCACTTTAGCTATTGATAATATCTAATATTAAGGTATAAAATATATATGGTTATTTGATCATTATTAAGGCTTTAATAAATATCTTTAAATAATACATTATATATGCCATTAGGTGTAGTATCAACCTCCAATAGTATCACTAAGAATTGACTATGTCTTTTAAGATTGTGGTATCAAACATGGTATATCTTGCCATTTATTTAAAAAAATACATGTCTCTCTTAAAAAACTTCATTACATTTTTGACAATATTTCAGTACAAATAATCTAAGCACTTCATTTAGCAATTATACAAATGATACTCTTGAGATGACTCTACTAGCTATTGATTCTTTATGTTGCATAGAAGTTCTATAAGTTGATCCTTCAACTTATTTCTCTTTGATTTAAACCATCTTGTTGTCAATGATTAGTCCTTGGTTTTAATGAATCTTATTGATGAAAAGTAGAATTAAGTTCTAATACATTTACAAGATTTTCAAATGGCTCCTATGTGTGTTCATTAATATTATATTTACACTAATATATAAAAAAAACTAGTTTATTTTGATGCCACCTTGAATCCAAGGTTTCTTCCACTTTAAATTCTGATTGTTAATCATTTCAATAAGAGGTGGTGGTAATTTCTTTCTTCTTGGTAGGTTGATTGTAATATAAGGCTCAATAAAAGACGTATGAAATATAAGGTGAATCTTTATTGGTTGTAATAATTATAATTGATATGCAACTAGATTAATTTAATTTTGGATAATAAATGGAATAAGCCTTTGATAATCCAACTTGCCATAAAGGATTGACAACTAGGATTGAAAAAAATGCTTTCTTAGCTATATTTTAAATATATAATTTGATGAATTTTGAATTGATATAAAGATGATATTGGAAGTTGAAATTAGTACTTGCAATGTAAAGACAGTAAATAACCTATTTAATTAGTGGTTGTATTTTGAGCTATATTTTAGGAAATTTGATAATTTTTTAGCTCAATTTTTTTTAAAATGTGTATTATTATATTATAAAGCTATATATAAATTTTAATAATATTTAGATTTTTGATTTTTGAGATATAAAGAAAATAACGCTTAGATATCCATAAATTAAGGTTTTGAACACATGTTAGGATTTTTGAGAGATCAGACAATTGAAAGTAAATCTACAACTAATTTTTTTAAGATAAAGCTTGAAGATATAAACTACATTTTTAAGAAGTTTGACAAAAACTAAATTACTAAATCAAGAGATATTAGGTCCCAAAATTCAAGAAGAAAACAATCTTTTGTAGATAAATAAGATATTGAAGGGTTTTTATTACAATTTAAATATTTTGTGCAAATTGAAGAAATTTTTTGGAAGCCAAGATTTTATGGAGGTATAAAAAATAGATATATAAATCTGTAATAAAATTTTGATATAAAGATGAGTTTTTGAAAAGAGATTATAGATTTTCTTTGAAATTATTGAGAATCTAACTTTCTAGCAATTGGTTAATTATGATTTGGTATAAAAAAGGCTATTAAAGAATTTTTAGATTCCAGAAATTTTTTATGTATAAATCTATTTAAATATAAAAGGTTCTTATTAATATGATATTTTTTAATATTATTATATTTTTTATTTTTTTATTTGAAAAAAATTACTTATTAGAATCTAGCTAATAAATTTAAAATAAACTTTCTATAGCTCAGTATCCAATGTAATCTTAGATTAAAACTTATGTTATATGATATTATTATAAAAGATATTTTTAATATCAAGATAAAAAAAGATTTGTTAACATATTCAAATTAAATTCATCAAAGAAAATAGTATCAACTAAGATTATTGATATAATAATTCAAAGATATAATTTTTCTAATTTTAAAAGAATAATCTTTTGTTTTCTATGCCAATATATAATATTAAATAAAAATCATGATAAAATTATTTTCCAATAGACTTGGCAATAATTTAAGATACATATTGATATAAAATACTTAAGGTTCTTATAATCAATATAAATTGTGATTAGATTAGAAGTGTTTTTTAAATAATGTTTTTATTCTTAGATTGAATCTATAATAGCAAGAAGTTTTTGTTGTAGATCTTATAGTTAATCTTAGTTCCTAAGAGTTTTCTTGAATACAAGGTAATTGTATGAAGGCTATCATTTGTATTTATTTGTGATAGAATTATACTTAATGCAAAATTTGATACATCTATTTTTATATAAGATGGCTTAAAAATTTTAAATGGTACAAAATAAAAAGTAAAATAAAATTTATTTTTAAACCTTAAAATTCTATTTTTATATCTTAGCTCTATTTCAATTTGTCTTTATAAATTAATTATATAAATCAAGTAATAAATTGAAAAAAATTCTTAATAAATACTTGAAGATAGTTTATAAATCTTAAAAAATATTGAACATCATATATTGTTCTTGGAGTTGTCCAATCTATGATAGTTTGTACATCTTTAGAATTAATTTAAAACCATTAATTGAGATGAAATATTCTAAAATTTCCACTTGAGTTGTATAAAATATATATTTTTCTATCTTTGCATATAATCCCGCATCTCTGAGCTTTTGTTATACAAGGCAAATATGTTGTTTATACTCCACTATATTTTTAAAATAGATAAGAATATTTTTTTAATATCATGTGAAAAAATTATCTTAAATTTCACATAAGACATTGTTTATCATATATTAGAAGGCAATTGGATCCTTTATAAATTTAAAGAATATGACATTATATTTAATATGGCCATATTTAGTTTGGAATGTAGTATTTTATTTATTTCTTTTTTTAAAATATACCAAATTGTAGGCTCTTCATAGATCTATTTTAATAAAGATCTTAACTTTATTCAATTGATTAAGAAGTTCTAATATAATCTTTCACAATTATTTCTACTAGTGAGATTTTATAGATGACATCTTTTGTACATATTTGACTTTTTGTATATATCAAATATATACATATAGAAGTTAAAAATATAGAAGTCAAATATGTACAAATATGTTGATATAAATCAATTTTTTTATTATAAAATTTGAATTTTATTGATTGTTGTATAAATTATATCATATTTTTTTATATATAGATCAAAATTTGGCCAAAAATATATCTAAGTTATCTAATATAGAATCATACTATTTTAAAATTCATAAAAATCTTTAAAAAATAAATCCAATAAAATTAATTTTTGATAAATTTAATTTAAGATGCTTGAGTTGGATAATTGAGAGATTGGAGCTCAATATGAATCCTTGGAACTTGATTCTAGTACCATCAAAGTTCTTTAAAAGAGCAACTTTTGATTCCTCAATTGGTGCATTTGTGTGAGTTATTTGAGGTGGTACAATTGTTAAAGAAACTCTTATCATTTCTATGTCTTTATGATTAATTATTCTTAATATTAGTTGAGATGATAGACAAAATTGATACATATTAAGTATTAAATTTTTTATTGATTCTAACATTTATATTTTAATATTTTTAATTTTTTAAAATTTTTTCATACTTACAAGGACTTTAAAATTTGTATACAAGAAAAAAAAATGATATTAAAAAAATAATATTAATTTAGAAGAGGATAATTTATAACTTCTAAAATACTTTGATGCTTTCAAGAAAAAAGAATAATTCATTCTTTATCAAGAAAGATCAAGCTTTGATGTTGTAAGTATTAGTTTTGTCAAACTACTAAGAGCATAAATTTAGACAAGATTTGAAATAAAATACACTTATATATTATTAAAGAAGAAAGAAAGTAAAGAAAAAAGATACATATAGAAGATAAAAAAGAACTAGAATATCTATTGCCAAGTATTAAGAAGCTAGAAAGTCTTGAATGAAGATTAAAATAGAAGAAAGACATTGATAAGAGTGAAGATGGCCTTATTCTTATGTCCATATATATTAACTACTAAAAAGACCATATGATGGCTTTCTAAAGATTACATAGTTGGTAAGATAATTAGCCAATATGTAAGGCAAGTAGGCAATATGTACAATATGTGGCCAACTTGCCTAGACTTATTTCTAATATGTACAATGCTTCATAGTACTTGTAGACCCAACTCGTATCTAAGAAGCATTTAGATGCTATTCAAAGTATAACAAAACCAATATATATATATATATATATATATTTACTTACTTCTATTTATTTAAATAATATATATATTTGTTAGAATTAGTATAGATATGATATTAATAAATATACATAGAAACTATATGATAATCTTATAAATGTGTCAAATTTTATTTTTTATTTTTATTAATAACATCTATTAAAACCAAGGATCAATCATTTTTATCAAAATAGTATAAGATAAAGAAATAAAAATTCAAAAATCAACTATTAGAACAACTTTGCAAGATAGAAAACCATTAGCCATCAAATTTATTTTAAAAAAATTTATTTGAAGAATTATCCAATGAAGCACTTGAGTTGTTTCAACCTTTAAAATTTTAGAATTAAGATAAAGATCTTCAAGAGAGATATGTTTTTTTTAAATAGATAGCAAGATATAATATATATAGTATCAAGATTTTTAAAGAGACTTTTAAAACTTTGTATATTAGAGATAGAAACTATATTTAATAGCTTTTATAACTATCTTCAAATAACAAATTTTTAATGCCATTAAATGTAATTTCTAATAGTATCTTCAAAGAGACTTCTAAGACTTGGTCTATTAAAAATAAAAACTACATCTAATATCATTTAAATTTTTTTATTTAAAAATAGTTATAAAAGTCTCAATAATGATAAAATAAGTAGATGGTCCTTTTGCTTTGATATGAGACATCATCAACAATCCAATGGATCTATTAAGCACCTTTGTATAAAATATAGATTAGAATTTATTATTAATATCATTTGACAAATCTTGGATTTTGTCAAAATATGAAATAATTTAACTACTTCTTGTAGAACTTATTTCTAGAAAGAAGAAGTAACATAAAGGATGCTTATATTATTTAAGTAAATAAATATAAGTAGAAGTAAGAAAAAAAATGTTAAGTAGATAATATCTCTAATAAGAAACTTTGACAAAGTTTATATCTTAAATATAAATTAGATCTTTAGATTCTTCTAAATTAGTCAAGTGGCTATTAAAACTTATTCTATAACTTATGTACTTTAAAAGAGCCACATTAGAAAAAAAAAATCTACAACCTATACGTTTAGATCATAAGCTTCATAGTTCTTAAAAAGCTTATGCAAAGTCTTCTTAGTATCTAGTATAGTGACTCAAAAAATTGTTTTAATGTTGATATGTTTTAGAAAGAATATTGTATTATAGGTGAGCTATAGTGAATTATAACATGTGATTAATATAGTAAATAAAATAATCCTTTATAGCTACTAAATAGGTCCATATTCAAAAGAATCTATTAAATAATTGTGGAGCTTTGACCAATCCAATTTGAAATAGTATTGAAACAATTTTATGAGTGTGGTATTTAATTACTAGTTCCTATCAATTATTTAGTATTACATCATTTTGTCATCATCAAGTATACTATGATAATATTTTCACTAATCTAATAATATCATTAATGCTTATTAGCAACTATAAAAGCATCATCTTTGATCACAATTCCTATTACAAATATATTTCAAATTATTATATTCTATGACCTTCTAAAATCTTCTACAATTTTTAAGAATCTTTTAGATACTTATAGAATCTTTTATAGGCTTCTAAAAGCTTCTTTAGACTTTTAAAAACTTTAATAGATTTCTAAAAGTTTTTATAAAAAATACCATAGACTTTTAGAACCTTCATTATAATATAAATAGGAATCTTTGGAACCACTTTTATTATCAATCTTATTTTTTGTCTTTGATCTTGACATACTTCTTTGTTAGATTCTTGTGTCCTTGATAATTCCTCAGACAACTATGAGACCTATTATCCGATCTTTTCAAGACAACATCATCTTTGTTTTTTTTCATTTTTAAAAATCCTATGGTCAGATTGCTTTTAGAAGCCTATTTGGCTCCAATAAAGCTATTATCTCTAGGCTAACAAAAAAATATCATTCTTAATAGAGAGAACCTTAAGAGAGGCAAGTCAAAGAAACTCACTATATTAGATAAAAGAGCAATTATTAGCCAAATCAATAGTAAGAAGGTTGAAAATGTTGTTGAGATTGCCAAATATCTCAATAATATTATCAATAATCTTGAGTCAATCCAAACAATCTAAAATATCCTCAAAAAATTTAATATAAAGATTATGGTAAAAATAAAAATAAAAATAAAAAACCACTATTATCTACCCGTTATCAAAAATAACGCTTGGATTTTGCTTTGAAGTATAAGGAATAGATTGTAGCGGATTGGAAGAGAGTTATCTAGTTAGATGAGATAAAAATCAATAGATTTGGATCAAATGGCAGGAAGTGGATGTAAAAACAAAAGGGTTTGTCCTTACTTGACAAGAAGATCTAAGAAATAGTTAATAATGGTATAGAGGTATATGGGATGGAATAGAATTAGAAGGATGGCAAAGATTGAGGAGAGGATGGATGCCAAGTAGTTTGTAATAATTCTTAAAGAAAATCTACTTCCTAGCGTTGAAGAATCTGGAATTTTTAAAGAAGAGGTGATCTTTCAACAAAATAATGATTCTAAGTACAATTCAAAATTGGTATAGAAGTGATTTGATTATCATGGGATTAAAGTAATATAGTGGCCTATCCAATCTCTTGATCTTAATTCCATTAAATACCTTTGGGAGCATTTCAAATGCCAACTCAATATCTAGGAGACAAAACCAAAAGAATTTTGGAAATTATAAAAAAGAACAACTGTAGAATAAAATGAAATTGAAGCAATTTTGTGCCAAAAGTTAATAGAAAGTATGTCTAGGAGGTTGGAAGTAGTTATCAAGGCTAAAAGAGGTCCTATAAAGTACTAATATGTAATTAGATACCACACTCAAAAAACTATTTTAATACTATTTTAAATTAGATTGGTCATAGCTCCACAATTATCTAATGGATTCTTTTGAACATAGGCCCATTTGATAGCTATTAAAGAATATTTTATTTGCTACATTAATCACATGTTATAATTTACTACAGTTCATTTATAATATACTATTTTTTAAAAAAATGTCAATATTGAAACACTTTTTTGAATCACTGTATATATAGAGGTAAGACCAAATTCATCTTTAATCTTATCAATATCTTTCTGTATTAGTTTTTACTTTGTCAATGACATATGCATATATTTTTAATTTAAAGTTTTATCTAAATTCATATTTTTGACATCTATTGTAACTTATAAAAGATAATTAAAATCTTTGTGATAGAAAATATAAAAAATTAAACTAATAAAAGTAAAATAAAATATAAAAATTAATAGACAAATATCACTTTTAGAATTTTATGAATAAAAATAAAAAATTATATAAATAAAAAAATAATAGTCATAATAATTTGTATAATAATTGACATTTTGAATTGGATTTTTTTAATATGTAGTTGATTTTTTATATCTAAAAAGAGAGTATAAGATAAAATAAATTTTATATATAAATTTTAAAAATAAAAATTATTCTTATAATAATAAAAAAAATACAATTCAAAATAGGATATAGAATTGTTTAATATAAAAGTAATTTGAAATCTTTAAAATATATTTAAAAGAATCAATATTGTTTTAAAAAGAGGTCCCTAAGCAAAATGAGAATTATTGTGGATCATAGGACTTAAGTTTGCCTTAATAAGTGTAGATAAAGAATGATAGAATAATAAAACAATAATATTAAGTAAAAACCTTTGAATTTCAATGCAAGTTTGAAGGTAGAGCAATCAAAGGTGGCCTAAGGAGATGCACAAGAATGAAGTAAGATAGTCACCTAATACTAGCATAGAAACTAGCTCTAACAGAATAGGATAATAGAAACTAGCTCTAATAGAATAGGATAATAGAAACTAGCTCTAATAGAATAGGATAATAGTAAACTTTTAAGATCACAAGCTCAAAAGAGGCACAATGTGTGACATGTCTTAGCTAATACTAATTAGAAGTATGTGTAACTTGTATTGGTGAGTATTTAAGACTAAGAAGTTGAGGTGAGGTCATGACACAAAATGGCATCTTGGAATAACTTTAAAACACTTGACACACACATTTCCAATAAGCATAGATGTAGTTAACACATGCAAAGCAAAGAAAAAACTTAGCAGCACTAGGAAAGGAAGTTTTGCTTTCATAGTGGGCTTGGTCTCTTTTTGAGAGCCACAGAGAATACGCTAGAACATGTGATATATACAAGGAGAACATGTGTTGTCTGTGTGATCTCATTACTATAGTGGCTTCGCTGTGAGGTGGCCACCTTCACACACACGACGTTTGCTCAGCTATTTCTAGATGCGCTGATTGTGAATCTCTTGATGACGAGCCTCGGAGTCAAATCGTGTGTCGAACGTGGTTGGTGTCTGTGAGTGTGTGTGCGTATGTGACTTCATCGGTGTTGTATTCCTACACATCGAGTGTGGATTCGAGGTGCCAGGTTCTGCAACTGAGAGTTCAGGTAGTTCTTCGGAGCCGTCGGACGACGTGATTCGAGGGGCGATCCAAAGCCCACATGGTCCAATGTTGAAATATCTGATCACACAGTTTCAGTCATGGTCTTCGTTACAGGTCGAGTCATACAAGTTCGACTACATACCTGTAACGTTGCATCATATCAGGTCGGATATGGAAGTAGAAACCGGTGCAAGTGTTCGGTATTGACTGATGCATCAGAATTTCGTGGCAAGACAGAGCTTGTCAATTGTCCCTTCAAGACGGCAGCTTCATTCTCGTCTCATCTCAGGTGCACATGGATACAAATACACACACACACACACACACACATCCTTTGTTTGAAACTTCTTTCTGTGCAGAATCTGCATTGCGATAGAGATTTCAAATGTGGTGGCACCCAATAACCTGAGACATAGTGGGAAGTATCAGGGAAAAGCTAGAATAGAGGACTGACCTTCGGGACTGCAATTGAGGCTCTAGAATATTTGTTCAAATGTTTCGTACCTGGACGAGACATGTGTAGAATTATGTGGCGTCAAGTGGAGGAAGTCGACGAGATAATCACAAACTTTGTGCCGTGGAGGAGGGTAGAACGTCAACCACCATTAGTATGGTTGGTTGAGAGATAGGAGTTTGCACAAGTGTGCCACAAAGTAATCTCGTAGCCTTCCGACCTCCTTTCTCCCAAACAACGACTACTGCTAGTGATGTAACGTGTGAACATAGTGTGCGAACTGGAGCTGACTGCTGCTCTATGTAAGCCACAACCAATAATTACAGCCCTACATTGCGGGAATCTTTGAGGGTTTCGGGGAGGCAATCCTAAACCAAGCATGCGTCTGGGCGTAAATAATGTCGTCAAAATCGTTAACTAATCCTCTTTTGCAAAAGCCCAGCTCCATAAACCAGTCTCGACAATGCTGGCCTAGTAAAGAGAGAGAGAGAGAGAAAAAAAAAATAGAAACTGATTCCTGCCATCAGTCTTTGATAGCATCTCAGGGCGGTGGATTGAATCCTCTGCTGTGCATATGGTCGGCACATTATGTGAGCCTCTGAGGAAGAGGTCACTTGAATCGATATGGAGCTTCGATCACCTGCGACGAAGCAGGGTAGTGTTGAAGAGACGAAGCAGGGCAGAGTTGAGCGCATCGATTGTACTGATTCAGTCCAGATCAGATCATGCAGCGATTGTGCTCCATCAGTTTGCACAGTCCTGCTGATTCGAAGGAGTAAACAATTTACACCTATTGATTCGGTCGGCTGTTCAAGACTGGGTTAAGGTCGGTTCCTTGAAATAAAACTTAAATGCTCAAGAACTCTCATAAAGCCTGAACCCTTTTGCTGACACTTTATGACAAAGAAAACCAAAGGATAAAAATCAGGTATTGAAATCATTTTGTAGAGTGGTGGGTGTCATAGTGGGAGTACAGCTTCCTATAAATTACATATGGTTGAATCCCCATGTAGAAGTGGGTTGAGCTTCTTTTGATGCGTCTCTATACGAGGCCCTAAAATTTCTTTGGAAACTGAGTTTTCCAATGAGGTTATGCACACTTCGAATTGTGCTCAGATGCCAGTCACTTAAATTAAAAAACTCAAAAATATATATATTGAAGATTCTAAGTAGAATAGATTTCCTTATTTTCTGGAAGGTAGTTGTGTTTTTATAGAAAAATTTGTATTCGATTGTAGCATTCCCTAATCATGATTTTTTGATCCACTACTTTTGATGTCTCTATAAAATATGAATTTTCAAAGCATTAAAATAATATTTGAAAGTTCAAATAAACATGAAAAGTATTATTGAATTACTTCGCACCAGTGATCATGTTTGGTGTCAGACCATCCTCATGTGCAGTGTTGAACTTGGGCTGTGGGACTCATCACCATGCCTAATTCTATCATAGGGACAAGCCTCATTGAGGCACATCTTGGAGATGTAAGGACATGTCCAACTTGTACATTCATCATTTTATTGATTATCATTACTGTTCCTTAGCAACTACTTTTTGTGAGACAAGAATGATTATTAAGAGATAGAATCTGACTTGGCTACCCCTACCATGTCAAAGTTTAAATTTAGCAAGTCTTGTGCTATTATGTAATGAGCTGACCATCCATGGGGCAATTGTCCTCACTAATTTTGGTCCAGGCCTTTTGGAGCAACTCAATCAAAATGCTCTGAATAATATGTAATTATATTGAAATGATTCCAAAAATATTTTTACAAAAAGTATAAACTAAGTTTAAGAAATAAGTAGAAATTGAAATAATTCAAGTAGTTTTTTTTAAACTAAAAAATTAATTAATTTTTTTGTAAGTGGGTAAATCAAATATATTAATTGAGTGGCAAATATTCAGTTTGTATTTGAAATAATTCTCCTCCCATGACAAATGGCATTTATTCCGAATTTTTTTTGAGATTTGTGCAGGTGTATATCTGTTAATATTTTATATATAATAAAATAATAAAAATCTATTTATGATATAATACTATTTTTGTATAAATAATCATGTTTCATCCTCTTTTTCCCTTCTCTTTACATAAATTTCTTCTACGCTACCATAAAAACGTCCTTGAGTGTTGACATTCTCCACTGGATAATTTCTTTTCTTTTCTTTTCTTTTTCTTTTCGTGGGGCATCTAAGCGGCCAATTCCGTGAAGAACTTCTCAATAAGTTTGGAAATTCCAGTCGCTAAACGACAAGGTGATATCACCTGACGAGACCCGGATCCTTTCCAGGTCAGAAAAAAAGAGGCTTGTCCTTAGTCCTGTTCTGCATTCTGTCGCAGGGGAACCGGTCCACTTGGGCACATTGCCAACTGTACCCTATTTGCTGACTGGGTCCACATGGGACCAGCCTCGATGAAGCTACGAAATCCTGTGGGGCTAGTCAATTATTTCTTGGACTAAGTCACAGTCAGACGGATAGACAAATCTGCAAAGAAATAAACAAATAGAAGGGAGTTGGGACAAAAAGGTTGCAGTTCAAATTAAGGCATTCATGATTGGACCTATTCGATTTACATACAAATTCAGTAAGATTCCAATTATTAACAATCCAATAAATGAATAAATAAAGGTAAGAAAGACAAAATATTATGAGTGGTTGCATAAAAAAATATCTATAATATGAAATTTACAAAGCTGAATGTGTGGATGACTTTATCTTGGTGAAAAATCTGAATGATCTTTCAAGACTTTGATATCAATGAATGAAGAAGCAATTTTTATTTTATACAAATTAAAATGAAAGATAATATAAAAATTTTATGCTCCATCTTTATAGTTGTTCAACTTAAACGTCTTAAGTTGGATTTATTAAAAGATTATTCTGTAGACTTATCTTTTCTTAATTCTTATAATTATTAGAACAATAAGATCATATGTTAAACAATTTAGACAAATTTATAGAAAAAAACTAATATATATATATATATATATATATATCCACACAAAGTGAATAAAATATAATTTGTATAAAAACCAACAAAATTTGGATTTTGGATCTTTTTTTTATAGTAATTTTTTTGGTATTTTTTGTATTTATATTTATATATACTTAGTAATTTTGATAATTAGAAAATAATGTACAAAAGTTAATATTTTACTTATTATTTAATTTTTCTATGGACTATATAATGATATTAAAAAATTGCTACTCAATTTTTTTAATCCAAATATTGAGTCAAATAATTAATATTTTGAATCTCATTTAAAAAGTTATAAAATTTTACTTCAACTCTAACATAATTATGTAATAAAAACTATTAGTAATTAAAACTTATAATAAAAAGTGGAACATATGAAAGTTAATGTTATACACTTTAAATCCTTTGCAACAATTAATGAGATGTGGTGTGAATCTCCTCTCTTCAATATCTTATAAAGTTAAAATTATTTTTTATAATATTTGTAAATTAAATGATCTATTTAAAGTCCTTAAACTGCAAAGTTATGTTCAAAGTATTTTTCCAAAATGTGACATCCTTCTACTTCTAGAATATAAACTTTGTAGCACAAGGGCACTAGAATTGGATAATAATTTATAGCCTGATGTTGGATTTTTCATTTTAGAAGTTGCTCTTGATTATATGAATAATTATAATGGTGCAAGAGTAAGAAGAATATGTATTCTTATTTCTCCTTTGATTAAACATCTAATTAATAACGTTGGCTTACTTACATACAATAGAGCTCTTTAAATCACTTTTAACGGCATTTCAGGTGATTCTATTTGTATTGTAAATATTTATGCTTCTAACAAATATTAAGAAAGAAGTCAAGTGTGATTAGACTTAGTGGATGTATTATTCTCTAATGCCATCTTTAGTAGAGATTAGAATATGGTTGAAAAAACTTAGAATAAATTATCTTTTTGTAAAAGACTTCTATTTAAGGATAAAAAGAACACTTGGAAGCTACTTCAATTTTAATTTTTTTTAAAAAAATTGCTTCAAAGAAGGAAGTATATTAAATTACTCATTGTATAAAAAAAATGTCTTTACTAAATTTGATAGGTTTTATATCAATACTAATTCATTATAAGAAGAACAAATCTATGATTATTGTATACAAGGAGATAATACATTATTAGATCATCTTCCAATCAAGTTTCCTTTTTAATTTCAAAAATCCAAACCAAGACTTTCAAATTACAAGATAAATCCTATCTTCTTAAAGAATCAATGAGTCCTTCAATGTAATAGAGAAATTTGGACTTAATATAGATAAAGAAGTTCTTATTTCAATGGAATAAAGATTTTTATATGTTTCTAAATTATTTTTTGTAAAAAACAAGTTTTTTTGAGATCACAAAAATGTATTAAATTTAAAAGTTAATTACAATTTATTTAATTTTGACTATATATCAACTTGTAAGACTTCAATGCACAAGTCTAACTTAAAAAAATTCAAATTCAAATAAATTAATTGAAAGAATGACAATAAAAAGGTCAAACAATTTGAATTAAGATTTGTTGGAGGCAAGTAGAAGATAGCAATGCTAAAGAAATCTTCAAAGCAATTAAGGTATATCCTTAAGGTATATTTTAAATTTTTTTTATAACTTCTTATTCCATGCTATAATTTTCTTTGGATTTAATACTTTATTTTGTCTTATGATCAAAATCATTTTCTACGGCATAAATAGTGCAATCAATATCAATAGATTTCTTACCAAATATCCTCCTCTAAAAAGAAAGGTAAGACAAAGTTGCCTCTTAGTTCCATATCTTTTTATCTTGGTAGGTAAAATTCTCAACTTAGTCATTTAAGTCCAATCAAAGATCATATGCTTCACAATATTAACATTTTTTGAAGTACTAGCCAACAAGTTATAATCTAATATGTAGATGATTCCATTCTCAGTATCAAAGAAGAAGATAATAATGTACAAACTTTAATAAAAATTATCAAATTATTTAACTTGGCCTTGAATTTAAAAATTATTTGATCTTAATTAGCTATCAATTAGCAATTTAAAAAAACTTATAAATTTTATTAGGCTAATGATTTTGAATAGACTTAGGCATCATCCAATAATATTTGTAAATTATTAGGCACTCTTTTGGTCTCTTTTTCTATATTTAAGATAATGATCAATTTTTGATCAGTAGAATAACATGTAATTTAGAATATTGGTATTCTACTAAAATCAATATGGCTAATAAATTATTATAATAAATAATATTTTTTTATTATTATTATATATATATTTTAGCTATCTAGATTAGATTTTTATAGATAATTTATAAAAATTAATCTTTAGTTAAAAACTTCTTATGAAAAAAGATTTCTTTAACTAATTCCTAAGTAGCATGGTCAATGTATTGTAAATCTAAGATGGCCTAGGTATAGCTGACTTAGAAGAGGCCACTAAAGTACTCTTGACTAAATGGTTTGTAAGAGCTTTACAATTAGGCCATGCCAACATCCAACAATTCTTTAGATTTAAAATGATAAATGCCAAATCAATTGCTATAGGGCAATGACTCTCAGATTTTGCAAGGAAACTAACTCCAAATAGAAGTGGAGCACCAACTCATAAACTTAGAATGACATAAGCAAAGTTTGATTTCAAATATATAATCATCTATAGCTTAATTATCCAATAATTTTTTACAAGGTTTAGAATATATTTTTGTACTAGGATCTTAAATTTCAATCTCTTAGTATTGAGGAAGCTAGACCTAAATACCAACTCACAAATATAATTGGATATATATGAATATTTCTACATTTCTATTTTCTTAGAATTTAGAAAATCCTACTTCAATAAGACAAGGCTTTATCCAAAATCTAAGAATAGATTGATTTGTATATCTTAAAAAAAAACCAATTACATATGGTAGTCTTTTAATTTTTTACTCAATACAAAAGAGTTGAGAAAGATAAATAGTTTTTACTTCTAGAATTTATTAAAATCAAAATTTATTGGATGGATGTTTAGATAAGAATTTTTTATTTTAATAAAAAATTATTATTAGATTAAAAAAACTAATTCTTAGATGATATGAAGAATCAAATGGCCAATTTTTAAAGAATTGTTAGAGTCCCTCTAAAAACAAGACCAAAAAAAAAGGATTAATAGGCATAAGTTTGTTATATAGATTTTGAAAGAATTACCAAGCTTGTAAGATTTAGAATTGGTCCACTTTTCTTTTATAAAACTTCCAATCCTTAGAAATAAAGATTGTATAATGCCTTCTCATAGAAATAATCCATCTTTGCTAATAATATCTCTCCTTGGTTTAAATGCTTTTGTAAAATTTGGTCTTTGTTAAATAGACTTTGTTTATAGATTATCTAATTTTGAAAAAATAAATAAAAATTTAAGAAGAAAATATGGAGTAATCTTCATACAAAAACTTTAATTTGGCAAGATCTAATAGAACATGGACAAATTAGCTAGAAATTTTTAAAGAAAAAACTAAAAAAAAATCTTTAATTCTTCTCAAGTAATGAAACAAATCTTAGATGGCAAAATACATAATAGGTTCTAGAGCACACAAGATAATTAAATGGAACTTTGTAATACCACAAAGTAGTTTGATAATACATGCAAGTGTAATAAATTAAGAAATAATAGCCTTTACTTCATATAGTACTTTTAATTCTACCTTCTTAGATATTAGGGATTAAGGTGTCTTTTGTACCACTTCTATTTTATCAATGTATTGGATAATCCTTATATTTGTATAAAAAAAATAAAAAAATAAAAAAAACTTATTATTTATAAAAATATATTATATTTATATTATAAAGACTCAAAAAATATTATCTTTTAATATTTATAGAAGCACTACAACTACAAAATAACAAAAGTAATTAAAAAAAAAGATAATTGGTTAAAAAAAATTTTCTTAGCTAAAAAAGATCAATGTTCCTAAATTCTTATATAATACTATGTTATATAGTTTATTTTTTATTATTATTTGAATCTTTTCTTTGCTTTATAGTACAAAGTTTTTCGAAACTTAAAAATCATACAACTTCTATCTTTGTCTTATTAGATTTTAGATCCTTAACTTTTTTATTTAAAAAAAACTTTGCTAACTACCAAAAAAATATTCTAAATTAAAAACTTATATATTAATATATTTAATATATTTAATTAATAATTAATTTTTATCTTTTGAAGACATTATGTATGAAATATATTGCATAGAAGTAATTACATATGATTATGACAAAAAAATAATATTTAATATTATTAAATCTTTCATTATTTTTATATTATATTTTAGATTTTTTATAATTCTGAAACTAAAATCTTTAATTGAATTAAATATCTTGTAGTCTTAATTTTTTTTATTTTTTTAGTATAATTAGAAATTATACTAATTATAAGTAATTTATATCAATACATGTTTTGAATTGTCATTAAAACATATATTTTTTATGATTTATATTTAATATTATATAATTTTTATAAAAAATAAAGTATTTTAGATGTTTTAATTAAATATTATTATCTTTTATAAAAATAAAAATATATAATTTACAATCAATAATAAATTATTTATTCAAAACTAAAAAAATTACTTTTTTAAGTTATATAATTAATAATTTCAATTTAACCTAATTTTTTTAATAAAATTATATCTAAAAATAAAAATATATTTTAATGTAAATTTAAAAATAAATTTAATGAATATTTGAATAACTTTGAATTAAAAAATAATTTTTTCTGTTTTAAAAGATGTTTATAAACTAATAGACAAAAGATATTTAAAAACTAATAGACAGAAAATTTATAGATTTTTAATATCAAATTAGTATTAAGAATTAAAAAAAAAATTTAATATTAAATTTATAGATTTAATATTAATTATTATCAAGAAAATTAAAAAAAAATTTATCACTTGAAATTATTTCTAATAATATAATATATTTTTTTACTCAATAAATATAAACTTATACCAATTATAATTATAATTTTAAATTTGATTATTAATAATATTTTATTAAATAATTAAATAATTAAATTTTAAATTACTACACAAAAATAAAGATTCAACTAAAGAAACTCAAAAAAATAAAAAATAAAACAATGATATTTAAAAAAAGAATAACTTCTATTTTTATTTGGTAATAAAATATAATTTTTAGTCATTATTTCTAGGCCAGTTGACTTTGTAAATATTGGCTTATTTAAATCTATATATATATATATTTATCAATCTACTTATATATTAGTTATTATTACCAAAATTAATAAATAATCATTGTATTTTTTTGTTTCTTTTATTAAAATTTATAAACCAATCAATATTCTATAAAAAAATTACCATCACATCCAATCAAAATTACAATAATTAAAAATTTGATATAAAAAAGTCTTCTATTTGAAGCAACACTAAAATTAATTATAATATCTTTTATATTATTACAAATATGATATTAGTAAGCTTATATAAAATCTATATAAATAAAATATATTTTTTATTTTTAAATATTTATTTTTAATTGATTACATCAATGCAAGTTAAAAAAACTATTCATTAATAAAAATATTACGAAAATATAAATAAAAAATGATAAATATAAAAAATAAAAAATTAAATTCTTCTTAGATTTATTTTATATACTTAAATAAAAGTTATTTTAAAAATAAAAAACCACCAGCCAACAAGCTTATTAAAAGAATAATTATTTAAGAAAATATCAAATAAATTATTTTTTTATGATATCTTTCATAATGTCAAAAATAAGATAAAGATCTTTAAAAAAGAGATGATTTTCTTAAAATAAATGATAAGATATAATAAGTTCTTTGATATTATAACTTTGATGATATTATTAGAAGTAGATACTATATTTGATAGTATTTTATAAATATTACTTATAAATAGTTATAATCAAATAACTAGGTGATTTTTAAAATTTAGAAACATGATATAATTGATGGCTTAGAGGACCTAAAAACCATCTTTATACAAAATATAAATTAAAATTTATAAAAAGTACCATTTAATAAATCTTAGATTTTATCAACTTATAATAAAATCTAGAATATAGTTGTTTCTTATATGACTTAGTTTTAAAAAGGAATATAATATTATAGATTCTTATATTATTCAAATATATAGAGATAAATAAAAATAAATAAAAATATATTAATCAAATAATATTTTATTTAAAAAAAATATTAAAGAAGATTTGTAGAATCAAGTTGGATATATGAGTGTCATTTAATATATCATGTTGCTATAAAAACTTCTTTTTAAAAAAAAATCTTATATTTTAAAAATCACTAAAAAATTATGATAATTTAAAAAAAATTAATAGCCTATAATAATTGTCGTTCTTAAAAACTTTTATATGACTTTCTTATTAGAAAATATTTATTGATATAATATTAATAATATCTTCAATCTTATCCATATATATATATATATATATATATATATATATATATATATTTTAAAATCTTATTTCAAGACTATCTAATTATTTATTTTTAATATAATTTATTTTAATATTATTTTATTTTATAAATAAATCTCTTTATCAACCAACTCAATTAATTTAACATTAAACTTAGACCAATAGAGTTTGGATAGTAGACAAACTTAAAACAATAGAGTCCAAATAATATAGTTTAGATAAATCTATACTAATAGGATCTAGATAAAAAATCCAAGGCAGGTTGGATATATCTGACTTATTTAAGAACCATACTAAATTAGATTGAAATCCAAATTGTAAACATAAAATAGGTTGAAAAAATCCAATTCTTTTAATAATTAGATATGTAAATTAAAAAAAATTAGATTAAAATAAAATAATATAGTAATTGCCTAAGCAAAATACTAGCTATTGTTGTTAAGGACATAAGAATACAGAGCAAGAGACTTGAACTAGAATAAGGTTTCAAGAAGAAACCAACAACAACTTGAATTAATTAGATGAGTACATGAACAATACTAAGAAAGGTGAGCTAGAACTCTAAGAGATGTATTTTCGAGATTAAAAAATTCTTCAGCCTTGACTCCTATATATATATATATATATTCATATCTAGGATGCTTCTTGAGCAGCTTCCATCAACTAAGAAGCTTCTCGAGCAGCTTCTACCAAGTGAGAATCTTCTCAAGTTCTTTCTACCAACTTAGAAGCTTCTCAAATTCCTTCTACTAACTATGAAACTTCTTGAGCTACTTTTATTAACTAAGAAGATTTTCAACTGACTTTCACTAATTTAGAAACCTCTAAAATATTTTAGAAGGTTCTGTGAATCTTCAAAGTATATGTCTCTAATAACTGTAATTAAATAAAAGTAGTATAAGTGTATAATAAATCTAAATTGAAGAAACTCTCTTGTTTTTTTTTATTTTTATGGATCTCATTGAAATCTTAAGTTCCATCTGTCAAAGATGCAAGATAGCAGGTTAGCCAAGAACGAAGGAAAAAAATTTAGAACTAGAATAATTTCAAAAACAAAGAATTGGATGGACAGGAATAAGAACTAGATCAAGAATAAGAAACTGCATTAATATCAAGAATAAGACAACACTCTAGATTGCTTTAAGATTTGTGTTGGCAAGATTAAGGTGCTCGTCAGTCTTGCCTCTTATTTATACTATAAGGCCTTATGTTCTATTGGAATTTCTAAGAATATCTTAGAATATTCTAGAAATTTGAAGAAGATTGTGGAAGACACTAAAAAGTCTATGGGAGGTCCTAGAAGATTGAAGAAGATTCTAAAAGATTTTCAAAGACTAAAGAAGATTTTAGAAGATTCTAAAAGGTTCTAAAAAGCTATGGAAGATTTTAGAAGACTATAAAAAATTCTAGTGGTGGCTTAAAGTATGTTCGTGACATCATCTTCTCTTCTAGCGACAAGTTTCACAAGGAGCCAAAGCAATTTGATGATCAAATCACATGCGTAAAAATTCTAAAATTCACTGAAGTAGAGAAGGAACATATTTTGTCTTTTGTTCGTTGGCTATTGGTTCAATAGGATCCTTGAAAAGGTATTGATGACTTCTAGATATAACCTCTGTTAGATCAACATCCCATTCAAGAATTTGCTCTTCATTGCGACCTTCAAAATATCCTTCGAACATAATTTTTGGTCCACCTAGAGTCACCCTTCCAACTTCGAGGAGTATTATCAAAGCTCGAGCATTTGAATCAAGATTTTTGTGATGAGGCCATATCTCCAAAGACTCCAAGGATGGTCTTACTTGACATTGGAATACTTCTTTATCTTATCCATATTCTTCAAACCTAGCAGATTATGAAAGTTGCAATGATTTTCCAGCCGCTTGTATGATAGAAGAGTCTTCTGATTCTTATTCTTGTAATTCCCTTGAAATGTAAAGATTTGACATTATAACTAATAAGCTTCTAGTAAGATCTATTCTATCCTAAGAAAAATAGAAGTGTAGGTCTTGGCATGACTCTCCCTTTTTTATATTGGTCTTGTGTTTTTGATAGGAAGCGTCATTTAGAAGCTAAGAGATGTTACTGTCCATGAAATTTTCAATGACCATTGAATCTAGGTTTTTTAGGATATTATTGATAGAATTGCCAAACTTTCTTAGGTGTATTCTTAAGGTTATCTGAGAGTTCCTATATTCTTTTGCTAATTCCATAATCCTTTCAATAGATGAAATATTCTAATCATCCATGTCTTATATGTAAATTCAATATTTCATCCACCTCGTATTCAATCTCTTGATTGACTTCAACTGGAGCTGATAGTAGAATAGTTCTTCTAGTATTATTTGATTTATAATAGATTTCTAAAAACGAGATATGAAAGATTGGATAAATGTGTATACTACTTGGTAGTTTGAGATGAAAACTTATTAGATTTACTTGGTGTAGAATTATAAAAGGTCCAAATCTTTGATAGTCTAATTTTTGTGATGGTTGATTTATTTGTATATTTCATCGAAGTAATCAGATACAATCTCTTACTTTGAAATTTAGTTGGTTCTTATGATAAATGTCTGCATAGTCTTTATATTGATCTTGGGCTATTTATAATTGGAATTTCAGTTCTTTATGGATGGTTTTTAAATAGATAGCTTGACTTTCTGTAGTAGGACTTCCCACATCTTTAATTTGGAATGGATCTGCTCTAAGGTGATATCCATAGTTTAAAAAGAATGGAGTTTGCTTTATTGAAGAATATTCGGAGTTATTGTATGCAACCTCAACCAATGGTAGAAAGTCCGTCCAAATATCTATTTGATAATTTATACTACAATAAAGATATTGTTCCAAGATGTGATTCACTCGTTTTGTTTGATCATCAGTTTGAGGATGATAAGCAAATGAAAGGTTGATCTTGATCTTTAAAAGTTGAAATAGTCATCTCCAAAAGTTTGATACAAATTGCGATCCTTGATCTAAAATAATATCAATTAGAAGGCCATGTATTCAATAAATATCATCAATAAAAAAACTTGGCTGTTTCCTTCCTAGAAATAGTCTTGTTGCATGAGATAAAGTATGCCATCTTAATAAGATGGTCTACCACCACAAAAATTTAGTCTTTTCTATTCAAAATTAGGAGGTCTATAATGAAATCTATAGATAACGATTGCCATGGACCCTTAGGAATTGGAAGGGATTGCAGAAATTCATATAATTGGTGTCTTGGGATCTTTATTTGTATACAAATTTTCCATGATTGGATGAATTTTTTCACCAATTTCCACATTTGAGACCACCAATAGTCTCTTGATATCAATTCCAAGATCTTATTGAAGCCAAAGTATCCAGCTGCTGGAAGGTCATATCGAACTTGAAGAATTTGAAGTCTTGTAGGTCCTAGAGGAACATATAAGAGATTCTTGAAGTATAACAATCGATCTTTCAATTTGAAACTATTATTTTCTTCTACATGTGTATTTTTTAAACGTTATTGGATGCTCTTTATAAATAGATCTATTTTTTTAGATTTTTATTTTAAAAGTTATATCTGTATAAATAGATATTATCAATGTCTTTAACTGCAAATTGAACGGCTTCAACATGATTAATTTTTGTTAATCCAATACAATGTCTTCTATTCTTGATATAAGATATGATTGTCGAGAAAAGGCATCTGGTTTTTCTTAAAGTTTTTTTCGGATGATATGTAATTATAAAATCAAATCAAGATAATGATATGTTTCATCGTACTTGTCAACAATTTAGAACTCAAGCACTCATAAAATATTCCAAGTTTTTGTGGTCAGTATATACCATGATCTTGTATTAAGCCTCTTCCAATAAATGGCGCCATTCTTCAAAAGTATCAACAATTGCTAATAATTCTTTGTCATGGATCTTGTAATTGATCTTTATAGCTGAATTTTTTTGAGAGCGGAATGCTACTGGATGTAGTTGACTATCATCACTAGTTTGAGAAAATATAGATTTCAATGCAAAAACTGAGGCATCCGTTTATAGAATGATTGATTTTTTTGGATCTGCATGGACAAGTATAGGAGTAGAAGTGAAAGATTCTTTTAGCTTTTTGAATGCTTCTTCAGTCTTATCATCCCAAATAAATTTGTCCTTGCCTATAAATCACATTGATGGAGCTGCAATCTTAGAATAATCTTTGATAAAGATTTTGTAGAAATTTGCAAATCCCAAGAAACATTGTACATCTCTAATTGATGACGGTTGTTTCCACTTCGTAACAATTTGTATCTTCTTTGGATCCATGGAAATCGCATTTTTTGAAGTGATATATTCCAAAAATTTCACTGATAGTTGGTAGAAAGAGCATTTTTCCAATTTGGCATACAATCCACTTTCTCGTAGTTTTTCTAATACCTTCCGTATATGATATTCATGCTCTTATTTATTCTTAGAAAAGATCAAGATATCATCCAAATAGATGACTACAAAGTCATCTAAGTATTCTCACAAGATATTATTCATCATATGTTGGAAGAGTGCAAGTATATTTATAAGTCCAAAAGGTACAATATTATACTCGAAATGTCTATACCTTATACAAAATGCTATCTTCTATTGATCTCCTTCTTTAATCTTGACTAGATTGTAGGCGCCTTTCAAATCAATCTTTGTAAAAATCTTTGCTTGTCCTAATTGTTCCAATAATCATGAGATTAATGGTATTAGATAACGATTTTTTATAGTTATCTTATTCAGACCTCAATAATCAACACACATACGTAAGGAATCATCCTTCTTTTTCACAAATAATATAGGAGCTCCAACATGTCATTTTAAATGCGAAACAAAATTCTTGATTAGGTTTTCATCAATATATTCTTGCAAGGTTGTAAGCCCTGTTTGTGACAGATTGTAAATTAGACCAAATGGAGGTTGAGCTCCATCTTGTAATTCGATTGCACAATCATAACGACAATATTCAGATAATATATCTACTTTTTTCTTTTCAAATACGTCTATTTGTTGCAATATTGACTAGAAATATCCTGCTTCAACTGCTCCGTTGGATCTTTCATTGTGATAATATACAATGCAAATGCATCTTTTTTTTTTGTTACTTGCATAAATGCTTTAGCTTTAAAGAATAGAATAGTATTTTATTTCTTCTTTTGATGTGTGGATTTTGAGGAAATCTTTCATGTACTCCAATCAATATCAAGATTATGTAGGTCAAACCAAGGGAATCTAATGATGATAGGATTTGTTGGACATCTAATGATGAAAAAAATTTGTGATATTTGATCTCCTAGTATCACTTCTAACGGTTGGATTTCTTCAACAACATCTCATGATGCAAGGTTTCATCCATCAATGATTTCAACGGATATAGGATAGATCTTCTTTACAAATAATAGATTGTGCTTGGTTGCAAAATCCTTATCTATAAAGCATGCTGAGGCTCCAATATCTAAAAGGACTTTAGCAAAAATTTCTTGTTTCAAGGTTTTTATATATACAAGAAATATAAAATAAGATGTTGGATCCAGAGGTAAAAAGAGACTTTTTTTTGGTACTTTAGATTTGGGAGTGTCCAATCGCAAGGTCCCTACTATGGCTAGACATCTTTGTTTTTTGATCTTTCTAATTTGGATATTATACCTCGTGTCTTGAATTCTCTAGACTTATTTGAATAATTTGCTGCCTTGTGATTTAATCTTTTACAATATAGGTATAAATTCTCTTGTCGATGCCTAATCTTTTCCATTGGTGTTAATGGCTTGAATTGAGTTGCATCAATTTGCATAGGTTCAGGATATGTTAATGGCTTTTCTAATACTCTTGAAGATGTAGCAGTCGTACCTTGATAGGTATTGCTGAAAATTGATCATCTTTCTTATCGTAATTCAAATAGGCAATTGTCACAAGTAATAGCTTGAGCTATAAGTTCCTCTAAGCTTTCAGCTCTTGATATGGTGATCAATAAATTATTTACATCATCCTTTAGGCCATAACAAAATCGATTCATAAAAGCCTTATCATTCCAATCAAGATGACAAGTAAGTTGTTTAAATTTTGCGACATAAATCGCAGCTAAACATTGTCCTTATTGTAGATTTTGGAACTTCCTCTCTACCACCCTCTCTCGATCACTGTTTCTAAATATAATAATAAATCTTTTCATAAAAGATTCTAAATTTTATAGGATCAGAATTTTTTTTTTTTAACAATGGCACAAACCATGATCGAGCACTTCTTGATAAAATGGTGCCTACAAAATTGACTTGAGTGAACCCATCTAGGTATTGTGAAGGATATAGTCATAAATAAAGTTGCACTTGTTATACAAACCCTCAAAAGTTAGATCTTATTCCATTAAACTTATCAAGTATACTAGCTTTTGGCTCTTTTATTACAATCATTGGAACTTCTAAAAAAGTTGCGTGCATAGCTTATCTACCACTTGCTTCTTTTAATCAAATAATCTCTTGTTGCAAGTTATAAATCTCTTGCTTAGTTTCTTTAAATACTTGCTCTATTTACAATTCCTATTTTGGATTGTGACAGAATATCATTTCTTCTTGTACCATATCCAATACGGCTCAAAGATCTACAAGAATTGCCACTCTATTCTCTGTTTGTGAGGATGCACCTCTATTAACCTGATCTATTTTCATCTTAAAAAAGAAAAAATCAATAAGCCGTTATTATTTTCTATACTAAAAAGAATACTTTTAGACAATTATTTTACAGGAGGGTAATGCGCAACCTCTAAAATGTAGTGATATATCTTAAGAAAGGGATAATCCATTCTTTCCAAAGAAAAATCAATTTCAACAAGTAAGTATATTAGTCTAAAGGGGAATAGTCTATACTCTTCTAGAATGCAATAATATCTTAAAGAGGGATAATCCACTCTCTATGAAGAGATCTAAGCTTTGATATGATTATATAATACAGTCTTGCCAAATTGTCAAGGATGCAAGATAGCAGGTTAGCAAAGAACCTAGGAAAAGAATTCAGAACCAGAATAACTTCAAGAACAAAGAATTGGATGGACAGGAATAAGAACTAGATCAAGAATAAGAAATTGGATTAATATCAAGAACAAGGCAACACTTTGGATTGCTTCAAGACTTGTGATGGCAAGAGTAAGGTGCTCCTTAGTCTTGCCTCTTATTTATACTATGAGGCCTTAAGTCCTATTGGACCTTTTAAGAATATCTTAAAATATTTTAGAAGCTTGAAGAAGATTTCAAGAGATTCTAAAGAGTCTACGGGTATCAAGGACATGAACTAGAAAAAGATATATAATCTAATGAAAACTATATCAAAGAAAAGTCATAAAATAGGAATAAGAAAGTATGTATGTTCAAAGAAAAATTGGAATGGCTATTGCCAAAGACTGGAAACATGAAGACTCTTGAAACTAGACTAGGATCAGGAAAGGAGTTGACAAGAGTGAAGAAGGCTTTACTCTTGCCTCTATAAATACTATCTAATTAAGACTTATGTGGTGGTATTCTATAGGACCTCATACACGGGTCTAATTTGCAAGTCACGTGTCAAACTTGGATGACAAGTTTTCCACATGTGCACCACATACTTGGCTTATTCTGCAAGCTACCAACATGTGTGATACATGGCTAGCTTGTTCTACAAGCTACCAATATAAGCGCCATGTGGCTAGATTGTTGACTAAATTTCTAACCTACCAATCACCTATAGACATATATAAAGGTGATTCCGTGTCTATAAAGCTTCTAGAAAGCTTCTCTATCAAATATTATCAAATCAGCTTATTTTACCTACTTCTATTGGTGTATTATTACTTAGATAATTATTGGAATAAATCTTATTCTTTAGCACGAACAAATCTAAAGAAATAACAAACAATATACAAGATAGGATGAAATCTCTATAGAACTTGCTTTGCTTTATAACAAAAATCTTCTTCATTCTTTATCTTAATTTTGACGGATGTCATTGATAAAATACATTGATTTTTATTAGTGCATTTGCTAGATTCTTGGATGGCTTCCATGTGCATTCACTAATATCGTATCCGCACCAATGTACAAGATATTCCAATCAATTTCGGTGCCGCCTTGAATCTAAAATCTCTTCAACCTCAAATTCTTCATTGTTGTCTATTTCTATAGGAGGCGATGGCATTTGTCTTCTTTTTTGTCTTATATGGCTCGAGTAGTGACACATTGTCGTACTGTAATTGCTTATAGTATGTAAAATCCACTTAAAATATATAATATGTTTATAGGTTTAGATACGTGTTAGAATGATTAGTAAAGTAAATTAAAGGAGGTTAGTGTAAGAAAATTTATTTTAGATTTTTACTTAATTTGGTTATGGGATTTAAATTACATAGATCTAAATGTTTAGTATGAAGCCTTGAGAGAAGGTGGGAGCCTAAGGATGAAAATTGAAGCTAGTAGGAGGCTAATTGGAAGGGATGAAATCAAGGCATGGACGGATGAAGGCAAGGAATGGAGAACTTCATCCCTATTGGTTGAATACCATGCCTAATGGGCTTTGAGGAGGCTGCCCGCAACCTTAACAAGGGTTTCGGCAACTTTAAGGAGGCCATTAGAAAATTAAAGTCTAGAATTAAAAAGCTTGTTTTTTGGGCTACAATTTTAATATGTAAAATTTGAGGGATTTGGAGTTGTAATGAAGGAGGAGTAGGCGCTTGAATTTAGGGTATACAAATTGTACCTACTGTCACTCTTTTGAAGATTGAAGGAGATGTATGAGAGCTTTTGGAAATTGAGAGGTGTAGCTAGAGAGGTGATTTAAGGTCTATACCTAATGTAGAAGAATTACTACAATTCAAATTCTGAAGAAGGAGATATTGGGAGTCAAAGACAGCAGATTGATTTCAAAGGCAATAAGTAGACTATTTTGTTAATAGTGATGGGATTTACCATATCTTGAGTTTCTAAATGAATTATTATCTCAAACTTTTTAAAAAGATGTATTATTATGCTAAGAAGCTATATGTCAAAATTTCATAGCATTTGGACATTTAGATTGTGAGATATGAAGAATGTAGTACACAAGTATTTGTAAATAAGGGTTTGAAACTATTGCTAGAGTTTTTACGATATCCAAAGATCGATAAATAATCGACAGTTGAAACTTGTTGTGCTAATTGTTAAAAGCACATCAGTACTTTATGTGAAATTTTAGTAAATTTGAACGGTTAGATTAAGAGTTATAATTTGATGAAGTTTGGAAAAAATTCCCCTCCTACGAGTGAATGATGGTTTTAGAGCATTTGTTATGTTTTGAGAGGTTTGAGAAAATAAGGCTTATGTGTTGGGTATAATAGTCCTATGAAGAAATATTTTATATAAATTTGGGGGGTTTTATTATACTTGGATCTTGATTGAGTAATTAGTGGCAGCTAGAAATCCAACACTTTCTTGAGGTAAATTCTCTCTACCACGACAACGTGGAATACATGATGGATTTTCATAGACTCCGATAGGTGTAATTGATATGCAACTAGATTGATTTGTTCATAAATAGGAAAAGGTCCTAGTCTACGATAGTCCGACTTATCACAAACACAAGTAGTCTTGATATTGTAACAAAGTAACCATACCTTGTCTCCCACATTGAATTGTGGTTGTTCCTTGCGATACGCATCTGCATTTATTTTTTTGTTGTTCTTGAGCTTCTTTTAATTGCACCTTCATTATTGCATGTAGCTTTGACAAATGATTCACCAAATCTTCTGCCACTGGATTATCAACTTTTGAAAAGTCAAAAGCATCAAGTCGTGGGTGGTAACCATAATTGACAAAGAAAGGTGTTTGTTGCATAGAAGAATATATCATATTATTATAAGCAAGCTCTACTAATGGCAGAAGAACTGTCCAATCATCTTGTTGGTAGTTAATGGAACATCTTAAGTATTGCTCCAAGACTTGGTTCACGCACTCTGTTTGTCCGTCAGTTTGAAGATGAAAAGTTGAAGATAATTTTATGTCCACTTTTAAGATCTTGAAAAGGATTCTCCAAAATCTTGACACAAATTGACTTCCTCTATCCGATATAATATCCTTAAGTAATCCATGATAGCAATAGATATTATCAATAAAAAGCTTAGCTATTTCTTCACCTGTGATAGATTTTGTGCATGGCACAAAATGTGCCATCTTGGTGAACCGATCTACTATCACAAATATAGAGTCATAAGATTTTGAGCTTGGAAGATCTATGATGAAATCCATAAAAACAGAAGACCATGGTTGTTCTGGAATAGGTAATGGGTGAAGAAGCCCAAAAGGTCAATGACAAGGAGTCTTGGATCTTGAGTAGATATCACATGATTGTACAAAGTCTTTGACTGCCTTCCACATTTGAGGCCATCAAAAATCTCTTGACATCAGTTCCAAAGTCTTGTTGTATCCAAAATATCTTGCTGCTGAAAAATCATGACGTACTTAAAGAACACGTAAACGTGCTTCTCCTTCTGGAACATATAAGTGTCCTTCAAAATATAGTAGGTTATTTTTGAACTCGAATTTAGAAGAATCATGAGTCTTGAAAGAATTATTCTTGATATCATGAACAAGAGGGTCTGAGGACATACTTGACTGAATTTGATTGAAAAAAATTGAATCAATAGTCAATGTTGATTTTATTGCTCAAAGATGAAATTGCTCTAGTTTCAAGAAGACCATTCTTTGTTGCTCAAAAGTTGCATCTCCTTTTTTTAGTGCAAAATAAGAACGTCTAGAAAGATCATCGGACAAACCATGTTGTTTTCTTGGCCAATAAGTGATAATAAACTCAAATCTTGACAAAGACATACTCCAACGAGCTTGACGACGATTCAATACGCGAGCCGACATGAAATACTCGAGGTTCTTGTGATCCGTATATATGGTGATTGGATTGGAAGCACCTTCTAGATAATGACGCCATTCTTAAAAGGAATCTGCAATTGCAAGAAGTTCTTTGTCGTGGATCTCATAATTAATCTCAACTGCTAAGAATTTTTTTGAATGAAAAGTTATTAGATGAAGTTTGTCATCTGTTTCCATTTGTGACATAACCACATCCAAGGCAAATTTTGATACGTCTGTTTCCATAAAAAATGCCTTGAAAAAGTCAACATGATACAAGATTGGTACAGAAACAAACGATGTCTTCAGAGCTTCAAAAGCTGCTTTCGCTTCTTGATTCTATTGGAATTTGTCTTTATAGGTCAAACGTGTAAGTAGAGCGATAACTTGAGAGAAGTCTTTGATGAAGATCCGATAATAATTGGCAAATTCCAAAAAACATTAGACATCTCTTACCGTCTTTAGAATCTTCCAATTCATGATTGTCTAGACTTTCTTAGAATCTATCATGAGACCATCATTTGAAATGATGTATCCTAAGAAATCAACTTGAGTAGTGTGAAATACACACTTTTCTATTTTGGCGTATAATCTCGCATCTCTGAGTTTTTGTAATACTTGACGAACATGTATTTCATATTCTTCAATATTCTAAGAATTGATTAAAATATCGTCTAGGTAGCGGATGACAAAATTGTCTAAGAACTCGTGAAAAACATCATTCATGAGATGTTGAAAAGTAGCTGGTGCATTTGTAAATATAAAAGGCATGACATTATATTCAAAATGTTTGTATCTGGTTCGAAATGCAATTTTCCATTCATCTCCTTCTTTAATGCGTTCTAGATTATATACTCCTCTTAGATCTATTTTTGTATAGATCTTAGCTTGATTTAATTGATCAAAGAGTCTTGATATCAAAAGTAATGGATATTTGTTCTTCATTGTGATCTTGTTGAGTTCATGATAATCAATACACATTTGCAATGATCCATCTTTTTTCTTCACAAATAGAATTGGAGCTCCTGCTAGAGATTTAGAATGGCGTATAAAATTCTTGGCCAAATTCTCATCAATATATGCCTTGAGTTCAGCCCAGCTCATCTTGTGATAAATTATAGATTGGTCCAAATGGTGGCTGAGTTCCTTCCTTGAAGTCGATTGAATAATCATATGGACGATGCTCAAGAAGAATATTTACATTTTTTTTCTCAAAAATATCTTGATAATCCAAATATTGGCTTGGAATGCCACTTAAAGTCTTTCTACTATCAGAAACGGGTGTGGCATGAATAGCAAAAGTTGATCCTTCTTTTGCTGCATATAAACGCTTTTGCACCTATAAGTATGGATTTTACTATACTAGACTTATAACTTTTCACTTGGTCGACATGATATTTAATAATATTCTGAAAAAAATCAAGTCTACAAGAATTCTAATCTATTTGAAGGTTATATTTTTGTAGCCATGATAAACCTAAAATAACTAGATTAGACAAAGATTTAATTATGATAAAGATTATGTAGCTATTATGACTATTTATTGTTACTTTTATAGGACGAGTTTTATGAGTGACATCTTTAGAAGACAATAGATGACCATCTATGACTTCTACATGTACGGATTTAGTTTTTTGTACTAAAGGTATTTTACGATTCTTAATAAATTGTTCATTTAGAAAGCATGCTGAGGCTCCTGAATCTAATAAGGTAGAGGCTTTGTAGTTTTTTGGTCCTAAATATACATCTATTATAAAACAAGGAGAGGGTTCTGATGAGAGAGTAGGACCTTCATTAGGAATTGTATAAGGTTTTAGTTGTATGGTCCCTATTGTAGCTAGACAGCTTCATTTTCCAACATGTTGTCTTTTTTGATAGCCGTACTCTTCATTTTGTAGTTGTGTCGTTTCTTCGGACAATGTTGAATAGTGTGCTTAGGTTCTCTACAATATAAATATAATTCTCCTTGATGACACCAAATCTTTTCTTATTTAGTAAGAGGTTTAAATCGTACTGCATTAATTTACATGTCTTCTATATCTAAATGTATATTTTTTGAGGATGTTGATGTTGCCATTGAATAATAACGTTGAGGCTCTCTTGTACGACTCTCGGATCGAAACTCAAAAAGTTGATTATCACACTTCACATCAAAATCAATTGCTTGACTTAATGTTTAAGGATCGGATAAATTGAGCATTAATTTTTTTACCTCATATTGTAATCTGTAGAGAAATTGGCTGATGAGTGCAACATCATCCCATTTGATATGAATCACTAGTTGTTAAAATTGTGAAGCATATAATGACACTGATCGATTGCCTTGATAGGATGCAAATCTTGTTGGTTGCAACATGGATTGCATCATGTTCTCCATATATAGATCAAAATTCCGCTAAAAATACCTCCAAATTATCCAATATTGGATCATATCATTCAAGAAAAGATGAAAACTATTATAAAGCAGATCTCAAAAATAATGTTCCAATAAACCTAACTTAAGATCATTGCGTAGGATAACTTTGAGATTGAAGTTCAAGCACCAATTGTACTTGATTGATAAATCCTCAAAACTTAGATCTTATACCATCAAACTTCTTAAGCAAACTAATTTTTGGTTCTCTAATGTTTAAACGGTGCTCCATCATTGGTGAGGTAGTATGGTTTGGTGTACATATTGACGCAGCTCCAACCATCTCTATATCTTCACTTTGTGCTAATCTTGTTGCTACTTGTGGTGGTAAACTAAGTTGATCCATTGCAAGCATTAGCTCTCTCATTTGTTCTTGCATTTGTGCCATTGCATTCTTCATTTCCACAAGCTCTGCCATGATAATATAATAGAAAAGAAGATGTCTACTCTCACTTCAAAAAATACAGAATAACACATTCAAAAGAAAAAATTCTAGAAACAATATCAATTTAGAAGTGGGTACTCCACAACTTTTAAAATGCTTATGTCTTATCAAGAAAAAAGGAATAATCCACTTTTAATCAAGAAAAGACAAAGCTCTGATACTATATGTGTACTCTTGTCAATCTGTCAAGGATATGAACTAGAAAAAGATGTATAATCTAATGAAAATTGTATCAAAGAAAAGTCATAAAATAGAAATAAGAAAGTATGTATATTCAAAGGAAAACTGGAATGGCTATTGCCAAAGACTGGAAACATGAAGACTCTTGAAACTACACTAGGATCAAGAAAGAAGTTGATAAGAGTGAAGAGGGCTTCACTCTTGCCTCTATAAATACTATCTAACTAAGAGCTACATGGCAATATTCTATAGGACCTCATACACATGTCTAATTTGTAAGTCACGTGTTAAATTTGCACGACAAGTTTCCCACATGTGCGCCACGTATTTGGCGTGTTCCACAAGCTATCAACATGTGTGCCATGTAGCTAGATTGTTGACGAAGTTTCTAACCTACCAATCACCTATAGACATATATAAAGATGATTTCGCGTCTATGAAGCTTCTAGAAAGCTTCTCTATTAGATATTATCAAATCAACTTATTTTACCTACTTATATTGGTCTATATTATTTAGATAATTATTGGAGTAAATCTTATGTTCGTAACAACGGGAGGTCTTGGAAGGTTGAAGAAGATTCTAAAAGATTTTCAAAGATTAAGAAAGATTTTAGAAGGTTCTAGAAGGTTCTAGAAGATTTTAGAAAGCTATGGAAGATTCTTGAAGACTAAAAAAAGTTCTAGTGGTGGCTTAAAGTATGTCCGTGATACCATCTATATTATTTGATTTTAAATCCAACTTGATATTATTTTTTCTCTTCTCTTATTTTTTGTACTTATCAAAGTGAGGTTATTTTATTTTAATTTATAATTATAGTCAGTGTAGAAACCTTTCCAATTAAGATTTTATTTCAAATTATTTATTTTAATAGAAGTTAATTGTATTGAAAGTATTATTAAATGGTGCCAATTCAAGTTTAATTCATTTAAAAACTTTTTAAAATTAATTATTGGATCTAATCAAATTATTCAAAGAATTTTGCTTATTCCAAGCTATTCAACTTTAGATTGGAAAATGCCTATAATGTCAAAGTCTAAACCAAAGATCTTATGAAAAAATATTGGGATTTTAGATTAAAAGAAGCCTATAGTGCCAAAGTTTGGACCAAAGATCCTACAAGAAAATATCTAGATTCCGGACTAGTAGGTATCTATTTCTTTTGTCTTGTCTTCTCCAATTTTGTGCCTTCTAACTTTGGTGGTTATTTAAAATAGAATAACTTTTACTTTTATGAAATTTGATCACATATCAATAGTATTAATATTACTTCTCAGATCACATAGAGCATACAAATCATGGACCTAGCCCATGTTCTCCAAGCTCTCTTCCACCAACATTCAAGGCATGAGTAATTGTGATGGGAAAGAAAAGGGGAAAATATGTTCATATCTCAAGAGGAAATAAGTGAGTATTGTTGGTGTCATGACACAGCTCCAATGCCATCAACCCTTCATTCTTTAAAAAAATTAAAAAGTACACTTTTTTTTTGTTTTTCTCTGTTTTCAGAGAATTATTATTTTGCCCTAGCCCTGGTCAATACCCACAGTGAAGAAAACCTATGTGGCACCTTCCATTTGGTTCCAACCATATCTGGAGGGTCGGCACTGCCACGTAAGCCATTTGCCGACCCCTAAACGCGCCACTTCAGGCATGACCAACACTCTGTTGCGCTATAGAAGCACAACTTCGACACATTTCGTTGCAGAAATGCTTGGTTTGCTACATAACGCTGATGGATTCTCGGAGGCAGGCATCGCCGCCCCCGCACTGGTCTCAATGTACAGCGTGGGAAGCACAGATTGGACCTCACTCCTTTGGTCTGCTGAATGATGTCGAGAGATATGACTTGCGCTGCAAAGATCCGTACCAGTGGATCAATCTGTAGCGCAGAAGAGCAACATGGTTTCACGGTCACGGCGATGGGAGCTTGACTCGTACAAAGCGACACTGTGGGGACGGATATTCTACTACAGGGTGATAATGCGACAAGTTTGTCTACCAGTGGGGCGGTCGAGCACGTCATGAGATATTCTGCGCATGTCAAAAGAGTCCTTTTCTGTATTTGTGGAAATCAGTGCATGGGACAATATGTAGAAAATCACCGAAAGATACGAAAGAGGGTGAATCTTTCAAGTATTGTATGGTACAGTACGAGTATTCCTACGACGTGGCCGGCGCCCTTGAGTGTGGCTGTGAGTCTCCAGCGGGAGTACACCATGTGTGCGCTTGAGTTTACTCGAATTTTTGCTCACGGAGCGCTCCTGTGGAGAGTGAAGGGCTCATGCAGGCGTGGAGCGAGAGCGAGGTTGGCGAGAGGTGGATGTAGCGAGGTAGCCGTCACTCGAAATATGTTGGTACCTGATGCCCAGTGATTCAACCTCCTGGAATGAAGTGGATGGAAGGGTCCTCGTCCAGCTCTAGCGGAAACTAAAAAACCAAAAAACACAAAAACTTAAACCTTCACGCACTGGTATGACAAACGCCCTCGATTAGAGCCGAATTCATGGAGCAACACGAGGTGGCAGGTACGATGAATAGAGCAGTGCGACGTTATGTAGGACATTGCTGCACTAAAAGACGTTCTCACCATGCATGAATCTAAGGACGACGTACCAGTTTTGAACGCTGGCAGATCTGATGAGCTCGGTCGCGCCGACGAAGTATTTTTCATGATGGTGTGCCCCCACGTCAAATCAAAACATGGTTCTGTTCGTTGTTCGTTGGGTTATTTGCGTCCTGTAGGTTGAGGAACGTTTAGCTGTTGCATGCAGTTATTGCATTTGGGAGGGTCCTGGAGTTAGTGCCGATGGCAGATGGAATGGAAACAACGTACATGATGTACTTGTGTGTTTAACGTGGTGCGCAGGATGTTGAATGTTCAGAGAGCTGATGTGGGCTTCAAGAACCTGGCAGTGATGTGATGCAGTACTACTACAACAGCGAGGGCTCCAATCCTCCTAGTCAGGGGATGGTTAACCACGCATTTCGGCAGCTAGAGAGATCCTATACAACATTGCGCCGACTAGTAGTGCAGCATGAACTGTTGCCAAATTGCAGCAAATCTTTCTCAACCTCGAACCGGGATCTGTTGGACTTTGTAATCTCTACAACTGGCGTTGCGTGTTTCTAAGAGTGGTAGGAATAGAGGCAAAGAGAACCACAGATTTTTTGGCATCCACAGGCACCGACTCTAATGATTCCTGGTGTATATGTTACCCAATAGATGAGACATTCAATGATCCTAACAGGTACGCAAGACTCATTTGTATTCTACCAAGATAATCCTTTCAAACGGCCTTCTCTAAGCTGCATAGAGCTCCTTGGTGCAGACACAAAGGGCCTGGTTGATTGTTTTTGTTTTTGTTTGTTTTTTCTTTGTTGTGCTTTCGAGACATGGTGGTGAGTTGTGATATAGTTCAGAAGAGCTTTCTGCATGCAAACAAGCAAGTTCTGGTAATAGGAATCATTGGATGCCGCCTGATTACACTCACATTGCCTGCAAAGTGGATTGGCACTGGTTATTTAATCGTAGTTTATGACCAAATTTTAATACCATCATTCTGTTCTATGAGAAACATGGCACTGCTCTGTGAGACCATACCACAAACAATGTCTTGCCAACAATTTGACGTTTTTGTTGAAAATTTTACTGCCTTTATTAATGTGATGGGTTTTTAACTTTGATCCTAATAGCAAAATGTTTCAACTTCTGGAGATATTTGACAAGTCCATAAAAACCCTATATGGTGATGAATTCTAAATTGCACCTGATTCATATCACATTAATTTATTAAACATTAGAGGTTGTTCAAATCTGTAATGTATAAAATCAAGCTCCAATGTTTAGATTGTATTCTAAACACTTTAGTTGTAATGTCCTATTTTCTATATATCACTACTACCTATAAATTTAGGAAAAAAAGACATGTTAGAATAGCTTTGATCAAATTATTTTCTATAAAATTTTTATATATAAGCGATAGCATCTATAAATTATTTATTTATTTATTTATTTTGTTTCAACTCAACTTTCATCAATACTTACCTTATATAAAAAATAAAATAGAAAAATATATAAACCATGTTGTTAAAGTTTTACAAAGATTCTAAATACATGTATAACCTTGATATCCATTATATTTGCACATAGAAGCATTTTTCAATTCAATGAAGTATTATCCATATTTATATTATATTTTTATAAAGTAGTATAAGTATCTTAGATATATAATGAAATCTTATTTATATGTTTAATAAATAAAAAGTAATTATTATAGCAACTTGTATTAGAAGTTATTATATGGAGGAGTTTATTTAAAAATAGATAAATATTATTAATGATAGATTAAAAAAATTAAAGTTATATATTCTATATATTTTTATTGGATAAAATTTACATCCAAATGCCAATAATTAGATTTTTTAACAAATAATAGAGTAGAATTTTTTTTCTATCATTATAAAATACATATAATAAGAATAAAAGTTCCATTGCCATAACAATAATCTAATCCTATCTCTTTAATAGAAATAGCTTAAAATTATTCTTTTATAATAATATATATTAGATTTTTATTAGTTATTTTTTTATTTTAATATCTAAAATAGATTTTATTTTTATTTTTTATTTACTATAGTATGGTTTTTAAAAAAATATGATAAATATTTATCATATTTATCATATTTATCATATTTAAGAATATGATAAATAAAAAATATCATAGATATAAACATCTAGTTTCTTTTGAGGTTTTTATGCTCTTTTATACATTCTTAGAATGTTCTAATAACTTTTTAAAGACTTATAATATAAAGTTTAAAATATATATATATATATATATATATATATATATATAAAGAATCTTTCTTTACTATCTTTTATTGATTATCTTATTAGAAATTTATATTAAAAACTTTCTTCAAAATTATTTGTTGATAGCTTGGCAAATAAATTTTGATAAGTTGATTTTAATAGAAAAATATTAAAAGATTAAATCAATAACTTTTTAATATATATATATATATATATATAAAATTCTTATTGATAAAAATATAACCAAATAATATAATTATAAATATTTAGAATTATAAAAAAATCATAATAAAAGATTATATATTGAAAATAATTTATAATAATAAAAAATTAATTTCTCAAATATAAAATATAAAAAAATACTAACAAGTATTTTTTATTAACTAATAAATATAAAAATAAAATTTAGCCAATTCTCAATATTCTCAATTTCTTTTGATGCTCCAATTTTATTTTAAGATTCTTTGGTCTCTTATATTTGGAAACAATAATTCTAATTTTTTAATTTTAAAAATCAGATCTATTATTTGGATTAATTTGTATATATATATATATATATATATATATATATGAGAATGTATTGGCAAAACATCACTCTTGTCTTAGCAATACATCATTCCATATATTTTTTTCTCAAATTATACTTAATAAAAGATAATCAAATAATAAAATATATTTAGATATTATATATTCTTATTATATATTTTTAATTAATATTTTATTTAATTAAAAATTATAATTATTAAAGTTATATCTTTTATTTTATCTATTTAATATATTGGATTTACATATTATTTAGGATTGTTTCTATAGAAGTTCCAAGAGGAAACAAGGACAATATCTCTAAAGCATAATGTATATCTTATTTTAATAAGTAATTATATGATTCTATAGATAGTCTTTAAAAAGTTTAATAACTTTAATAAATAATTTTAAAAAATTAATATATATATATATATATATGTGAGATTATAATAAAATAACATAAATATCTATTTTTATAAGGATATGAATCTATATAAATTTCAAAAGATAATACACTCATATATTATTGAAGAAGAAAGAAAGTAAGATAAAAAAATATAGATATATAAGTTAGAAAAGTATTAAAATGACTATTGTCAAATACAAAGAAGTAAGAAAGTCTTAAATCCAAATTGGAATACAAAAAAGACATTGATAAGATTGAAGATGATTTCACTCTTATCTCTATATATACTAGCTACTAAAAAGGCCTTGTGGAAGCTTCCTAAAGACCACAAGACTTGTGGCCTAAGCATCAAATTGTAGCTTGCTTCTAACACAACTTTATAAAAATAAAAAACTTATGGCACATATTTAAATAGTCACAAGGCATATCTAAAGATTTATTCTATGTCTATAAGAATTTTTTAAAGTTTTTTAAAGAAAATATTATCTACCTAATATATTCTACCTTTTTCTACATACTTCTACTCACTTCTAATTACTTAAATAATATAAATATTTATTACATTATCTCCTTCTTCTTCTATTAGGAATAAATTTTATAAGGAGCGGTTATGCTGTTTCATAAGTTGATGAAGTCTAAGATCTATTAAATAGAATTAATAATAATTTTTTATTTTTATTTTCCACAAAGGTGTTTGATAGATTTTTTTAGCCATATATAATATCCCTCACTAGGACAAGAAGATTATCTAGTTATTTAATCATTTATTTGGCCTTTATAACTATCTTCAAACAACACATTTTATATACCATGAAGTGTAGTACCTACTTCTAGAAGTATTACTAAGTATCAACAATCTCTTCTAAGATTTTGGTGTTGTACATGTTATATCTTGCCATCTATTTAAGAAATAATATGTCCATCTTAAAGATCTTTATTTTGACATTGAAGTTATAAAGGTTGAAATAATTTAAGTATTTTATTTGATAAGTCTTAAAATAAATCTCTCAACTATTGATTTTTCATTTTAAAAAATAGTTTTATAAATTAATTCTTATATTTATTTTTCCTTCATTTATACTTTCTTGGTATTAATAGTTAATTTTTTATTTTGATGGATATCAATAATAAAAAATATAAACAAATTTTATTACATTTGTAAGATTTTCATATGGCTCTTATGTACATTCATTAATATTATATCCATGCTAATATATAAGATATTCTAATTTATTTTTGCGCTACCATATTGTAACATAGTTATTGACACTAGAAAAAAAGTTGTCCTATATAACCAACAAAATTGTGATTGCTTATCCTATATAACTACGATGCAACTAAGTGGCCATAAAACAGTTAAAATGTGCATTATAAGCTCTTTGCAGTCACAATTCAATTGCAGAGAATTATCTTTTATAAAGTATGTTCAATAATTTTTGGTCTTTAAATGTTCATAGATTTATTGTCTATGAGATGATAAATGACATTTTTTCTTGAATGAATAATTGATATAGTGTTTATTAAGTTATATTCTAGTTATAAATTTTGGAAGCACTATGCAATGTGATTACAAGACTATATAAGACAACTTGCCTTGTAATTATGCTGCTACAGTGATCAACTGACATATAAGTTATTTATTTATTATTTTTAGCTATCTATTTTTTTGGAGCCATATAGGCAAATTATCTTCTATGCTTACTATGACTAATGTATGAAATTAGAATGCAAGTTAAATATGATTGTAATGTGACTACAATGCTATATGCTTACCTCTTATACTACTATGTGACTATGACTAGAATACAAAAATTTAAGTGATAATGTGGTTGCAATCATGGCCATGGGATATATGAGTAATATTAATTTAAAATAATATTATACATGGTAGATTGCTTTTAATGATATAAATATATTATAATCAATATCTTGCATTTGCTAATAGATTCTCCTTTGTTGTCAACTCAATCGCATCCATTAATGTCACCTCTTCTAAAGGGAATGGTACTTGCTCTAGAGCCACTAGATATGTAGCCTCAATTGTTGTAGTTGTAAATATGTTAGAGCAATCCATCACCTTCCTCCTTGCACTATTTGTGATCCACTCTTAAAATGGTGCAATGCTTAGATTTTCAAGGTATAATGCTTTTTATTTTTTAGACAAGATGATTTGTCAAACTTAATTGCCAATGTCATTATATATCTTGGCATTATTATATGTAGTGGCACTCTATATATCAACTATTTTGGTATAGATAATAATATTTGTATGGAAGGTAGACTTATAATTTTATTGTCTATACTCAATTTTCTATCTCTACTTGATCATCTATCCTTGGCTCTATGTTGAGAACTGTATGACTCTTATAATATTAAAATGAGATTCACTATTAATACATACATTCATTGATACAATTACAATACAATTGCAATGACTATTATATAACTATTGTATTATTACGATACAATTATATAATCATTTCAACATTGAAAATACCTATAGAAGGCCCTCATACTATTATCACAATAAAAGAAGTTTATGTATGATATTTACGTAAACTATGGTTGCAATAAATTAAAATTTGAGAGAATGTATATATATATTTTTTTACAGATTACTTATGATTTTTTACTTTGTTTAATTCATAAAGAAAAAAAAAAAATCAAACATTATTTATTATAGAACCTATTTGGTACTATAAATCATAAAAGCAAATGGACTGCATCACATATCCTTGTACTTACTACATATGGTCTTCTTGTGTCCTCTAATATTTCTTCTATATCACCATATTCTTGGTCTATATTCCATATTTTTTAATGTACAACGTCAAATTATGGTAAATATTTTGTTATAAATCTTAGACTTTTGTTCTTCAAATATTTCTTTGCCATTGAGAACTTTGGTCTTGCCATATTTTAAATATATTTTTTAAATTTCATATCTCTTTTGGACGTCTATAGATATAATCTTTTTGCTCTTGTATACACAATAAGCTTCTACACCTTTTTCTATGACAATATTGCTTCTTTATTTCTTCCCTTCAAGGAAGACCTTATTATTAATGTCTCCAAATATTTTTGATATCTTGATACCATTTATAGTCATATACTCAATATTGAATCTATACCATTTCATCATAGTTGTGTCACTATTCTCTAGATGGAAAGAATTCATGGTTTCTATAGTAGATGAACTAAATGAGATAGTGCTTGTATTGTAGAGAGAGATTAACAGAGGAATTGTTATATTCCCAATACTAGACAACGTATTAAGAGCCTTCTATGAGATACCATTAAGTAGCATAAGAGTTGTAATGTTTGGAGAAGAATCATATAAGGGTGTTAATAAAACCAATGGATTATTATTCTCTGTTAATAAGGGGCATCCTATTCCTCCATCACTAGCAAATGTATTCAAAGAGATGTCTAAAGAGATAGGAGGATTCACTGCTCCTTCCCATATGAAACACCTTACATATCTTCATTTCTACCATCCTTGGGCCAAGCTTTAGAAGTCCTTGTAGAATTAGAAGCATCACCTGTTGCATTAACATGTGATAATCATGCGACTTTAAATCTCCAAAATTTTTCTTTCTAATCTGTCTATTTAATGATAACAAGTATCCAATCAGGGTCTTTAAATCTTCTTATGTACTTGCAAAAATTTTAAACTCTTCTTCTATTAAAACATATAAAGTATGTGGCTTCAATATTTTTTTTATTTCTTTTTGGATTTAGAATTAATCAAAATTACCTCATGATATTTTTTTTTATAAATTGCAATGTATTTTTATAATGCCTTTTTTTTTTATAATGGTCTTTAGAAAGTTTTTAGCTAGATTCATCTTGTAATATATAATATCTAATATATACTCAATTAATAAACCTTATATATAAACCACCAATACAAGCTCACATTTAGGAAGTATTATATTTTGATTGATTGTATTTTTTATATTTCTCTTTATGCATGTATTTGGCAATAATATATTATATATAATTGTAGTGCAGTTGCATATGTATTTCTTATCTGTACTTGCACCTCATCAATGACTTGAGCATTAATATATACTGACAGTAATATTATTCGTAGACGACTATTAAAGTTCTTATTTATAATTATACATCATCTATAATTGAAATATTGTTGTAATATATGTTGTCTTATTTAAAAATATGCCGAGCACCTGGCTGTAGAGGATAAAGTTGCAGTTCACACATACCTAAGAATCTTTAATAAGTTTTGTCCATATAAAAAGAATATGATTGAATATCAATATAAGAGTAGTTAAGTTAATATAAAGTCCTTAAAAATATTCTTCCTAACAACTTCATCTACATATAAATTCCAATTGATTTATTGCTTGTCACAATCAAGCAACTAGGATTTCTCTTTACAAGTCCAAATCTTATTTAGTGAACTTCAATAAGCTATAAATCCTAATTTGGCTAGCAACTTGGTGTGAAATTTTGCACACAAATGTAAATATAAGTCTTCTATATGATTAAAAAGTTTCAGCCCAATTCAACTTATAAATTGTCAAGAATTAACCAAAAATTGTACTAATGTCACTTAGCCACCAACTTAGAAGTTGATGCAAATATTTTAATAGCAATTTTTTCTTCTCCAACCATTAACTTAGCTAAAAATTGATATATAGCTTGTCCTTCAAGTCTTCTAACACTATACCAAATTGCACCTTGATTTGATTGATAGATCTTTAGATATTGTAGAAATCCCAAACAATCCTAAACTACCAATCTTTGGTACTTCTTTGTACTAAAGATCATGTTAATCTCAATTGCACTATTAGATTATTAAAAAAATTTATTCAATCCTAGCACACTCAATCACCCACATAGTATCAAATTTGCAACTATGGATGTCACTTTAATTACACATAATAGCTAAAAGTGCTGGTCTTAACTTTATTGCATATAAACTTAACCTTTAATATAAATCTTGACTTTAGATAGCAATTGCTAAGTCCTTCTAAATTCTATAGAAACAAGTTTGATGTTTGAAATGAACTTGAAGCTAAACCTCCAATCTTAATTGCCAATCTTTGAATGCCTTGACCTGGTGCCTTTAATAGCCGTTTTTGTTGCTAGATGTCTAATTTCGACCTTGTCTCATATACGATCAACCCCCGGGTATCAATCCAACTTATTCTAAGGATTTTTAAACTTAATCCTATCTTCAACTTAATCCTAATATCAATCGTATTAATTATTTATCTTTTCTATTCTATTTATCTTAATCCTAAACTTATGGCTTTTTAAAAGTAATAACAAAGTTTGTACAATCTAGACAAAAAATTTAATAACTAGCTTTTATCTATTAGCTATTAAAACAAGAAAATAATCTAAAAGGCTTTCATAAATCTTTTTTTAAGTATCTTAAGTTCTTATTGAACCAAGATAATCAAGTATTAAGTAAAAATTATTCTTATTTATACTTTTCACTATATAAATATTTTCAACATGACATCCATCCTCTTTGAACCTGCGCATCTTCTGATCTGCGCCAAATGAACCTTATATCATAGTTGGCATCACACCATGTCTTCATTTTCAACACTAAGTTCTTCATTATATTCATCATCCATTTTAATACAATTATCTTCTTCAGAGTCATTGATATCTTCAACATGATCTTCTACATTTATTTCTCCATTTCATCTTTTAAAAACCTTTGCTTGCTTTTTAGCAATAAATATCTTTAATCTTGTACTATCCAATTCCTTCAACAAATACGTGGCATTGTCATAGATTGTTACTACTATATATGGTCCAAACCAACGTTTTAAAAACTTTCATAAAATACTATGTCGATTATCCAAACTACTATCATAAACAAGTACCCAATCACCTTCTTTAATTGCTCTAGGCCTCAATCAATATCATTTATCAAACCAAGCCTTATTCTTTAGCCTTGCCTCTTATAATCATTTTAATGTTAATTCCACATCTTGTGATCTTTGTTCAAGTTGCTGAATTCTAATAGCCAATAATTCTTCTTTTATTAATCCATCTTCCTAAAGTAGTATACTCCAAGTTGGCATATGTTCTTCAATTGGCATAATAGGTTTCTTACCTATCATGAATTCTACTAGCATATATCCCATTACTGAACTATATGTTGTTCGATCAGTCCATAATACATAAGATAGAAGTTAAGGCCATTTCTTTCTTCTTCCATTACAAGCTTTAATTAAGGCTTTTATAATTGGTAGATGTCGATGTTCACTTTTTGTATTTCTTTTTAGATTATAAGCAGTAGTCAATAATAGTTTAATTCTGCATCTCTTAAAGAATTCACGAGCTTCATGTGAATTCAATTCTCCATGATGTGCAGTGATTTTTTCCACATATCTATAGCAACAAATAACATCTTCAATTAAAAATTTGTAGATTTCTTCTGTAGACTTTGTTATTAATGCCCTACCTTCTACTTGATTTGTGTGAGTCATGAAATAGACTCATTACTTGTTTTAGGATAAAAGAATGTATTTAGAGTGCCAAAATTATAATTTTAAAGTGAAAATATATTTAGATGATGCAAATTAAAAAAAAAATAGTATTAATGAGAAAAAATAGGATCTTAATAAGTCTTGGAGGTAATTATCTTAGTTAATTTAGTATTTTTCTTAATTATAAGAATTAGTATTTAGTTATTGAGACCAATGTCTACATTAGCCTTCTATCTTTATGTACCACTTATTAAATATATATAAATGTTACTTAATAAGTAGAAGAAATATGAGAGAGAAATCTCAAATCTTTTTAATTATTTATATAAAAAATAGAATTTTTAGTAGATTTAAATTTATTTTATTATTATAAAAAATCACCAAGATAGAATAAAATTGTTTTAAATTGATTTTATCATTTTAAAAGTATTATAGGAATTTTTAGAATTTATTTATAATTTATTTAGAATTTTTAGAAGAATTTTTAAGACTTTGATAAAAATGAGTTTTACCACCTTGGGAGCCATTATGAAGAATTGGAGTAAGATTTGAAGGCCGTACTAGGTTTCTAAGCTAATTGGGTGTTTTTAAACACCATAATGAGTCAAAATTGCAAAATAAAGAGTTTTACTAATAGAAAATAGGAGGACCAGCAGCTAGTATAGTCCTTGTAAGAAGGGAGGTGCACAAGTCTTATATGGGTTGTGGCACCTTGGATATAGGTAGGAGGATAAGACTAAGGCCTTGTGGCCCCTGTAAGACACCCTTATATACTACTTGTGAGCCTTGATGAGGTTTGAATTCATGACCTTTTAAGCAAGTTACTCTTGAGGTAAAATTTTTTTACTTCACTTTTTTATTATTTATCTTTTGTCTTTTGATTGTCATAACTTACTCATAGTAACTTGGAATTATATGTTCTTTATATCATTAGAAAGATAAAAAAATTATCTAAATAAAAATATAATTTTTATTTTTTATTTTTATTTTTTATTAGATAAAAATACAGTGAATAGATTGTGACTAGTTTTGTAGTCTGCAATTACTTAATTACACATATTTTACTTGTTTTGTGTTGTTCTTTTCTTTTATTTTTGTTTATTGATCCTTATACTTCATACCACAATTTGTAAGCAACTCTTAATTGAGACCACCTTATAGCTTGGATTGAAGAGTTAATTTTACCCTCATAGTTTGATAAATCTTCAATTAATAATCATTCCAAGTAAAAACAAACAATCTATTTTAATCACCACCATTGCTCCAATTAAGTAATCCTTTTCAGCTTTCATAGGTGAAACAACTCCCCATAGTTCTCTTTTCACTTGTGAATATGCATGTTGGCGAATACTTAAAATCTTAGCTCTAAATTGAATTGCAAATCTATGTCCATTTGAATCATCTTGACCTACAGTCCATCCAATAGCAATTGGACTAGTATCTATTGTAAGAATTACTAGTCTATTGCACTTATAATCAACTTTTCTTAACATTGGAGGTGATATCAATAAATCCTTCAATCTTTGTATTGCTTTGATATGCTTTTCTTTTTATTTAAATTGATAATCTTTGCATAATAATTCATATAATAGATCTGCTATGTGAGCATAATAAGAAATCCAAATATGATAAAATACACATGTGATCAAAAACCTTCGCACCTTTGTTAAAAATTGCAATATTTTTTTATTCTTCTAATTGCATCAACTTTGGTTGGATCTAATTTCCTTCTATAAAATCCACATAAATGTCCAATTATTATAACTTCTTGTGCTTCAAATATAGATTTTGCACCTGATAATATAAGATGAATTTCTTCAAGCCGAGTTAATATCTTTTGACAATCTTGTATATGATTAGTAACATACTTGCAACACCCTCTCTTATCTTAAGTTTCATCCTTGTCTTCTTTCTTGCACCCTTTTATAGGAACATCATCTAAAAAAGGCATAATCTTTTGAGAAATAAAATCTCTTAATACCAAATTCATCCCATTTATCATATATGCTATTGAATTGGTAGCACTTTAAGGAAGAATGCATATCCTAACTAGTCCAAGTAGTGTTCTCATCGTTGTCATTTTTTTACACTCTATTGCAAATTAAAATTGGTCATAGCTTGAATACAAATCACCCATTGAATAGATTACCCTTCTTGCAAATACTTCAGTAAATTCATCTATTATTGGTCTAATTTCTATATTTTTGATAGTCATTGCATTTACTAGTTGCATATCTTTAATAAATTATAATGATCCATTTTTTTAGGCATTATAAACCATCAACTAGAATATGGTGTAAGAGAGGGCTCCAAAATCTTCATCTTTATCTTTTCTTTCAATAATTATACTAAACTTGGCAAATATGTCCTTAGTATTGGAATTGGCTTCAAATTCTAAGGTACATGCGATATAATGAAAATAACCATGGGAGTCACAATATTTGAATCCTTACATCCAATTTCATGAGATTCAAAGGCAAATGATTTACTTCATTTTGCTAACAACTCTTTGAAATATTCAATTTCCTTTGGCAACAAAGAACCATCAAAATTAATTTTCAATTCCTCAAAAGTCTTGTTTGTAAACTTATGTCTAATATTCCTTGGATCACTTAAGTTCTTTTCCTTTGATATTTTTTTCATCTATTCTTTAGAATCTTTTGGCAAAGGTTTGGCAACAAGTTTTATCTTCTTATCTATTGTCTTATATTTTATTTCAACTATAATCTCTGGTACTTGAAAAGATTTAAGTATAGAATAAATTTTTCTTGAATGAATTTGCATAACCTTATCATCATCTTCTAATCTAATTGATGTAATTAATTCCAAAAGATCTTCCAATCCATTTTCTTCATAAATACCAAAAATCCTTTTATCATCCTCTAATGCTTCTAATTCACATAATTCTTTTTCAATATTACATAGTTTTTTTTTTTTTTTTTTTTTTTTTTTTTTTAATTTTATAACTTTTTTATACATAATATTTCTATTTTTAAAAATATCAATAAAACTTATATTAAAGGCACTTACATCTTACAAGAGTATCTCCTCTTCTATACCTCCATAATCTTGCTCCTCAAAAATCCGTAAATTCTTCAACAACCATTGGCAATGGATATTCTTTCAATTTATCTTGATTGCATTTATGATTTGGAGGCACAATCAAAAACTGTATTGTCCTTCCTCCATCTTCACTATAAATCCATGCATAAGTTGAACTATCATCAAGTACTTTTGTTTCTATTTGAGTTGTAATAATATACGATTGTCCCAATATAAGAGAATAAGATGTTACATCTTGAACAAAAAAAAATTTTGCTCCATTGTAACATCACCAATCCAAATTTTTACATCTAGATAAGTACCATATAATTCACTTTATATATTATTAGCTGCCCATATTATCCATCCATGCTCCATATCAATTGGCCACTTTTGCTTCATATAAAGATTCTTACATATAAAGTTTATTTCCAAACCGTGGTCAATCAAAGCAACAACTGGCTCATCCATATCTCCAATCTTCACTAATGCCTCTGTAGTTGCTCTAGTCCAATACTTTTGAGTGTAATGACTCAAAATTTCTTTCTCTTTATCACTTAGATCATCAAAATGTGCTTTTTGATTATAACTCCTTCTTTCACTTGTTGATTTTTTGTAATAATTGCCAATTTCATCTTCTTCATTATCACATATATGTGCATCAATAACATGATTTGATCCAATTTTGCCTATTAATTGCCTCTTTTACTTAATATTATCAATAATGACATCATGGAATTCTTTCTTTACAATATCTAATATCTCCTTCAATGTAAATTCAACTTTAGTATTGAGCACATGTTCTTCAAGCACCCCCTTTAAATCTGTTGTTACTTCAATATGAGAGAGAAGTTTGTAAGTTGTGGATTTATTTTTTTCTCCTCAATCCTTTGATTTTTTTTAATGATATTGAGATATCTTTTGTTGGTAATTCTTGTGAAGCCATCTCATGACTTTTATCTCCTCAAATCTCTCTCTTAGAAGAATTTCCTTCTCTTGTCTCATTAGAATCCTGTCTTCTCTTTTCTTCTATCAAGGCTTCATGCTGGCTTTTACCAATATAGGCATGTACTGACAAAGCTTCTACAGGATCTTCTTAATCCATAGTTCCACAAATTATTATAATAGTCCTCAATAAAGCTTCCTGTAGCATCTTCTTTTTATAAATTATAGAAATGGCAGAAGACAAAAGTCCATTTGGTTCAATGTTTCCAAAAAAATCTTATTTGTCACCATTATCCACTTTAGTATCATTATTGTAGTGAGAGTCTTAGTCCTAAGAAACACAAGGTCTTTTGTGCCTCTAGTTAATCAAGTGCAAGATGAGATCCATAAAAGTTCATAAAATTAAAAAATTTACATTAAAAAAAAAATACTTTATGAACCCTAATCTATTCTGCCTTTAGAGATCCGCCCCCTAATTTTGATCATAAATCCCAGGATATCACATTAATTAAAGCAAAATTTAGATACAAGATACTTAAAAAAATAAGAAAGCAAATTCTAGAAATATTTTAATCATAGCTATTGTAATTAGGAAGAACCATGTTGTCAAAGTTATCTCTCTTTGTAGCCTTTGATTCTAGACCCCCTTTGCTTCACACCTTCATTGCTCCTCATTAAAAAAGACCTAAGTGCTGAAATTTGGTAGGCTTGTAGCTTATCTCATGTTGTAAACATCTTCCAATTATTGTTCCAAAAGTCCTCTCCAAACTTGAGTTATAGGCTCCATCCTTCTTCTGTAATTTTGTCTTTTAACAACTTTGGACCTGACCACAATTTTCCTCATAATTCTTCAAATATAACTCCAATAGCAATTAGTTTGTTACACAACCTAATAGACTCATATATCTACAAAATCCAATAAATATTTATTCAAAACACTACTCTAATCACAAAGATATGCTCCTTTGAACTTCATTGATTTGGAAATAGATCCTTGTCACTGTGAAAGAACATAACATTTTATTTATAAAACAAATGAATATCAAACTTACATTCATCTCTTCTTTAATTTACATAGATTATGTCTATTAAATATCCCTCTCAAATTCATCTCTTAACTCCCTCTATATCCAAAAATACACACTGCTCTTCTCTCTTATATCCCTCTCTTGTCATCTCCGCTTGGTCTTTCTTATCGTCATGGTTAAAAAGACCTCTCAGCCCATGTCTTTCTACCTCTTCAACCTTTTTCCTTAGATTAACTTGAAAAAATCTCACTTTCCAAGGTGAATTTCTATTCTACCTTTTTACTACCAATTTTCTATCAACTTCTCTTCTAATTTCAGCCCACAACATTTAAGTTCAAATCTAAGAGAGAAGAAAATAAAGGTAAAGTAGATCTAAGATTAATAGAAGAAAACCTAACAACTAGAAAGAAATAATTTAGATTAGATTAGAGATAAAAAAGAAAGAACTACAACATACACTGCCAAGTCAAAGGAGCTTACGTGATTAACATTCTTAGCTACTTTGAAGTTGACGTGGGTTTGAATCCACTTGACTTCATTGTAGAAATCCCTAGTTTTGTGACTTGGTACTGCTAATGGGAATTTTAGCAAGAAATTAGTAGTTTAGCCTACCTACCATTCTTGAGCTTGTGACAAATGCAATAACATCTAAGATAATGTGATTATAATCACAACTCCTTCTCTTTTTCATCCTTTTCTCTTCTAATCTTAATCTTTTTATTTTAACACATTCTTTTATATTTTTCACACTATATTTTATTTTACAACACAACACCATAACTTGCAACTTCCATTATTGTAATCCCATTTGCTGCTAAATAATCCTTAATCAGTAGTTTCATACCTCTTTTTTCAAAGTTAATTTGGAAAAAATCACCAATATCCTTTAATGTCACTTTTCCATCTTTTTAAAAAATAATGTCTTGTTGTACCATTTCATTGAATTAACAATCCTTTTGAGAATGAAAATCATCATCACACCAAATATATCTTTGCACATACCTTTGCTTAAGAATAGCTTTTGAATTCATTATAAAAGCTTTGTCCTCAAGCCTTGCAAATTTAATTTGAAGATCCTGCATTCCTTGTATAAATTCTTCAATTTCTACATCTTCTTTCTTTGATGTAGTCATTGAAGGTTGGACAATAGGTACTATTGATCATGAAGTGGGTACTTGGATTTTAGATATTTGCACAATTCTTTGAATATCAATTCTATTTTTTCTCATTTTTTTTTTTTTTTTTGCAAGCAATTCCACTGCATCTTCAATTTCTTTCAATTTTGTTGTCAACCCTTCATCCTCTTCTTTATCTTCAAGAAGAATTTCTAACCTTTCTTGCAATTTTCCATCAACTGCTTGAAGAAATATCTCAACCTTATTTGGTGCCAAGATTACCTTTTTTACTTTTGATAACCAAGAATATTGCCTCTCAAACTTCTTTAATAATTTAGTAATTTGTAATTTCTTATTAGGACGTTCAATCCATTCCAAAAATGATTTTTTAGTGACCTAATCAGAGTCTTGCAAGAAATATTCATCTGTCAATGTATGAGAGAATATTTCCCAAGAACTTCCAAATTGCTCAATAACTGATTTTACATATTCTCTTATTTTCGACATTATAGCAAGTTCAAATAATAAAATCATATTCTTTTCAAAGACTTGATTCAGTTCCACTTTCCATACATAACATCTTAAGTATTTAAAAATATCCTTTCCATCAAATTGGTCAACCTTGTTAACCACTGCTTGCAGTGCTTTGATTGCCAAAGTCTCTTTACAATGTCGTGAAGTAAATACATCCATGTATAGAAACCTTGCTTAACTTTATTTTCTTTAAAATTTTATTAAGTTCTTTCTTTCTTCTTACTAATCTAGGTTTTTTTATATAATTTTGAAAAAAATTTCTCACTTTTTTTTTCCTCTTTAAGAAAAAGAAATTTGGCTAAATTTTATTTTATATTTAATCTTAACTCTAACTTTGATTTAGCCTTGAAAACTTCTTTTATTTCTTTTATTTTTTTTCAATCTTAGGTTTTAGTAGATTTAGGATTATATTTATAGATATATGGACTTTTGACTTTGAGATTGAATTTAGAATTTTATTAAGGATAAATAGAGGTTTGGATGTCAATAGTCGGCTGCCATTAATAGTGTTGACTTGGAGGATTAGATTTGGTATTTTTATAACTTTAAATTATTAATTGTTGACTTGGACTTTAAAGACCTTAGCTGTGACTTCTTTGATGAGCTTGGAAGAAAAGAAGACAGGGTTTTTTGGCAAGTCTAGGGAGGTATTCAAAGAGAGCTTCTTCTTGGCATGAGTTTAGATGGTAGAAACACATGATTCAGAGCTTAGATGAGAGAATTATGTTTGTTTGAATTTAGGCTACTATTATGATACCTACTATCATTTTTCTAGATATATTAGGAATTTTAAGATACTAGCAAGAAATTAAGAAATTGGATTAGAAACTAGACTTCAAGCTAAACATTTTATATCTAATAATTGATAGAAATGAATCTAGAATAAGTAAGATATGGCTAGTTAAAACTAGCAAACTAAACTAGGATTTTGAAGAAGTTAGATAAATAGATGGATTTGCTTTAAGCTAGAACTTGAATTTCAAGATGAATTTGAAGCTTATTTTTTGTGTAAATATCACTTGTACTATAAAGATTCTATGTCTAAAATCTCATATCAATTGAGACTTTGATTAGGGAGAAATGGAAAATTTTATTCTCAGATATCTAGGGTTTTGACTTTTGAAAGTATATGATAAGGATTTGGTGATACCAGTTGATTGGCAATGAATTTAAATTGGAAATTTTATGTGATAATGATCAAAGATGTAAGTTTAATACTCCCAAATTTTGAACTTATTTAAATAGCTAGATCTCAAAATATGAATTTCCAAGTTTCTAGTTTGGATTTGACTTTCAAAAGTATTTGTCAAGGATTTGGTGATACCAATCTTTTGGCAATGAATTTGGAGCAGAAATTTTGTGTGATGATGATTAAAGATGTATGTTTTATGTTCTCAAAATTTGAGCTTATTTTAATAGTTGGATCTCAAAATATAAATTTTCAAGTTTCTAATTTGGTTTTGGCTTTTAACATCACCTGCTAATATTTTGGTGATATCTCACAATTGGTAATGAATTCATAGCTCAAAAATATTATGACAATGATCAAAGGTATGAATTATGTTTTACCAAATTTTGAACTTCTTTGAATGGCTAGATCTTAAAATATGAAGTTTCAAGTTTCCAATATAATTTTGGCTTTTAAAATCACGTGCTAATACATTTTGGTGATATCTGACAATTGGTAAAGAATTTACAGCTCAAAAATTTTGTAACAATGATTAAAGGTATGATATTTGTATTTCCAAATTTTGAGCTTATTTAAATGGCTAGATCTAAAAGTATGAATTTTCAAGTTTGTGGTTTGGTTTTGACTTATAAAATTAATTGCTAATATTTTGATGATATCTGGTGATTGGTAACAAATTCACAGTTGAGAATTTTTGTGAACATGACTAAAAAAGTGAATTTTGTATTTCCAAAGTTTGAACTTATTTAAATGGCTGGATCTAGATTTATAAATTTTCAAGCTTCTAGTTTGTTGATTTATTATACACATGGTTTTGTAACTATAAAAAGAGGGTTTGTGCATATTGGATTTAACTTAATTGTAAAGAGGGACCTTGCGCCTACTCAAAGTAGACTTTTGCCACGAAAACGATCATTGTCATGTTATTGTTGCATAAACAATATAAATACTTGAAACATATCTGTAATATTTGGATCTAGATATATACCTTGTCCACTAGAAGAAAATCCACTTGAAGCTCTACTTGAAGATTCACTTGAAGTACCATCCAAAGTTCCATAAAAAACTCCAAATTCAATCTTTTTATCTTCTTGCGCCATCAATTCTAAATAACCAAAATAAAATCGAACACCTTCCACCTCAAACTTTCATATCGGATTCACTACTTATGTTGTATTACATGTTGTCTTATTTGAAAATACGTCAGGCACCTCACTGTGGAGTGTAAAGTTGTGGTTCACATATATCCAAGAATCCTTAATAAGTTTTATCCATATAAAAAGAATATGATTGAATATCAATATAAGAGTATTTAAGTCAATATAAAGTCTTTAAAAATATTCTTTCTAATAAATTCATCCATATATACATTCCAAATGCTTTATAACTTGTTACAATTAAGCAATTAGGGTTTTTCTTTACAAGTCCAAATCTTATTTAGTGAACTTCAATAAGCTATAAATCCTAATTTGGCTATCAACTTGGTATGAAATTTTGCACAGAAATATAAATATAAGTCTTTTATATGCTTAGAAAGTTTTAGTCCAATCCAACTTATAGATTGTCAAGAATTAACCAAAAATTGCACTAATGTCACTTAGCCACTAACTTGGAAGTTGATGCAAATATCCCAGCAATAATTTTTTCTTCTCCAACCATTAACTTAGCTAAAAATTGATGTATAGCTTGTCCTTCAAGTCTTCTAATACTATGCCAAATTGCACCTTGATTTGATTGATAGATCTTTAGATATTGTAGAAATCCCAAACAATCCTAAACTACCAATCTTTGGTACTTCTTTGTACTAAAAATCATGTTAATCTCAATTGCATTGTTAGATTGTTACAAATTTCTATTCAATCTTAGCACACTCAATCACCCACATAGTATCAAATTTGCAACTATGGATGTCACTTTAATTACACATAATAGCTAAAAGTGCTGGTCTTAACTTTATTGCATATAAACTTAACCTTTAATATAAATCTTGACTTTAGATAGCAATTGCTAAGTCCTTCTAAATTCTATAGAAACAAGTTTGATGTTTGAAATGAACTTGAAGCTAAACCTCCAATCTTAATTGCCAATCTTTGAATGCCTTGACCTGGTGCCTTTAATAGCCGTTTTTGTTGCTAGAGGTCTGATTTCGACCTTGTCTCATATATGGTCAATCCCCAAGTATCAATCCAACTTATTCTAAGGATTTTTAAGCTTAATCCTATCCTCAACTTAATCCTAGTATCAACCATAATAACTATTTATCTTCTCTATTCTATTTTTATTAACTTATGGCTTTTTAAAAGTAATAACAGAGTTTATACAACCTAGAAGGAAAATTTAATAAATAAATTTTATCTATTAGCTATTAAAATAAGAAAATAATCTAAAAGGCTTTCATAAATTTTTTTTTAAATATCTTAAATTCTTATTGAACCAAGATAATCAAGTATTAAATAGAATTTATTATGCCATTATTTATACTTTTCACTATATAAACGTTGTACAACATGACAACGTTAATATATAGTGATAGTAATACCACTCAAATATAACTATGCATTGATAATTTTACTTTAAAGACTAACACATATATCTTCTAATATGGCATTTTATTCAATATATACCTTTTCTTAATATTATATATTTTTGAAGGGTCTCATATATTTCCATCTCTATTTCTTGATGCTTTCTAAGCCTCATATTCTCAAGCATACCAAAGTTGCAATTGTACCATGATTCTTTTTGATTTCATTTTATTTTTCACTTGGCCATCAAAATGATCCTTTGTTTCAATTGCTTTATACCTATGATTTGTAGGTAGTCACTTTTTGCATATATCATAAGTTTATTTTTCAAATTTAGTAGAATACTCTGTATTTAAATGTGAACAACACCATGGACATCTTGTATATCTTTGATGGACAAATCCTACAACTATATTATAGCTAAGATAGTCATGTATTATTCAAAGTAGGATGCCATGTAGGATGAATGTTTGTTCCTCCACTTCTTACTTAATATCATATACAAAAATATAACATTACATCTCTAATTCTTCAACTAAAGATTTTATATATATGTTAAAATATTCTATTATAATTGATTACTTATTAAAAATCAATAATACAAGCAATATAAAGAATTTTTTTGTGCATAGTATGATTTGTCATTTTACTTAATCTTCTAATATTACTTTGAATAAACCTATAAAGAGGGATTTGAACATGGAGAAAGATTGAATGTATGAGATATACTGTTAGGATTATACAATTAACTGCTTCTAAATGGTAGAATCTAATGAACATGTTAATGCTTTGAAACAATCCCATCCTCTTCATTGGTCTACTACTTCACAATCAAGAATATACTTTATAATACTATCTTTCATAATTCTTCTATTTGTAATCTCTTATCTTCCTTCAATCTCATAACAACATCACGTGATATTGCTTTATCTTAACAAATTACATACAATCGCTTTATATCCCAATCACTAGAAATAACTTCTCACCAAGAAGCCATTCTAAACTAATCATCTCTCTAATATTCTCTTTTATCATTGTCATACTGTATTTACGTGCAGTGTGTAAAAATATTATATATCTTGTATTTATTGTTATTACATGTGTGAGTGTTAGAGGTTATTTTAGAAGATATTATAAGGAGAGGATTTATTTTAGCCACTTAATTAGTGAATTAAGATGACTATTTGTTTTGTTCCTACCTTACTTATATCCTAGAATAGATTCTTTTGTAATTAGAAAAAAAATAAAGGTTGTTTTACCTTTTTTGTTGACTTTTGAGATAGAATGGATCTTATGAGGGATAAGAAAGAAGAGCATGGGGTGAATAGGGCCTGTCCAATAGAAATTGGCTGCCTATGTGGGCATGTCATAGATTGATATGGAAGGAAAGGGGGATATACTCCTCTTACTAGACCTAGGATTTGGCAATTTTTGAGCACTGAATTTTAGAAAGAGATAGCTCCAAGAATATAAAAGCGTTTGTAATAAAAATTGAGATGTGTATTTTATGAGTTGTGAAGATTCTAAAACCTACTCACTTGCTTATATTGGAGTTGTGAGCAAAACGTTATGCTTGTTTTAGTAGAATGAGGTCTGCTGCTATCGAAAAGTGATGGCAAAAACTTTGATCTGCCACTACAAATTTGATTTCAAATCTTTCTTAGTGAAACTTATTAAGAGTGTGGAAAATCGTGCTAGCTTTCTATTAAGACATATCTTGTAGCATTTGGAGTTAGAGAAGAAAAATTATGAGCTTGAGAGAGGGAAAGGGTCTGCTGCCACCTGGTGAAGAGGGGTAGAGACTTTGTTCAACTACCTAAGTCGGACAATCTCTTCAATCTTTTTGATGTTTTAGATGCTTATAGTAGCTTGTGTAAGCTTTCCATGAAAATAAAAATTAATACATTTAAAGCTTTAATGAAAGTTTTATGAGCCATGAAGTGTCAAGAGGGAAAATTGTTGCTAAGTGTTGTTCTCGTTTGTCTCACTTACTCTACCAATACTGCCCAGAATAAATCTGTAAAGGGGGATTCAAACACAGGGAGAGACTATCCGCATTGAGTTAAACTATTAAGGTCACATAACTAACTACCTACTGAACATTAGAGTCCAATGCACACGTACACGCCTTTCTCTACAATACTGCCGTCCACTCTACTGGTTCTGCTCTTCCAGAACAAAAGATACTTCGTGACACAACCCTCCACCAATAGTCTTATTGTAATCTTCGGTCTTCTTTCAAATTCATAACAACAATTGGCAATGTTATACCATTTTCACAGACTGTATACACCCGCTTCTTTCTCTAAGCACTAGAAATAATTCCTCACCTATAATGTCTCTCGAAACAAATTGTTATTCCAATATTCTTTATCGCTCAACTCTCACAATCAATACGGCATGACATTCACATCCACAACCAAATTTTATTAACATAGCCGGTCTTCAACCTCCAATTCACCGCAAAGAACTTCACGTAATAAACAATCATAATTTCTTATTCATCCATATATATAAATTTTTCATTTTATTAGTGTACTTCATCGTTGACATGGTATAACCTTTTGGAATAGAATTCGGATCCTCCACTACAATCTAACAAAAGAAAAGAGAGAGAGGTAGCACCAAGCTTATCCCGGCTCAGAACTATCACAGTCTTGCCTCGACTCCCCCGTACCAAATCATTTTATACTTGCCCCGTCTATGTTAACTGCTTCACAACCGATGATAACTACTTTTATTAACTTTCTCATCCATTCTGCCTTCTAAATTGGCCATTCATCGGCTTCCTATCTATTCTTAATCTTACAAATTATGTATTGTAAATCTTAAAATTCCTACCCATTCTACAAAGCCCCACTCCTAATTGTGCAGCGCTCTCGCAAACACAGAATTGATAAAAATATTTGTTATGAAGTTGGCTCTTGAGATTGAGATGCTCTTGGATTCGTAGGAGGTTCCTCTATGTCTGGCCCTACTGGCACGTCCTCATCCTCCTCTGATAAATTGATATGGTTACTCTTCAACTGCACTGTTAAATCATCATTATCTACTCCTAATTTCCGAACTTGAGCCTCCAATTGTAGAATCCTGGTATCCTTCGCCTCTAATTGACGCCCTTGTTGCTTCATCTTCTCTTCCAGTTCACTAGTACTCAAAATTGGTGGAACAGGTACCTATGGCCGAATGGCAGTGGTTAAGTCGCCCTCTAATTTTTCTACTTTACACTTCAAGGCACCAATTTCTGCCTGCAGCTTACCCGTTCCAATTCTATATTGGTCTCCCAATTCTACCTTTTCTTGTTCCAATTTTGCTGCTTTTTCACACTCTGCCTACAACTGACACTTCAACGCATCCCGTTCCAAATCCCACATCCTGCAATTCTCTATTGATTCTTGCTTTTGGCCATTCAGGATTCTTTGAATGCAATCTTTATCATTCGCCCAATTTTTCTTTTCCTCCACTAACTTCTACTCTATTGCCAGCTTGGATTCTGTCTTTGCCCTAATTAAGTGACCTTATTCCACAATTCAGTGGCTTTTTTCCATTATCGCCTTCCACTCGACTCCACTTGTTGTCTTAAATTTCCTTCCAGCTGACCCACTATAAGCTGCAATTGGAAAATTTGACCCAATATTACTTCCGTGAGGTTCCCTCCCTCCAATATTCCGATGTTCAAAAGTGGGGCCTCAGTCACCCTTCCAATTACTGCACTAATTGAAGCTCGCCCTGGTGTCATCTCTGGGATAGCTTTCTATTCCCGCGATCTACTTGATTTTCCAATTTCGTACACCACTACCCCTAAATCAAGTGGTAGACTCCACATATCCTGTTGCGGCATTGGAGAAGGTACACTCTTCTCCCCTATTGGTTGACTTAATGTATATGCAATAACGGAATGCTTATAATTAGAGCATAGCAAAGAAGCGAATTTACCTGATTGCTTGGCTCCCATTTCTGCATGGATACAGGTTGCTACAAAGGCTGCCCAATTAAAAACTATGCCTTCAAGTGTTCCAATTGCAGCAAACAACAAGCACTTGGACATGTACGTGGTATGCCGGTTCAAGCCTAGTTGCTTTTGAACGAACCGCATCTACTCTACAAGCTCTGGAGTAAGTGCCTCCGCCACTTTCCAGCCTTGATTCTTCTCAAAGGACGTCATGTCGCCTTTGAAATAACTTCCCGGTCTGAAGTCACTCGACACTTCGACTCCTACCACTAACTCACCTATTGGTAAATATAATACCTTCTATAAGATACTCTTATCGATCTCAATTATTCTCCCTTTTACTAAACTAGAACCATCCTCTGGGTCATAATTTTCTATATACTCTGCCACTAGTTCTACATCAATTAGAGGCAAATTATCCGATCCTTGCAAAAACACGTACATCTATGCATTTCTAAAATCTCTCTATATTTGTAGAGACCAACAGATTTCCAACTTCATTGGCTCTATGTTGGTGACCACCACGAGGGACGGCGATTGCAAATTACTCTTATTTCGCACGTTTCGGACATTCTCCTCTCTATCCATAGCTCTCTTTGACCTTTCCATCAACATTGTATAGTGCTGACTACGTACTCCTTGCTCGGACTAATCGTTACTTTCTGACAGCAGAACACTCTATACTTCAATAAGCATACACTCAGACAACCAAGCTCAAAATAAAATGCTAATGAAAACTCTCACTAAGTGCCCCGCTCCTAACTTTTTACTCGGGGTTTAAAGCAACAATTCTTAAATCAATGAATTAGATCATCACTTCCGATTTGCGTGACTAGGCCGTATTAGGATCCAAAACTGACCATCAGCCGTCTTTTCTAACCATCGTGCACCTTCAATAAAGGTAAGCTATCATGAACAGGTACACCCTCTTCCCTCCAATTTTGAAAACGCGTCCCGGGTTTACGTAAAATAAAGACGTTGTCGTGAAGTAAATACATCCATATATAAAAACCTAACTTAACTATCTTTTCTTCAAAATTTTATTAAGTTCTTTCTTTCTTCTTACCAATCTAAGTTTTTATATAGTTTAGGAAAAATTTCTCACTTTCTTTCTTTTTCTTTGGTTAAAATTTTATCTTATCTTTAATCTTAACTTTAACTTTGATTTAGCTTGAATCTTTCTTTTATTTCTTTTATCTTTTTTCTAATCTTAGATTTTAGTAGATTCAAGGTTATATTTGTAGATATAAGGAGTTTTGACTTTGAGATTGAATTTAGGATTTTACCAAAGATAAATAGTAGATTTGGATGTCAATAGTTGGCTACCATTAATAATGCTCACTAGGAGGATTAGATTTGGGATTTTTATAACTTTAAACTATTAATTGTTGACTTGGACTTTGAAGACCTTGGTTGTAACTTCTTTGACAAGCTCAGAGGAGAAGAAGACGGGGTTTTCTGGCAAATCCAAAGAAGTAATGAAAGAGAGCTTCTTCTTGGCATGAGTTTAGGTGGTAGAAATGCAGGATTCGGAGCTTAGATGAGAGAGATATGCTTATTTGAACTTAGACTACTAATATGACATCTACTATCACTTTTTAGGGTATATTAGAAGTTTTAAGATACAAGCAAGAAATCAAGAAGTTGGGTTAGAAACTAGACTTTAAGCTATATATTTTAAGTCCAAGAATTGATAGAAATGAGTTTAGAATGAGTGAGTTATGGCTAGTTAAACCCAGCAAATTAAACTGGGGTTTTGAAGAAATTAGATAAATAGAAGGGTTTGCTTTAAGCTAGAACATGAGTTTCAAGAAGAACTTGAAGCTCATTTTTTGTGAACATATTACTTATACTATAAAGAGTCTATGTCTAAAATCTCATATCAATTGAGACTTTGATTAAGGAGTAATGGCAAATTTGTTCTCAGGTATCTAGGGTTTTGACTATAAAAAGTACCTGCCAAGGATTTGGTGTTATCTAACAATCAGCAATAAATTCATAGCTCAAAATTTATGCAATGAAGTAAAAAGGTATGAAATACGTTATCCCAATTTTTGAGCTTATTTGAATAGCTGGATCTTAAATTATGAATTTTCAAGTTTCAGATTGAGATTTGACTTCTAAAAGTATCTGCCAAGGATTTGGTGTTATCTAACGATTGGCAATGTATTTATAGCTCAAAATTTACATGACAAAGATCAAAGGTATGAATTATGTTTTTCCAAATTTTGAGCTTGTTTGAATAGGTGGATCTTAAATTATGAATTTTCAAGTTTCGGGTTGAGATTTGACTTCTAAAAGTATGTGCCACGGATTTGGTGATATGTAATGATCAGCAATGAATTCACAATTCAAATTTTATGTGACAAAGATCAAAGGTATGAATTATGTTTTCCCAAATTTTGAGCTTATTTGAATAGCTAGATCTTAAATTATGAATTTTCAAGTTTCTGATTTGGTTTTTACTTATATAATTACTTGCTAATATTTTGATGATATTTGATGATTGGTAATGAATTCACAATTGAGAATTTTTGTGAAGATGACTAAAGAAGTGAACTCTATGCTTCCAAAATTTGAACTTATATAAACAGCTGGATTTTGATTTATAAATTTTCAAGCTTCTAGTTTGTTGATTTATTATACGCATGGTTTTGTGACTATAAAAGAAAAATTTTAAAAAGTTTGTGCATATTGGATCCAACTTGATTGTAAAGAGGGACCTTGCATCTACCTAAAGCAGACTTTTGCCACGACAACGTAAACGGTTGCCTTTAACTCGGGTGGTAAATTGAGAACCCATAAAATCTTCTAATTGAACTGAACCATTAGGAAAGTCTTCAATTACTCGATACGGTCCATGCCAACAAACTGGGAATTTCTCCAAAAAATGGTGAAAGTGACTATCATAAAGAAGCACTAGATCATTGGGCATAAAAGATTTAGGACGTAATTTACTATCATAATAACTCTTACAGCGGTACTGTGTAGCTTCCATAGTGAAAAGGGCCGTAGTCCTAATTTCATCTAATTTGTCCAATTATGCTAACCGATATTGGAAGGATTTCTGGTCACCAAGACATTCATCCAATGCAATTCGTAAACTCGGAACTTCCAATTCAATTGATAATATTGCCTCTTATCCATACACCAATTGGAATGGAGTGGAACTGGTAGTCACTTTATACGTAGTACGATATGCCCACAAGGCTGCAAACAATTTTGTATCTCAGTCTGTTTCCACATCAAACATTGTTTTCATTAAAATTTTACACAAAATACCGTTGGTCTTTTCAGTCTGTCCATTGGCCCAAGGGTGATATGGGGTTGTCTTCTGATGCTTGATCTTGTATTTATCTATGAAAGCCGCAATTGCAGAATTAATAAAATGGGTTCCACAATCACCAACCAATTCTTTGGGACACCCAAATCTAGTGATAATGTTCTCATATAAAAACGTGGCTACAATATTAACATTATCAGTTTTTGTTGCCATCGCCTCCGCCCATTTTGTCACGTAATCCGTCGCTACCAAACTATATCTTTTCTGCCTATTACGCGATGTTGGTACGATTGGTCCTACAAAATCAATACCCCATTTCTCAAATGGTGCTTGTGCTAAAATTGGTACCAATGGCATGGCAGAAATTCGTGTAGGTCTACCAATACATTGATAAGGATCACAACGTCGGACGTATTGGTGTGCATCTAAGAACATTGTTGGCTACCAATATCCAGCCATTAAAGCTTTGCAGGCAGTGTTGTCACCGACAAAATGCCCTCTACAACTATCCAAATGACATTCTTCCAATGTAGTACATACTTCACTTTAAAAAATATAACAATGTAGAATTCCATTTATCCCTTGCTTATACAAGGGGTCTCCAATCATCGTATATAGAGCACTTTTCAAAATCAAGCGTTTCTTAAGTTTCTCACTATATGTAGGTGGAAATGTTTGAAATGTCAGATATTGGATCAATTCACTATATTTTGAGGTGATCACATCGACGACAAATAATTTTGCATCAGAAAGTGCATCATTGATAGGTTTGTTACCGAATATATTGGACAATGGAGATAAATGATCTGCATTAGCATGTTTCTTTCCAGGTCGAACATTAATAGTAAAATTAAATTCTTGAAGGAGTAACATCCATCGAGCAATGCGTTGTCGTGTTGAAATCAAAACATAGTGTGAAAAATATAAAAGAATACATTAAAATAAAAAGATTAAGATTAGAAGAAAGGTTGATAGAAGATTAGTAATAAGAAGATACAATGGTAATTTATCTTAAAAAGTGAAATTCCTTCAAGTTAGAAAAAAAAAGGTTGAGGAAGTAAAAAAGACATGGGCTAAGAGGTCTTTTTGACCAAGAGGATAAAAAAGACCAAGAGGGAGATGACAAGGAAGGGTCGTGAAGAAAAAAGAGGAGAGTTTTTTTGGAAGGCATAGGATTTTTTTGATAGGCAGTATACATTTTTGTGTATAGAGGAAGCTTGGAGAGGATTTTAAGAGCAAATTTTTGTGAATTTGTAGTAGACAAGATAAAAAACTCATAGAAATAATTTTCATGTCTTTTCATTAAGTATCAAGGGAGATATGAGTCGTGAAAGTTGCACGTGTTTAAGGATAGGGCAGTGAGGGTTACTAAATTTCGGGCCTTGGTTCTTGGAAACCACTTAGACTTTGGTGGCAAAATTTATTAGGTTTTTGTTCCTAATAGAGTTAACTACTTTGTCTCAAAATCTCAAGTCAATATGACCTTTGAGCAAAGAATTTTGAGTGAAATTGTAACCAATTTGAATGAAAAGAGAAGTAGAGTGAAGGCAAGGTTGAGGGTTTGTATAGGCAGTGCATATGTGTGGATTTTTTTGGGTATAAAGAGAGTTAGGAGATGAATTTGAGTGTGAAATTTGATAAACATGATCTATGTGAGTTAAGGAAGAAATAAGTGTAAGTTTGGTACTCATTAGTCTTATAAATAAAATGTTATGTTCTTTCAAAGTGACAGGGGTCTATCTCCAAATCAGTGAAGTTTGAGAGAGCATATCTTTGTGATCAGAGTAGTATTTTGAATAAAATTTGATGGAATTTGTAGATATATGAGTCTTTAAAGTTGTGTAAAAAATTGATTGCTATTGGAGTTAAATTTGAAGAGTTATGAGGAAAATTGTGGTCGGATCTAGAGTTGTTAGAAGGCAAAATTAAAGCAGAAGGATGGAACCTATAACTCAAGTTTGGAGAAGGCTCATGGAGCAATACTTGGAGGATATTTACAACATGAGATAAGCTATAAGTCTACCAAATTTCAGCACTTAGATCTTCTTTAATGAAGAGAAATGAAGGTGTGAAGCAAAGGGGGTCCAGAATCAAAGGCAGCATGGAGGGATTACTTTGACAACATGGTTCTCTCTAACCACATCAGCTATAATCAAAAAGTTTATAGGGTTTGCTTCTTTACTTCCTTAAGTACCATGTATCCAAATTTTGCTTCAATTGATATGATATCCTAGAATTTATGAGCAAAATTGAGGGCGGGTTTCTAAAGGCAGAATATGTTAGGGTTAATAAAGTATGTTTTTATATAAATTCTTCAATTTTATAAACTTTATGAATCTCATCTTGCACTTGAGAAACTAGAGGCAAAAAAGACCTAGTGTTTTTTAGGGCTAAGACTCTCACCACGACAGCGTCCACTCAATTGAGGTTTATTAATTATATATTTAAGAGCATCATGATCGACATGAAACACAAATGAGTAACCAAGCAAATAATGCCAAAATTTCTGGACAGAATAGATCATGCCCAAGGCTTCCCGTTCAATCGTAGTGTAATTTCATTCTGCACCTACAAATTATCGACTAGCATAATAGATGGGATGATCCAAATCCTTTCATCTTTTTGGCTTAACATGGATCTAATAGCAACATTCGAGGCATCAACATAAACATGAAAGGGTTTTGTCCACCAAGGTGCAACAAGTATTGGTGCTGACACCAATTTTTGTTTTAACTTTTCAAACGTAACTGTACATTCCTCAGTCTAAATTGGACTGGATCCATCTGGTGGCGGTTTCTTTAAGAGCTTCGTTAACGGTTGACATATTTCTACAAATAAATAAATGAATCGCCTATAGTAGCTGACATGGCCTACAAAACCCCAAACACCAGACATTGTTGTTGGCTTTGGTAAAGCCAACATCCAAGTAATTTTATTTGGGTCAGTAGCGATACTAGCCGCGGAAACGATGTGTCTCAAAAGCTTCCCCGATGGTACGCCAAATTGACATTTCTCAGAATTCAAAGATATCCCATATTTATCACATTGGTTCAAACAGTTACCAAGACATTCCAAATGATTCACTATTGTACTGAATGTGCAAAAATCATCTAAAAATATCTCCATCAATAATTGTAAATAGTCCTGAAAGGCTTACATCATTACCCTGTGAAATGTGGCCGGGGCGTTACATAATCCAAATGGCATCACTTTATAAGCAAATGTGCCTCAATCTGTAGTAAAAGTAGTTTTCAATTGATCCTCTTCTGCAATTTTTATTTGATTATAACCCGAGAATCCGTCCAAAAAAGAATAACATTCATGCCCAGCTATTGTGTCCAGTATACTATCCGTAAAAGATAAAGGAAAATAATCCTTCTTGGTAGCCGCGTTTAATTTACGGAAGTCTTGACAGATACAAATTTTTCCATTTTTCTTCGGCACTATCACAATTGGTGAAACCCATTCACTATATGGAACTGGATATATGAAGCACATATCTAAAAGTTTATCTACTTCCTCCTTGACCATGAGAGAATATTTTGGATTAAGACGGTGTTGTCTTTGACGATTTGGTGTAGCATCTTCTTCTAAGGTAATTTGATGCTTACAAATTTTGGCAGGAATACCTTTTAAATCCGCATACGACCAAGCGAAAGCAGATTTATGATTTAGAAAGAATTCTTTCCAATTTCTCAGTTCTGTACCCGTAATACCAGTGTATATCTTGATAATCTGGGCTGTTTCATTGGAACCCAAGTTAATGGTTTGGCACACAGGTTCTTCCTTAACCCCCGGATTGATTTGTCCGTTCTGCTCTGAATCCGTCATATGGTCCGACAAATTGGACGTACTCAATTCTGGTTCTAATGTACCAACTTCATTTACCGTGCAATTATTCACCCAGTCAGCGATGACATTGTCAGAATTCTCTACACTTTCATTATACAAAAAATATTCCCCTGGTCCTCCATACTGGTGTAACATGCCTTGTTTCCGCATGTGAATGGGGTCCTTATCAACTTGCATCGCATTATTAACTTCATCATACTCTGCCTCAAATTCGCCCTCATCTTTAGATGTTGCTTCTGTGCCCCTAATTTGTAACTCCCCATGATATTAAAGTGGGTACATCTGTAAAACAATCTTGTCATTACCCTCCTCATTAGTTAATGTTCCACGGCCCTAATCGTTTCTAGCTTTGGCTTGATATAGCCACGGCTGACCTAGTAATATTGGATATGATAAAGTGGAACTCTGTGATTGGAAAATAATATTATCAATTTTATATGTAATTTCCGCGATTACAGTATTAATACTGCGTAAGATATCCATTGGTTTAATCCTACTATGATTTGCCATCCTTAGTACTAATGGCGTGGATACTAATTGTTTTAAATCCAACTCATCCATTGTATCGGCGTTCATTAAGTTTACACTAGAGCCACCATCCACTTGAATTTCAGGAATGATAACACCATCAATTGATACATCGATAGTTGGTGCTCCCGGATCAAGATTCAAACTAACCTCATGAATTTTTTTATTACGAGCTCTATGTCGTATTAACGAGGAATTTAATATAGAACAACATTCTGGTGCAACTACTAATAATTGCTTTATTGTAATAGAAGGTTTAATTTCATCCAAATCTTTTTTAATATCATATGGTTTCATATTGGCAATGATTCCTAAGGCCCTTTTTTTTTTCATGGGTTTTAATTTGATCCCTTGAGATAATTTTTTTACGGAATTTGGAACTAAAACTATTGAATGAACTTTGTCAAAAATCTTTTCCATGAGAGGATCTTTTAATGGATAAGGTAGCTCCTGAAACTTCGAAGATATTTGTACTAGTTTTGATTGCACCAATATCTTGGGACTAAGAACATCCTCAAGTTGCATACCTGAATTGGATCCATTCATTGATAATACCTTTGATATTAGCATTAGATTTAGAGTACCATTCAGTGGATTATATTGGTCCGCAACTGGTACTTCCAATTCTTAAATTGGATCTTAAAAAAATCCATCTCAGTTTGGTGAAATAAGCACTTCTCCAACTTAGCATAGAGTCCTCGCTTGCATAATTTTTCAAGTACCAAACAAACGTGCTTCTTATGCTTTTCTTCGTTCTCAGAAAATATCAAGATATCATCCAAATAAATGACAACAAAATCGTCTAGATATTTTCAAAAAATATCGTTCATCATGTGTTGAAAAACTGTCGGAGCATTAGTAAGACCAAATGGCATGACATTATATTCAAAATGCCCATATCTTATACGAAAAGCTGTCTTCTATTCGTCTCCTTCTTTGATTTACACAAGGTTGTAAGCTCCCCTTAGATCAATCTTTGTAAAGATCTTTGCACGTCCAAGTTGTTCCAGAAGACTAGAGATCAAAGGTAATGGATAGCGATTTTTCTTTGTCACCTTGTTGAGACCTTGATAGTCCACCACATCCGTAGTGAGCCATCCTTCTTCTTCACAAATAAGATTGGTGCCTCAACTGGCAATTTTGAATGACAAATGAAGTTCTTAGCTAAGTTCTCGTCAATGTATTTCTGCAACTCAGCCAACTCCGTCTGCGATAGGTTGTAGATTGGGCCAAAAGGTGGTTGTGCTCTTTCTTGCAATTCTATGGCACAATCATATAGTTGATGTTCTGGTAGCATATCAGCATTCTTCTTTTGGAACATGTCTTAAAAATCCTTGTATTGTTCCGATATTCTTGCTGTTGAAATCTGCTCTCTATTGATTAGAACCGCATAAATGACCAATGGTGTGCCTTCCTTGGACGATCTTACAAACGTTCTTACTCCAATAAACAAGGATTTTTTGATTTGGGATCTTCTTCCATGCTTATCCTCAGGTTGTTCTATGGGAAATGTTATCCTCCGCAACCTCCAATCTATGGATGGATTATATTTTTTCAACCAAGAAAGACCAAGAATAATAGGATATGAAGGGGTGCTAATAATATTGAAAATAATATAACTACTATGGTCTTTAAACGTCACTTCTATAGGTTTTGATTCATGGGTGATACTACCAGATAATAAAGGTCGTCCATCTATTACTTCTATGTGAACAGGTTTGAATTTTTATACTAAGAGAATTTTGTGACGCTTAGCAAATTCTTAGTCTAAGAAATAAGCAAATGCTCCTGAATCTAATAAGGCTAAGATTTTTAGTTTTTCAGGACCAAAAGACAAAAGAATTGTAAAACAACGGGCAGGTTGAGTAGAAAGAGAGGAACCTGGTTTTGATTTGTCCAACCGCACGATTCCTATTGTGACTGGGCATCCTCGTTTTCCTGAATAAACGCACCTCTATTCTTGATGCTGCATCCATTTTGCTTCTTCAGACAGTTTTCAACTCTATGGCCTTCTCCACCACAATAAAAGCAAAAACCTTTCTCCATACGTTGCTTCTTTTCTTTTGGAATAAGGGATTTGATACATATCGCATCAATCTGCATGTTCTCTATCTCCGCTTGTGAATTTAGGCTACTTGCCAATATAATTGCGCTGCGATGACTTGTATATTGTCTGGAACGTTGATCTTGGCGACATTGAAATAGGCGGTTATCGCACTTTACAGCTTGGCTAATGGCTTCGTTGAGCGTTTGTGGATCAGGAAGAGATAATAACAAATCTTTCACGTTGTCCCTTAGATCCCAATAGAATTGGCTCATCAATGCTTCTTCATCTCAATTGATGTCGTATACCAATTGCTTGAAATCCAATGCATAGATTGATGCAGAGTGAGTCCCTTGTCGTAGTGATCGAATTTTTATTGTTGTCCATCGAGCCTTGTCATGCTCGCCAAATGCTTCTGCAAATGCCTCCAAAAAAGTCTCAAAGTTGTTCAAAATTGGTGATCTTTTTTCAAATAGAGGAGCAAACCACGATAGAGCTTGTCCCGTAAGCAAAGTTCCAACCAATCCAACGCGTGATTCCTCCGTCAGATAACGTTTGGATTGTAGAGCTGTTATTAACTTGATTTGATTGATGAAACCTCAAAATTTGGAGCGTGTGCCATCAAACTTGTCTCGAAGGCTAATACGAGGTTCCTTTCGTTGTGGAAGTAATGGTTCTCGTTGAACCACAGGTAAAGCTGCTTCTTCTGGTGCAGAAGTTCGAGGCTGATGAAGCTCAGATTGTGCTATTCCGGATATTCCATCATTATGAAGTCTTGCAAAGACTCCTTCTATCACCGTAGTTCTCTGTGATAATGTAGCAAGAGCATTCATAATGGCGTCCATCTTGGACTCCAAACTTTCACTCATATTAATGTCTTGACCTCCAACCATTCTAAGAGAAAGGAAGTAATTGTTTCTACAAGGAGGAAATATTGGTTTAGAAGAGGGTACTCCGCAACCTCTAAAACGCCTTAAGACCTTCAAAAAGAGGGATAATCCACTCTCTCCAAGAAGAATAAGACTCCAATATTATGACAAAAAGATATCAATTTAGAGGAGGGTAATCCGCAACCTCTAAAATACTAGTGTACCTTCAAGAAGAAGGATAATCCACACTCCAACAAGAAGGAACTAACTTTGATATCCAAGGTGAGAGTAGTCTCAACAAACTGTCACGGACACAAATTATAGACTTGAAGTCTAAACAAGAAGTTCAAGAATAATTGGTAGGAACTGGATTAATATCACAGACACAGAATATAGACTTGAAGTCTAAACAAGAAGTTCAAGAAGATTTGGCAAGAACTGGATTAATCAGATAAATACAAAAACAACACCAGAGAGGTGAACTAGAGCTCCAAGAGATGTGTTGTCGAGACTGAAGAACTTTTCAGCCTTGACTCTAATATATACTCCTACCTAGGAAGCTTCTCAAGCAGCTTCTTCCAACTAGGGAGCTTCTCAAGCAACTTCTATTAACTAGGAAGATATTAGAAGGCTCTGGAAGGTTCTAGAGAGTTCTAGAAAACTTCTAGAATATTCTAGAAGGTTCTAACAAGTATGTCCTTGACACTAGGAAGATATTAGAAGGCTCTGGAAGATTCTAGAGAGTTTTAAGAAACTTCTAGAATATTTTAGAAGGTTCTAACAAATATGTCCTTGACAGATATTGAGGTTGTCCTTGCTGATTTTGCACAAAACCTTGAGAATTGGAATCACCTTCTTGGTTATACTCAAAATTTTGAAAATTATAGAAATTTCTATTTTGTTTTATAGGACAATTTCCGTTCTAACCAAACCTATTTCCTATCTGAACTTGATTAACATCCCACAAAGTCAATTGAATCATGGTCTGATTTCCTAACTGTTGTTGCCTTCTTAAATTCCAACAATTGGTGGTTACATGCTTACCTCCACAAAATGTACATTGTACAGTCATTTGGGGTGGTGAAAGGCACTCCGTTACTAAATGGCCTTGCCCCTTACAATTACTGTACTAAATATTGGGGCGCATATTAGTCGGTTTATGCCTCTTTTCCTTATCCTTTACCAGGTTAACAGCCAACTCGTCCATCTTCTTTGTCAAAGTTAACAACAAAGTCTCATTTGGATCCTTTGATACTAATTCATTAGATAACTCCTTTATAGGTATTGGTTTTTGATATGGGAAATATGGGAAATACGGAACTACAGTTGTTGGTGGTACAGCCTACAATAGAACAACATTTACTATCCCTTGCGGATTGACACTAAGATTTGTGCCGTAGTCAATTGTCCTTGGATAACTATTCACTGTTTCATTCCAGGTTGGTATTTGATACCTTCTTTGAGATGGAATCATTGTGGCTCCTGTGGTAAAGAATTGGTCATAATGACATTCTTTCCATATCTTAGCTCGGTCAAGTGAGGTAGCCACAGTCGCAGGTTGGGCCTCTTTTACAAACATCTTCAATTCTGGTGGATATAATCTTTTATCCAATATAGACATAACAAACGAGTCCGACATTTGGTTATTTGGCCATTTTCGAAGGATATGTGCTACTTGGCCATAATATGACTGCACTGCTTCTCCCAGTACCATTTTGCTATTCATTAATCTTTCTCTAAGACGTTCTTCAAATCTTATTGGTTGAAAATGAGTCAAAAACGTATTTTTCAATGCCTCCCAATTAGGGAATTGTCCCACGGATTGGCAATTATACCATTCAAATGCAATATCTTTCAAGCTTGTTGGCAGCCATCTTAACCAAATATCTTCAGTTCTACCATTATTGGCTACACATGCGGTCAGGAATTGAGACAAGTGTTGTTCTGGGTCGGCTCTTGGCAGACCCCTAAAGGTAGATAATGGGGCTACGCTAGTTGTGTGATCACCCACCACACCCATTTGTACCGCAATTGGTACTGCTGGACCCCCCGCCGCCATTGAAAGTGACAATGATCTACTTACTTCCTCGTTAAAATAATTGCTGCCTCCGTCAATTGTTTTTTTTGGCCTCCGCAATTTGGTATTATTATCTGCAAATAATTTTATCGGTTGAAGTTGAGGTGAAAATGACAGATTTTGGAATACACTATATTGGCCCTTATTGGCAAACGATACATTCCCTACTGAAGAATTAGCCTTGCTAAAATCGGTTGTATGGATTATTGGGAAAGTACCCAATGGAGTACCCAATTCTTCTGTGCTCCGTTCTCTTGCCATTAATGGACTCAAGAGATATACTGGGCTATTCGCGGAGTTATCCGTGAGTGCTTTTGGTAATTTCTTTAATGATATATATGTCTGAAATATTAAAGATCTTTCATGTTCTTGGTATGCTCGGATGTGCTGATAGGCATGCAACCATGGTTTAATCCAACTCTGTCGACACTTCCTTTTTAGCTTCCGTTCTTGCTCGTCTCGCAACAAATTTCTTATTTGTGCTCTCTCTTATCTTCCTTTCGACTGACATATTTTTTTTTGACCAATGTTCTCATTTTTATTAACCATAATCTTTCATCATCTATTATTGACATTGCTTTTCATCACTAATTTAACTACTCATTTGGCAATTAATTTCTAACACTCAGTACTATTGTCAATCCCCGGCAACGGTGCCAAAATGTTGTTCTTGTTTGTCTCGCTTACTCTACCAATATTGCCCAGAGTAAATCTATAAAGGGAAATTCGAACACAAGGAGAGACTATCCGCATTGAATTAAACTATTAGGATCACATAACTAACTACCTACTGAACATTAGAGTAGCTCAGAACCCGGTGTTTTCCCAAGGCAAATTTTCTCTACCCAACATTCAACTTTCACAACCAATATGGCACAACATTCTCACTCACAATTAAATTTCACTGATATATTCCGTCTTTAGCTATCAATTTGCCATACCAATTTCAATCATTAAACAACTATAATTTTTTACTCATCCACATATGAATTGAATTCTTTATTTTATTAGTATACTTTACAATTTATATAATAAGATCAATCGGAATATATTCCAAATTCTCTATTACAGTCTAACACAAAAGAAAACAAAAGAAAGAAGTAGTACCAAGCTTATCCTGGCTCTTGATTCTCACAATCGGGCACCAATTTCTTCATCTCTATTCTCTTTATAGTAAAAACCGAGGTACCAACTGTCATCTCTCTTGTCTTAATTACTTTTTCAACTAACTTTCCTATGTTACTATCTATATTGGCCACCTAATGGATTAATCATCCAATTTATCAATTTTTAATCTTTATTCTACCACCCAAGATTTTCTATCTATTCTATACAAAGATAAAGCAAGAGATTATAATTCAATAACATCAAAGGCTATGTAGACCACATAGACTATGCTTGTTTGAATAGATTCACACCATCTATTGCTAAGAGAAAGTGAACATTGTGCAAGTTGTTCTTAAAAGTTAAATCCACATTCTAGTGAAAATATTTTTATATATTTAAATTATAGAGATGATGAACAAGGCTATCTGTCCTTTCTTGGTTATTTTTATTTTCTTCATGCTATTGCATGAGCTTTGATATTGCTAGGCTATGGAATATCTGTTGTAATCTTGGAATTATTGGAAAGTGTCATAATACTTGGATTGGAAATTTTTTTTTTTCGTCATCAATGTATTGTTGTTGTATAGTAATATGACTATTAAGTAAAAGAGGAAAAGAATGATTATATTATAGAAGAAATCAATTAAAAATAATATAATAAATTATCTTTAAAATATAAATAATAAACAAGGAGATAATAAAAATTAAAAAATATTAATATTACCTTCTTATAGAAGAAGCTTCTATTTACTTTATATGGCTATAAATAAAATAAAATAAAATAGATTAGAAAAATAAATAATATAGATATCTTTAAAAAAGAATTAAGAATAGATTTTAGCAAAATTTACTTCAAAATTCTATAAATTGATATTTAAAAAAGACTAATTGTGAATCTAGATCAAAATCAAATCTTGAGGTACAAAACTATGTGCTTATAGCAAATAGACAATTCTTTGGTAGATTAAAGAATGAAATTTGAAAGAAAACTCTAAAAGGTTTCTTTAAGCATTAATTTTGAATGATTTTAATAGATATTGACTTTGTAAGAGCTTTGCAAAATCAAGGTTGATTTGTTTGACTCTAATTATTGTGAAATAAAAAGAGGTTTATATTTTTGAGCATTTTGTGAGTTGATTATAGATCTACAAGTGAAATTTTGTGGATTTATGATTGTAATTGTATTAAATACATGCTATAAGTTTAAGCTTGATTAAATGATTTGATTGAAGGTTATTAAAGTTCAAGTGGGTCAAGATCTTAGAAATTAGGTTTTAAAGGTCAATGAGGATTTCTAAGATATATAGCAATCTATTAGCTGGATTGAGGTAAAAATTATTTGTATAGATGGTAGAATTGATTTTCTACCTATTTGTGAATTTTGAGAGTAATTGAATGGTAAAAAAAGAAAATATTGGTGCTGGGAGATTAATATTAAGGTTAGGGAAGGAGGTCGGCCTATATCCAAGCAAAGTTTTGGATTTATCTTGTATTTTGTAAGTTCAATCTTTTTCAAAATTTTTGTGCCTCTTGCCAACTTAATTATTAAAAGGTATGAAAATTTTGAGTCAAAATCCATAGTTCAATCATTAACTATTGAGGTTTCAATCTGCTATAAGATTTATTAGAATTTGATTAGGATTTGATTAATATTTGTCAAGATTAATTTAAAATTTGATTAGAATTTGATTAAAATTTGTCAAGATTCATTTAAAATTGGATTAGCATTTTTTAAAAATTTATTTAGGATTTAGAATTTAAATAGGATTTGATTAGGATTTTTTTAGGACTTAGGATTTGATTAGGATTTAGGATTTGATTAGGATTTCTTTAGAATTTAGAATTTAAATAGAATTTTATTAGGATTTTTTAAGATTTAAGATTTGATTAGGATTTCTTTAGGATTTAGGACTTGATTAGAATTTGTTTAGAATTTATTTAAGATTTAGGATTTGACTAGGATTTTATTAAGATTTATTTAATATTTAGGAATTGATTAGGAATTGATTAGGATTTGATTAAGATTTATTTAGAATTTTATTAAGGTTTGTTTAACATTTAGGATTTGACTAAGATTTGATTGAGATTTGATTAGAATTTATTTAAGATTTGATTGAGATTTGACTAGGATTTGAATAGGATTTGATTAGGATTTGATCAGGATTTATTTAGAATTTTACTAAGATTTGATTAGGATTTGACTAGAATTTGACTAAAATTTTGTTTAGAAATTGATTAAGATTTGATTAGAAATTGATTAAGATTTTATTTTAATTTTAATTTTTAATATTTTAAAAACATTTTATTTAAGTATTTTTTTGAATTTTTATGTTAATATTTCTTTAGAAATTCTTTATTATTTCTTTATAATTTCTTTAGAAGTTTTTTAGGATTTTTTTTAAATTTTTTTTGTTTTTTTTGTTTTTTTTATAATTAGTTAAAAATTTAATTAAACTTCTTTATTGGTTGAGCATACTTATTAATTTTTAATTATAATTTATATGTAATTCTATTAGAGGTGTTAGGATTTGTTATTGCAATTTTTTTTAAAAAATTTTCTACAACCAAGTGCCTAGTGTATTCTCAAGCAAGACTTCATATAATATGATATTATGATCTAGTGCATTTAAGACACTACATTGCATTTGTAAGCTCTTTCTAAAATAGGATACAACCTTTTGGATATGTATGAATGGAATTGTATGCTAAATTCAATTTTGTTGTGAGCAATTTTGCTGCGCAATAGTTTTTTGGCAAATAATTGTTAGTAGAAAACAAATAGCCATGCAAAATGGCAAATAGCTTGTCTATAAAATTATTGCTAATGCCATATATGATGCACATATTCATAATGAACATTGTGGCTGCTAATAGTGTGCATTGCGTTCGATGGTATAAGCTTTGTATTGCATCTTCTAGTACTTAAGGATCAAAACTTGACATCCTTATAATGTTCCTTGATTGTGTCTCTCCCACAAGTTCCTCTAAAAAGGATTTCAAATTTGATTTTCTTTTTGTACTATACCTCCTACTGTAATGTTCATGTACTTTGTCACCTATGGTTAATGCCTCTATGACCATTTCTTACATCATTTTCTCTACAGTCAGTTCTTCATCATCTATAGTGAAAGTCTTATTAATCATGGCATGATATTCCATAATGACATCAATATGGCTCTTTGTTGAAGCAAAAAAGATTCAAAATTTAATTTTCTATTTTTCATTACATGAGTCTTGTTCTCCTAATCTTCTCCGTATACAAAAGCTTGTATCTTAGTTATTGCATATTAAATGGTCGTGTATTGTTTATAGCAAACATCATCTACAATCCTTAAATTCAATATATGGATAAAATATATGCCTTATATTATACCTTCTTGATCTTTGTACTTCTCTCATTCATAGTTGGTTATCATGTAGATGTTACTTTTGTGCATTTGATAGTGGCAACTTTCCTTCAAGCATATTTAATAGACAAGGTTAGTATTGTAGTAGTATAAATTTATCATGTTTATCCTACTTTTCTTCAATTGGGATGCAATTACAATATAATTGTAATGCAATATAATAGAAATAGAAGCCTTAGTAAATCTTAGACAGTACTAAAATATAATTACAATATAACTACAATATAACTAAAATATAACTACATTATAAATTATTCCATAGCTTTAATAATATTATAGCGCAATTATAATATAACTAATATGCAACAATATCATAATTAGAATACAACTACAATACAATTGGCATTTGAAGATAATACAATTATGAAATAATTATAATACAAGTAATACATAATTAAATTATAATTATGACGTAATTATAATACAAATGAGATGCCACTATAATACAAATATTATGGTATATATATCGCTAAAATATACATACATTCTAACTTATATGTTGAAAAACACAAACAGTATAAATATTAAAATACACAACTATTCAATAATAATCACGTTCAAGTTCTTCATTGATATTACCTACAAGTATAAATAATATGGTGTCGTGATGCACTTGTGGCAAGTGCATCGAAATCAAATAAATATGTTCCAAAATTACAATGTGAGTAGGGATAAATTAGAACTAGTTCCAAAACTATAATGAAAACAGGGTTAATTTAGAGCTAATTCTAAAATTATAGTGTGAATAAGGATAAATTAGAATTAGTTCCAAAACTATAGTGAAAACAGGATTAATTTAGAGCTAATTCTAAAATCATAATATGAACAGGAATAAATTAGAATTGGTTCTAAAACTGCAATACAAACAGGAAATCTCAAGATTTCAAGATATCAAATAGAAAATCTGAGGATTCTAAGATATCAAATAGAGAATCTTAGGATTCTAGGATATCAAACAAAAAATCTCAAGATTTTAGGATATCAAATAGAAAATCTTAAGATTTCAAGATATCAATCAAAAAATCTTAGGATTATGGGATACTTAAGATTTGGATATCAACTGGATATCAAGCAAATATCAAGCAAGTATTAGCACATATCGGATATTGTCCGGATATTGGCTAAGTTGCCTATTTAAATCCTTTTAGGATTGAAAATAAACACTTTTTCTTCTCTCATCTTTATTTGGATCTTGAATGGATTTATTTTACTCCCAAGGAATCCTAGAGGGAATTTGTGAGAAAATCTCAGGGTACTACAAGGATTAGAATTGGAAATCTACGAGGAAATCGTAGGGTACTACAAGGGTTAGAATTGGAAATTTTATAAGGAGTCTCAATTGAGAGTTTACAAGGAATCTGAATTGAAAATTTACAAGGAGTCTAAATTGAGAATTTACAAGAAATCTGAATTGGGGATTTATAAAGAATCTGAATTGTGATTTTATAGGAAGTCTGAATTAGAAATTTATAGGAAATCTGTGAAAGAATTTCAAGGTATACAAGGAATCTAAATTGGAAATTTACAGAGAGTTTGAATTTATAGAGAGGCTGAATTGAGAATTTATAAGAGAATCTACGAAGAAATCTCAAGATACAAAGGGAGTTTTTGAATAGAAAATGAATAGAAAATCTATAGAGAATCTCTAAAAGAATCTTAGAAGAATCAAAGAATTTTATACAAAGAATATTTGAAGGGAACAAAAAGATTGATAAATAGGATTATTTGAATGAAATCACAAGGATATAAATAGAGATATTTCATCGGCCCTCTTTTTCTTTGCTTAATAAGCAGCCAGGATTCTAGCGATTTCTTGAAGATGGCTCTCTCTTTCACAACAACACTTGGTGCTTCCACTAAGAGATTCTTCAAGGTTATTAAGTGTTAATAAAAATGGAGGAAACAAGACTATTTAGGAAATATTGAGGAGATGTTAAAGGCATTTTTTTAAATATATAGAGAAGCAATCACAAGAGCAATTGAGGATGCAACACGTGAAAATAGAAGAGAAAAATACTTCTAAAGTTCTATAATTTGTCATCAATTAAGCAAGAAGATTTGAAGAAAGAAACATATCCAAATATCTCAAAATCTATGTGGATGAAATGGAAATATATCAAATTTCTATTGATCCAGTATTAGTTCTAAAAGAAGCTATTTCCGATGAAACTCTTGAAGAACTTATCAAGGATATGAGGGAATTAAGAATTAAATTCAATCAATTAGAAAAAAAGGAAAGAGTGAATTCTCCTAAATTTCCAATAGAAACCAAAAAAATGGGTGAAGAGGTGTATGTATTGTGACAATGAAGATCATGACAGGAGGAATTGCTCAGCCTATAAAGAGGATTTGAAGAGAGACGTGATCTTCTTCAAGGAAGGCAAGATAAGACTCACTGCAATTGGAGAACCTGTTGAATTAAATTTTAGTAAAAGTGGGATGAAGAAGGTTGTGCAAGGCCACATTAGGAGTTCTAATTGTGCATCTATGGTTAAAGAAGCAAGTGTATATTCCATTATTGTGGAAATGGAAAATGTAGGGATTTCTACAATTGCCAACAAGGAGGTTATGTTTAGAGGTATACATGTTATTAGGGAGAAAACTGGATGGAGTAATCCAGTTGATGCTACAAATATTAAAGCTTATCTAGAAGTTCATGAAGAGAATGATGAGATCTAGGAGGCTATGATTGAAGTTAAAAGGGGCAAGATTATAAAAGAAAAGAAATTAGAGGAGTCCAATAACAAGAAGCAGAACCAAAGGTTGATGAATAAAAATCAAGAGAAGCAAATTATCACTTTGATGGAATTAGGGCCGTCTTTTTCTTATCTAGGTAAGAACACCACATTACTTAAAGAAAAAAGGTAGAAGGAAAAAAAGAAAGAAGATTCAAGGAAGGATAAAACTAAGAATATGATATTTAAATTACAATCGGATATTGAATCCTCTGTTGATATGAAAGGTATTCTTGAAGAAAGGATTTTAGATGCCAAAATTGAATTTTCTTTAAGGGAGGTTCTTGGTATAGCCAAGAAAGAATTTCTTGAGCTCATCATTGATGTTATTAAGAGGAAGATGCAAATTACATCTGAAGCAATGATGATGAAGGTTTTGGCGGATACAAAGGATACAAAAGAAAAAAAAGAGGTACAAGTATTTATCCTGTCTTGTGATAGTAAAGAAAAGGTTACACAAATTGAAGGGCACAAAAATTCTTGTATTAATGATATGAATGTATTTGGAAATGAGAAAGAATTTAGCAAAAAAAAAAGATTTGATACCCTTGATACTTCTACCAACAAAATAAATATAAAAGACATTAAAATAATTGGATGTGGAATGGAGAAGGCCAAAGGTAAAGAATATAAACAAGTAAAGGCCTCAATTTGTAAATAAAAAAGGAGAGGAGTTGAAGAAAAGCCTGCATTTTTTCATACATATTAGGCTAGGGCTACTACAAAAGCTAAGGTGAAGATTGAAGATTGTAAAAAAACCTATCCGGTATTAGTTGATCATGGATCTGAGATCAATATAATGTCTAAAAGCATTTATAAAAAAGAAATGTGGCCTATTGATACCAACCATGGATGGATAATAAAAGCTACAAATAATGAGAGGGGTGAATTATATGGAGTATGTCTAGCAGTAAGGATAAGAATTAGAAATGTGGAGGTGGAACAAAACTTCTTTGTACAAGAATTTGCTGCCTATCTTATAATTCTTGGACAACCATACATTACAGCTACAAGGATGGAGAGTAAGGTGCTAGATGACGGCTCATATTATGCAAGGATCAAGAGTTGTGATGGGAAGAGGTCAGTACAATTTTTGATTGTAATGACTAATAATGAAAGGAATAAAGAACAATTAAAAGAAACTTCTTTGATAACTAGTGATGATTTTTTGGGCTTTTGAGGAGCATCCTGGAGGATGGGGAGTCCAAAGATGCAGATAAGTCCTCTAGTTTTATACTTCTCAATGTAGATAGGTTTAAAAATGGATTTTTAGATTATACAAAATTTGGAATTTTAAAGTTTTAAAGAGTTGAGAATTTGAATTGTAAATATCAAAGATATATGAAAAAAAATCAAAAAAAGCTAAAAAATATGGATTTGGTTTCAAGTGATGAATTTATTTTTGGAATGAGTGATGAAGAAGGTTTAGAAGAAGATTTAAATAGTGTTTTAAAGAGCTTCAAAGACTTAGCATCTGGAGAAGGATATAATTAAATATGAAAGAATATTTATGGATTTATATTCAAGAGAATTGTATGAAGCAATTAGAGAATCTACTTCTAGGCCGAAGACAATTAAGGATTGTAAAATTGAATAAGAAGCAAGGATTAATACCAAATATAAGACAGTGGCTAAGAAGATTAATCCGATTGCTACTCAATTACCTCTTAATATTTTAGAACATATTGAGAAAGTAGTAAAGGAACCAAGTCTTAGGAAATCAGGGAGGATTGGTCACAAATTTACTCAGGAATCATTGAATAAATTGAAGATTGGAGGAAGTGAATTTCTAATCAAAGAAGAAAGGGTGAAGTTTTTAGAAATGATATTTAAACATGGTAAGGCTTTTGCTCTTGTACTAGAAGAAATTGCTTGTGTTGATCTAAGTGTTGTCGGACTAATGGTTATTTTTATTGTATCTCATGTACCATGGGATTTGAAGCCAATTCTTGTACCAAGAGCTTTATTTCCAAAGTTGGTAGATTTACTAAAAAAAAAGGTGAGAATGAGGATCCTTGAACCTTCTATTGTACCTTATTCTAACCATTGATTTACCATATCTAAAAAATCTGGAGCACTAAAGTTTATTTAGGATATGCAACCAGCTAACAAAGTCACCATAAAGAATATGGATACTAGGCCAATTATAGATGAGGTAGCTGAGGCATTTGCAAGCCACTCTATTTATTCTATTGGAGACTTGTATTCGGGATATGATCAATTTCAATTAGCTAAAGAGAGCAGGGATCTTACTACAATGAAGACTTGATTGAGATTAGTACGCATGTGTATTTTACTACCGGGCACTACTAATTCAGTGGCACACATACAAAGTGCCATGAATCAAATTTTAAGAGATAATATTCCAGATAAGATAATTCCTTTCTTGGATGATATTCTGATTAAAGGTTGCAAGATTGAGGAAATGCATTCAAGACTAGATGAAGATAGATGCAGGATATTTGTAAAGAAGCACATTAATGATGTTGACCAAATATTAGCCAGACTTGAAGAAGTAAATTTAACTCTATCTCTTAAAAAATCAAGTTTTAGAGTTGATGAGATAATTGTGGTCAGATATTTGTGTGGCTCATATGGAAGAAAATCTAATCTAGAGAAGATTGATGCAATTTCAAATATGAAGCCATGCAAAAATACAATTGAGATAAGAAGATGCTTGGGAGCCTGTGGATTTTATCATATTTGGATACCTTATTTTAGACACATAGCAGAATCTTTATCTAAGTTATTGAGAAAAGGGAAGAAATTTTCTTGGAAACAAGAGTAAAATGAATCCATGAAAGAATTAAAGGTGGTTTTAAAATTACCACCAATATTGACGCAGGTAGATTATCAATGCAAGAGATTAGTGATTGTGATTGTGGATACAAGCTCGATAGCCATTGGATGGATTATTGGACAAGATGACAATAAAGATAATAGATTTGCTATTAGATTTGGAGCTAGAATTCTTACTGAGAGGCAAAGAGCTTATCCTTAGCTTAAAAGAGAACTCTGGGGTGCTTTAACTATATTAAAGACAAAGAAATTATTTGATTGGAACAGATGTAGTTTTGGAGATAGTTTGTTTACCTGTACTAGATATGATTTCAAATTGTTTGATTCCTGATATTCCTATGTTAAGATGGATAGTATATATCAAATCTATGAATCCTGTCTTAGTATATATTTTAGGAAAAAAGAATTGCATTGCAGATATATTGTTTAGAGCAAGATATTCCTATGAAAAAAAAATGCTTGCTTATAACAAGGATGAAAGGGTCGAAATAGGTTATATATGCGTAATGGGAATAGAAATCTCTACTGGTGAAATCTTACCTTTTCTTATAGATTTGTATGAGGGCAAATTATAGAACATTGATTTATACTTGAGTACTTTAAAGAAGAAAGAAGGTTAGACTAGAAAATATTTTAAAGAAATTAGACACCAAGCTTACGGATATATTTTGAAGGAAGGACTCTTGTGGAAGAGACCCAAAGTAATGGATGGAATTTCTTTGAAGGTTGTTGATGATGTTGATACTAAGCATCGAGTTTTAAGAGAGTTTCATGATACATTATGGATTGGACATAGGGGAATATGGACTACCTTCACCAAAATTAAAAAAAAATATTGGTGGAAAGGTATGTACAAAGATATAGAAGAATTTGTAAATTCATGTATAAAATATCAATTATAATCAAAGATTAGACACAGAGATGGTTTGTGTCCTACTTATCTATCTAGTATATACTTTCAATGGATGTTAAACTTAGTTGTTATGCCAACTGACATATGAGGTATGAAGTATTTAATTTTGGCATATGAAGAATTATCAAATTATATAGAAGAAAGAAATTTAAAAAATAAATGCACATAATTAGTCTATAGGTTTATTTTGGAAGATATAATGTGCCGTTATGGGAACATTAGAAGAATGAGGGCAGACAGGGGTGAATTAGATGCAGCAGGAGTACATGAGTTCTTTAAAAGGTACGCAGTCCAATTGAAGCTAGCTACAACTTATAATTAAAGCTAATGGAAAATTTGAGAGAGGACATCCTGTAATTATTTAAGCTTTAGTCAAGGCATGTAGAGGTAAAGCTAAACTTTGGCTTAAATTGTTGCCATTTGCCCTATGGACAGATAGGACTACACATAGTTCTGTTACAAGCTATATGCCAATAGAGTTGATGATGGGACAGAAACCTATGATGCCAACTGAGGAGAATGTATTTAGTTGGATGTTCTTGACCTGGGAAGATAACATTAACAAGGAAAGGTTATTAGAGCTTCGAATCAAGCAATTGGAGAGGTTACCTAAGGATCAAAAAAAGGCTATTGAGAAATTGAAGGATGCAAGATTACACAACAAGATCAGGTTTGACAAAACACACAAGTTGGGACCAAATTCTATTCAAACTGGTGATTGGATGCTTATATTTGATAATACATTGGATTATTAATATAATGTGTCACGGACACAAAATATAGACTTGAAATCTAAATAAGAAATTCAAGAAGAACTGGTAGGAATTGAAATAATATCACGGACACAGAATATAGACTTAAAATCTAAACAAGAAGTTCAAGAAGAAGTGGCAAGAATTGGATAAATCAGATGAATACAAAAACAACACCAGAGAGGTGAGCTAGAGCTCCAAGAGATGTGTTGTCGGTGAACTCTTGACCTTGACTCGATATCTCTCTACCTAAAGTTTTGGCCCAAGCTGAGACTTCTCAAGCAACTTCCGCCCAAGCCAAGGCTCTCGAGCGAACTCACTGTTAGGAAATACCAAGCGACTGCTAACTGAGAAGCTTCTCGAGCAACTTCTATAACCCAGAAAGGAATGTTAGAGATCTTTGAAGGGTTCTAGAGGTTCTAGAAGCTTCACAGAATATTCTAGAAGGTTCTAACAAGTATGTCCTTGATATCACCTCCTCCTCGAGCTTCGAGGTCTCCGAGAAGCCATTTGAGATGTATACTCACAAACGTAAGAAATCAAAAATTTGTCGCATAGTCTTTGCAATATACTCTAGTTGTCGTTCACAAGGAAGATGATTGATGGGTTCTTATAGCCACCAATAATGACCAATACCTTCCACTTGAGACCATGCTTGAATTTTTGTATCTTCATTGTGGAAACGACCTGAAAATATCGCTTTGCCACTATTTGCATGAGCTAGTTCAACTTCAAAGATAATTACAAGTGACCTGCTGCTTGGTATTCTTTGACGTCTTCTTGGCTCTTCTAATTCTTCATCTCGAAGTCGACATCGTAAAGTACTCGGTTGAGATGGTACCACTAATATAGTATCTACATTCTCATTAGCCATATCTAAATACACCTTGATATTAGATATCTTGATACTATGAAATACAACAAGTTATGTTTTGATAAGACTTGGATCTTTTTTCTATTCATTTCTCCAGAGAAGGCTTCATCTTCACGCTTCGTTAATGACCAACTTTTGATTTATTGGAATATCGTTGATGGAATTTCCGTACCTTTCGCAATGCATTGGCAAGATTTTTGACCAGTTCCCATGTTCTTTCATTAATATTGTAGCCGCTCCAATGCATAAAGTATTCTAATTTATTCATATTCTTCATTATTTTCAATTTTTATATTAGGTGGCGGACATTGCACTCTTTCAAGAAAAGACGATTCCCGATAAGGCTCTAATAGAGAAATATGAAAGAGAGGGTGTACCTTCATAGCAGGTGGTAACTCTAAGCGGTATGCCATAGGATTGATCTGCTTTTGAATAACAAATGGTTCCAATCTCCAGTAGTCTAACTTATCACATGGCCACTTGGTCTTGATATTCCATCGAAGCAGCCATATTTTATCTCCAATCTTGAAATTAGGTGCCTGATTCCAAAATTTATCCGCAGATGCTTTGTAAGACTCTTGGACAATTTGCAATTGAAGCTTCAATGTGGTTTGAAGCTCCGATAGCTGCTGCACTAATCCTTCAGCTGCTGGGTTGTTATTCGCTGACAAACTCAATAGATCAAGCTTCGGATGGTACCCATAGTTGGAAAAGAATGGTGTTTTTTGAGTTGACCCATGAAGGGTGTTGTTATATGCAAACTCGACTAGCGGTAGATATGCAGTCCAATTATCTTGCTGATAGTTGATGCTACATCATAAATACTGTTCCAAAATTTGATTCATCCGTTTCGTTTGGCTGTCAGTTTGAGGATGGAATGCCGAAGAAAGCTTGATGTCCACCTTCAATATTTTAAAAAAAGATCTCCAAAACTTTGATACAAATTGGGTTCCTCAATTTGACACGATATCATCTGGTAGACCATGATATCGATACACATTATCAAGGAAAAGCCTTGCTGTATCTTCGCTTGACGATGTCTTCTTGCAAGGGATAAAATGTGCCATCTTCGTAAGTCGATCCACCATAACAAAGATGTTGTCAAATGAATTCGATGGGATAGATGCATATTAAGTCCATGGGCCCGAAGACCGTAGGCGACGGAATAGGGAATGTTTGTAGAAGTCGGTAAGAGTGATGCTCGAGGGTTCTTGGATCTTGAACAAATGTCCTGAGAGAAGACAAAATCCTTCCACATCCTTCCAGCATTGGAGCCACCTAAAATCTCGGAAATGAGTTAGAGGTCTTATTGAATCCAAAATATTCATTTAGAAAGTCATGGCCAGATTAAAGAATGTGCAAGCATTACAAGGTTAAATTGTAAACCACTCACTCAAAAATCCTTTTGGTCCGTTCACATCTTGAACTTGTAAATCATTGATCTGTTGCTTGATATCGAGGACTGAATCTTCAATGGATTTGCGGCTGCGTCACGGAGTTGAAGAAAGTCGGCGTCGCAATTAAGCGCTCTATTGTGCAAAATCCTGAATTGCTCTGGCTTTAATAATGTCGTACATTGTTGATTAAGCGCTGCTTCTCCAATCTTCGGCGCAAGATATGATCTTCTTGATAAGGCATTGGATAGTCCTTGCTGCTTTCCAGACCAATAAGTAATAACAAAGTCAAATCTAGATAGCGACATATTCTATCACGCTTGATGATGGTTTAGAACCCGAGCAGACATAAAATACTCCAGATTCTTGTGAATCGTATATACGGATATGGGATGCGCAACTCTTTTGAGGAAGTGACGCTATTCTTGGAAAGAATCTACTATAGCAAGGAGTTCCTTATCATGAATCTCGTAGTTGATCTCAGCTGCAGAACACTTCCGTGAATAGAATGCAACCGGATGAAGCTTATAGTCCATGCCCATCTGTGAAAGTACAGCTCCTAAAGCAAAATCGGAAGCATCGATCTCCAAATACAAAGGCTTTGCAAAGTTTGGATGTACCAAGATTAGAGCCATAGTAAATGCCGTTTTAAGATTTTAAAATGCTTTTTCCACTAGAGGTCCCCATTCGAGCTTATCTTTACATGTTAATCGAGTGAGTGGAACAGCAACTTGAGAATAATTCTTGATGAAGATCCGATAGAAGTTAACAAAGCCAAGAAAATATTGTACGTCTCTAACCATCTTTGGAACTTCCCAGGACACAATTGCTTCCACCTTCTTGGGATCCATCTTCAAGCCTTCCGTAGTCGCAACAAACCCTAAAAACTCTATCTCAGTTTGGTGAAATAAGCTTTTTTCCAACTTGGTGTAGAGTCCTCGCTCGCGTAGTTTTTTGAATACCAAACAAACGTGCTTCTTATGCTCTTCTTTATTCTCAAAAAATATCAAGATATCATCTAGATAAATGATAACAAAATCATCTAGATATTCTCAAAAAATATTGTTCATCATGTGTTGAAAAATCGTCGGAGCATTGGTAAGGCCAAATGGCATGATATTATATTCAAAATGACCATACCTTGTACGAAAAGTTGTCTTCCATTCGTCTCCTTCTTTGATTTGTACAAGGCTATAAGCTCCCCTTAGATCAATCTTTGTAAAGATCTTTGCAAGTCCAAGTTGTTCCAAAAGACTAGAGATCAAAGGTAATGGATAGCGATTCTTCTTTGTCACCTTGTTGAGACCTCAATAGTCCACGCACATCTGTAATAAGCCATCTTTCTTCTTTAAAAATAAGATTGGTGCCCTAGTTGGCAATTTTGAATGACAAATGAAGTTCTTGGCTAGGTTCTTGTCAATGTATTTTTGTAACTCCGTCTGCGATAGGTTGTAGGTTGGGCCAAAAGGCGGTTGTGCTCCTTCTTGTAATTCTATGGCACAATCATATGGTTGATGTTCTGGTAGCATGTCAGCATTCTTCTTTTGGAACACGTCTTAAAAATCCTTGTATTATTCTGGTATTCCTGCTGTTGAAATCTGCTCTCCTCTGGTTGAAGCTGTATAAATGACCAATGGTGTGTCTTCCTTGCACAATCTTACAAACGTCATTGCTCCAATGAACAAGGATTTTTTTGGTTTGGGGTCTTTTTCCAAGCTTGTCTTCAAGTTGTTCTATGAGAAATGTTATCCTCTGTAACCTCCAATCTATGGATGGATTATATTTTTCTAACCAAGAAAGACGAAGAATAATAGGATTTGAAAGGGTGCTAATAATGTTGAAAACAATATGACTACTGTGGTCTTTAAACGTCACTTCTATAGGTTCTGATTCATGGGTGACACTACCAGATAATAAAGGTCGTCCATCTATTACTTCTACGTAAACATGTTTGAATTTTTGTACTAAGAGAATTTTGTGACGCTTAGCAAATTCTTGGTCTAAAAAACAAGCAGATGCTTCTGAATCTAATAAGGCTAAGGTTTTTAGTTTTAGTGGACCAAAAGACAAAGGAATTGTAAAACAACGGGAAGGTTGAGTAGAAAGAGAGGAACTTAGTTTTGATTTATCAAGGACGTGAACTAGAATGAGATGCATAATCTAATGGAAACTATATCAAAATAAAAGTCACAAAATGGAATTAAGAAAGTATGTATATTCAAAGAAAATTGGAATGGCTATTGCCAAAGACTAGAAATATGAAGACTCTTGAAACTAGATTAGAACCAGGAAAGGAGTTAGCAAGAGTGAAGAGGGCTTCACTCTTGCCTCTATAAATACTATCTAACTAAGAACTACGTGGCGGTGTTGTGTTGTAAATCAAAACATAGTGTGAAAAACATAAAAGAATGCATTAAAATAAAAAGATTAAGATTAGAAGAAAGGTTGATAGAAAATTAGTAGTAAGAAGATACAATGGAAATTTACCTTAAAAAGTGAAATTTCTTCAAGTTAGTAAAAAAGAAAAGGTTGAGGAAGTGGAAAAGACATGGACTAAGAGGTCTTTTTGACCAAGAAGAAAAAGAAGACCAGGAGGGAGATGACAAGGAAGGGTCGTGAAGAAGAAGGAGGAGAGTTTTTTTGGAGAGATAGGATTTCTTTTTGATAGGCAGTATACGTTTTTGTGTGTAGAAGAAGCTTAGAGAGGATTTTAGGTGCGAGTTTTTGTAGGTTTGTAGTAGACAAGATAAGGAACTCATAGAGACAATTCTCATGTCTTTTGATTAAGTATCAAGGGAGATATGAGTCGTGAAAGTTGCAGGTGTTTAAGACTAGGGCAGAGAGGGTTACTAAATTTCGGGCCTTGGTTCTTGGAAACCACTTAGACTTTAGTAGCGAAATTTGTTGGGTTTTTGTTCCTTATAGAGTTAACTACTTTGTATCAAAATCTCAAGTCAATATGACCTCTAAGCAAAGAGTTATGAGTGAAATTATAACCGGTTTGAATGAAAAGAGAAATAGAGTGAAGGCAAGGTTGAGGGTTTCTAAAGGCAGAATATGTTAGGATTAATAAAGTATGTTTTTATATAAATTCTTCAATTTTATGAACTTTATGAATCTCATCTTGCACTTGAGAAACTAGAGGCAAAAAAGACCTAGTGTTTCTTACGGCTAAGACTCTCACCACGACATTTGGTGCTTCCACTGAGAGAGCTCTAAGGCTTCAAGATTTTTTAAGGCAAGATGGGGGATAATAGAACCAGTGGTAGTCAAGCTCAAGGAGGTAGTCAAAACTTTGCAGAGGAGTTCTTTAGGACCATGCAAATGTTTATGGAACAACAAGTTGCCAATGCAGCTGGACAAGGAGCTACAAAAGCTTTGAAAGCTATTATTTCCAAGAATGAAAGATTCAATGGGAAGAATATTTCAAATTTTTTAAGAAATTATACTTGTGAGATGAAAATCTATCAAATTTCAGAGGAGAAGATGATAGAGACATTTGACTTGGCAATTGTATCAGAGATCAGAGACAAGGTGAAACATCTTCATCAAAATAATTTTGAGATTACTTAGGCCAAATTTGAAGAGAGGCTTCGAAATGAGTTTTTTAATGAAGATGAAGAAAGGATGTCCAAAAGGAATTTCCTTGATTGGGTGGAACAACAACCAGGTAACAACATGGGACCAAGTGAGTTGTTAAGAGAATTTGAAAAGAAATTTGGACAACTCTCACTAACAGAGAAGAGGATTCTTGAAGTGAGAAAATCAGAATTATTTCTACAAGCTGCAAATGAAGCTTTGGAAGATAGACTATTATTTCTTCTTCAAGATAGAACAGCTGAAGGAGGTTTTAGTACCAATTGGAGACAATTGGAGGATTCAATAAGTCTTATTGTAAAGCAAGAGCGGATAAAGGCTAGGGGATATGGAGTAAAAATGGAAGCTTCATCACCATCAGCTACAAGGACTTCTTTAATGTTACCATCAAGCTCTTCAAAGGATAAGGCTCTAGATGAAGATACTCTAGAGGAATTGGTGAAGGGATTGAAGGAATTGAAAGTGGAGATGAGTGCTTTGAAAAGGAATATGAAGCCAAGTATTTCTCAAACTTCTGGAGGACAGAGGGGATATGTCATGAGGTGCATTTGGTGTGATGATTCCAATCACAAACGTAGTGATTGTGAATCATTTGCTGATGCCATGAAGAAAGGCATCATTACCTTCAAAGAAGGAAGGATTAGAGATGCATCTACAAATTTTCCTTTGGACACTAACTTTACTAAAGGAGGAATGAAAAAATTAATAGAAGATCGAATGATGAAGCCTAAGCCAAGAGATTCAGGTAATGCAGATTCTTATCAAATTGTGGCTTGGCAAAATAATGTTGAAGCTCCATGTCTTGAAAATCATGAGACTATGATTAGAGGAGCTCAGGTCATTAGAAAGAAGACAAGATGGGATGATCTAGTTGATGCAATTAGCATCAAAGATTTCTTAAACAAGGAAAGGAAGAATGAAGACTTTCAAGATGTCTATGTGGAAGTAAAGAGAGGAAGGAATGTAGAAGATGAAGATGAAGAACCAATGAATAAGAAGCAAATACAAAAGAGTGATGGTATAGGAGAAAGGACAAAAGAAGGATCAATTATAAATCAGCCACCACAAAATATTCTTTCATCTTCACAACCAAAGAAGGCATCAATTCCAAAGCAAAGAGTGGAAGAAAACATGGAAAGAGGTAAGGAGAAGAAGAAGAAGGACATTGAGAAAGTAGAGATAGTGATGACAAGTGCCATTGATACTTGTTTGACTAAAGAAGAGGAAGAAGAGATTCGTCAAGTATTTTTTATTGAATGTAAATCAAGCTTAGAAGGAGTTATGATTGTAGAGGATAATAAGGTGAGTCATGAGGTTGAAGAAGAAGATGTGAATGATGATATACTTGCTGATTTGGAAGAAGAAGTTTTAGACATGTTTTCTCTTCAACTTCAAAGGAAGAAGGAGGATACTATTGACAACATGGAAAAAAAAGAAGCAAAGGTATATACGTATGCCACTTTTAATGATGGTTATCAAAAAGAGAAAAAAATTGGCTTTAATGAGGCTCAAGAAGAGAAAGTTGAACAAATAGAAGAATTTTTTAATGGAGAAATGGAAAATGAGGTTTTACAAATGTTTGTTGGAATGAATATGAGTAATACAAGGGTTATTATGGATACAACATGTATCCAAAATCAAGGTGAATTTGAATATGGAGGAGCGCAAGGCTTAATAAAAAAAGCCCAGACCATCCAAATTCAAGAATGCATAGTTGAGAAAATCACAAATGAAAAGATGGTTCACAAAGACACAAAGATACTTATTTATGTTAACAACTATAACTTTGAATGTGATAAAGAAAGGAAGGAGGATTATTATCATTTATTTTGGAAAAAAGTGAAGCTTGGAGAACTTCAAGATATGATTTTAGCTTTGATTATTCATGGCTTTCAGAGAAAAATCATATCTAGGAGATTTTTTGATAGGGAAAAATGGTCCATTGAAATAAGCTAAATCAATACTAAGAGTTTCAAATAATGTAGAAGATGGAGAAGAAATGACAACAATAAAACAAACGGAGATGGTTAAATTGGCACATGTCGGAGGATGTGCAGGTTTGGAGGGGGTGGATGTCGTGTTGTAAATCAAAACATAGTGTGAAAAACATAAAAGAATGCATTAAAATAAAAAGATTAAGATTAGAAGAAAGGTTGATAGAAAATTAGTAGTAAGAAGATACAATGGAAATTTACCTTGAAAAGTGAAATTTCTTCAAGTTAGTAAAAAGAGAAAAGGTTGAGGAAGTGGAAAAGACATGGGCTAAGAGGTCTTTTTGACCAAGAGGATAAAGAAGACCAGGAGGGAGATGACAAGGAAGGGTCGTGAAGAAGAAGGAGGAGAGTTTTTTTGGAGAGATAGGGTTTCTTTTTGATAGGCAGTATACGTTTTTGTGTGTAGAAGAAGCTTAGAGAGGATTTTAGGTGCGAGTTTTTGTAGGTTTGTAGTAGACAAGATAAGGAACTCATAGAGATAATTTTCATGTCTTTTGATTAAGTATCAAGGGAGATATGAGTCGTGAAAGTTGTAGGTGTTTAAGACTAGGGCAGAGAGGGTTACTAAATTTCGGGCCTTGGTTCTTGGAAACCACTTAGATTTTAGTGGCGAAATTTGTTGGGTTTTTGTTCCTTATAGAGTTAACTACTTTGTATCAAAATCTCAAGTCAATATGACCTCTAAGCAAAGAGTTATGAGTGAAATTGTAACCGGTTTGAATGAAAAGAGAAATAGAGTGAAGGCAAGGTTGAGGGTTTCTAAAGGCAGAATATGTTAGGATTAATAAAGTATGTTTTTATATAAATTCTTCAATTTTATGAACTTTATGAATCTCATCTTGCACTTGAGAAACTAGAGGCAAAAAAGACCTAGTGTTTCTTATGGCTAAGACTCTCACCACGACAGCGGTATTCTATAGGACCTCATACACGTGTCTAATTTGCAAGGCACTTGTCAAACTTGCACGACAAGTTTCTCACATGTGCGCCACATACTTGGCTTGTTTCACAAGCTACCAACATGTGTAACACATGGCTAGCTTGTTCTACAAGCTACCAACATGTGCGCGATGTGGTTACCTTGTTGACCAAGTTTTTAATCTACCAATCACCTATAGATATGTATAAAGGTGATTTTGCATCTATGAAGCTTCTAGGAAGCTTTTCTATCAGATATTATCAAATCAACTTATTTTACCTACTTCTATTGGTCTATTATTATCTAGGTAATTTATTGGAATAAATCTTATGTCCTTGACATTATTCCCCCTTCTAGGAACGAGTTTCACGAGGAGCGGTGATTACATGTTGAGAAAGTCCAAAATACGTCGAATTGTGCTTGCCACATACTCTGATCTTTGTTCCATTCGAAGGTAGTTGATAATGTCCCATATTAGGGCGAGAAGACCACCCTCTTATTTGATCATTGTTGAGGCCTTCATAACTTCCTTCAAAGAAAATATTAGGAACACCATCAGGAGTAGTTCCTACCTCTAAAAGTATCACCAAACATCACAAGTCTCTTCCAAGGTCGTGATACCAAACACGTTGTATTTCGCCATCAATCCGAGGAAGGACATGTCGTTCTTGAGGGTCTTCATTTCTATTTTGTCGTCTTGAAGGTTGTGATAGTCGTAATGTCTCGTCCGATAAATCAGCAAATGATGGTTCTTAAGCTGAATTTGCTGGTTGTTGATCCTCCATCTCTTTAGCACAAACAAAATCTAATGACAAGAAATGATACAAGATAGGATGAAACCTCTATAGAACCTGCCTTGTTTTATAGCAAAGATTTTTTTGAGTATTTATCTTGGTTTTGATGGATGTCGTCAATGAAATGCATTAATTTTTATTGATGCATTTGTTAGATTCTTTGATGGCTCTTATGTGCGTTCAGTAATATCGTATCGGTGCCAATGCACAAGATATTCCAATCGATTCTGGCGCCGCCTTGAATCCAAAATCTCTTCAACATTAAATTCTTCATTGTTGTCCACTTCTATAGGAGGCGGTGTCGTGTTGTGACACGATTATATGGTGAAATTATGACTAAAAATGATTTTTCAATTAATATTCTATTATCTTAGTTCAACAAAAATTCAACATATTTTAATAAGATTTTTATGAGAGTCTCTTAGTTTATTTTCTTCACTTAATAGCTAGTAGATAAGAATTAGTTAGCAATTTTACCTTCTACGTTGTAGTAATTCTTTTATTGTCTTAGAAAGGCCATAAAATAGTAAAAATATAATAAAAAGGATAAATGACTAGCATGATTGACATTAGGATTAAGTTGAGGGTAGGGTCGGGCTATAAAATCCCTAGGATAGGTTAGATGGATACCCAAGGGTTGGCCGTTTGTAGGACAGGGTCAAAATCAGACCTTTGGCTACTAAAACGGCTGCCTAGGGCAAATCAAGAGTCTTTTGGCAGATCGAAAGATAGGATTAGAAAGAAGACTTAAGAGGTTTTGCATAGGATTTAGTTGCGAGTGATTTGGATTAGAAATGACTTTGTAAGAGCTTTGCAAAGTCAGGGTTGTTTTGGGCGACTTTGGTTTTTGTGAAATAAAAGAGGGTTTGTGATTTGGGAAACTACAAAGGTTTTTTAGACGATCTATGGCTAAATTTTTGTGGGTTTTTGAGTATTATTGTTGTTAATGTGTGCTATAAATTTGAGCTCAATCTAATAGTTTAATTGTATGTAATTAAGGTTTAAGTAGGTCAAGGTCTCGGGAATTAAGCTTTGAAGGTCAGTTGGGGTTTTTGAGATCTTGAGCAATCTGCTAGTTGGATTGGAGTGAAATTTATGTGTGTAGGTAGTAGACTTGTTTTTCTATGCACATACAAAATTTGAGAGCAATTGAACGGTGTGAAAGGAAGATTTAGGTACTGGAATATTAGCATTAAGATTGGAGAAGGAGGCCGGCTGTCACCTATGCAAATTTATGGATTTTTCTTCTTTTTGTGAAGCTAGATCTTCTTCAAACTTAATGTGCTTGTTTTCAACTTAATTAGTAAGGTGTGTGAAAAATTTCAATCAAGATCAATGATTTATTTGGTAGTTATTGAGATTCTAAAACTACCTTAGGATTTTCTTAGAGTTTGGTTAAGATTCGACTAGGGTTTAATTAGGATTTGTTTTAGGGTTTGACTAGGGTTGACTAGGATTTAGTTAGGGTTTTTATTAGGGTTTAATAAAGGTTTGATCAAAGATTATTTAGAAATTGATTAGAGAGGTTAGAACTAGTTTTGTTGCATATTTCTTTTTTATCTTCCACAGCCACGTACTCGGAGCATTCTCAAGCAAGACTTCACGACATACGACAGCGGTGGCATTTGTCTTCTTCCTTGAATATCCATTGTCTTGTATGGCTCAAGTAGTAACACGTGGAATACAAGATGGATCTTCATGGACTCCGGTAAGTGTAATCGATATGCAACTAGATTGATTTGTTTAGAAATAGGAAAAGGTCCAAGCCTACGATAGTTCAACTTATCACAAGGACGAGTAGTCTTGATATTGCAATGAAGTAACCATATCTTGTCCCCCACATTGAATTGTGGTTGTTCCTTGCAATACGCATCTGCATTTGTTTTTTGTCGTTCTTAAGCTTCTTTTAATTTGAGAGATAATTATTGCATGTAGCTCTCACAAACGATTTGCCAAATCTTCTGCTGCTGGATTATCAACTTTTGAAAAGTCAAAAGCATCAAGTCATGGGTGATAACCATAATTGGCAAAGAAAGGTGTTTGTTGCATAGAAGAATATATCATATCATTATAAGCAAATTCTGCCAATGGCAAAAAAGCTATCCAATTATCTTGTTGGTAGCTGATAGTATACCTTAAGTATTGCTCTAAGACTTAGTTTACATGCTGTGTCTGTCCGTCAATTTGAAGATGAAAAGCTGAAGATAACTTTATGTCCACTTTTAAGATCTTGAAAAGGGTTCTCCAAAATCTTGACACAAATTGAGTTCCCCTATCCAATGAGCTTGGCGACGATTCAACATGCGTGCCGACATGAAGTACTTGAGGTTCTTATAATTTGTATACATGGTGATTAGACTCAAAGCGCCTTCTAGATAATGATGCCATTTTTGAAAAGAATCCACGATTGCAAGAAGTTCTTTGTCGTGGATCTCATAATTAATCTCGGTTGCTGAGAATTTTCTTGAATGAAAAGCTACTAGATGAAGTTTGTCATAAGTTCCCATTTGTGACAAAACCGCACCCAAGGCAAAGTCCGATGCGTTTGTTTCCATAAAAAATGCCTTCAAAAAATCAACACGATATAAAATTGGTGCAGAAACAAACAATGTCTTCAAGGCTTTAAATGTTGCTTCCGCTTCTTGATTCCATTGGAATTTGTCTTTACAAGTCAAACGTGTAAGTAGAGCTGCAACACAAGAGAAGTCTTTGATAAAGATCCGATAATAATTGGCAAATTCCAAAAAGCATTGGACATCTCTTACCGTCTTTGGAATCTTCCAATTCATGATTGTTTGGACTTTCTTAGGATCCATCATGAGACCATCATTTGCAATGATGTATCCTAAGAAATCAACTTGAGTAGTGTAAAATATACTCTTTTCCATCTTGGCGTACAATCCCGCATCTCTAAGTTTTTGTAATACTTGACGAACATGTATTTCATGTTCTTCTACATTCTTAGAATAGATCAAAATATTATGTAGGTAGCAGACGACAAAATTGTCTAAGAACTCACAAAAAACATCATTCGTGAGATGTTGAAAAGCAGTTGGTGCATTCGTAAGTCCAAAAGGTATGACATTATATTCAAAATGTCCGTACCTAGTTCGAAATGTAGTTTTCCATTTATCTCCTTCTTTGATGTGTACTAGATTGTATGCTCCTCTTAGATCTATTTTTGTATAGATCCTAGCTTGATTCAAGTGGTCAAGGAGTCTTAATATTAGAGGTAATAGATGTCTGTTCTTGATTGTGATCTTGTTGAGTACTCGATAGTCAACACACATCCGCAATGATCCATCTTTTTTCTTCACAAATAGAATTGGAGCTCCTGCTAGAGATTTAGAATGGCATATGAAATTCTTGGCCAAATTCTCGTCAATATACGCCTTGAATTTAGCCAATTCATCTTGTAATAAACTGTAGATTGATCCAAATAGTAGTTGAGTTCCTTCTTCAAGGTTGATTGAACAATCATATGGACGATGCTCCAAAAGAATATCTGCATTCTTTTTCTTGAAAATGTCTTGATAATCTTGATACTAACTTAGAATTCTACTTGAAGTCTTTCCATCATTGAAAATAGGTGTAGCATAAATGACAAAAGGTGATCCTTCTTCTGCAGCATTGTCGGGTAGAGAGAATTTGCCTTGGAAAAACACCGGGTTCCTAGCTGCTACTAGAACTAGTAGGAAATATGAGAGGAAGCCGTGCCAGTATGTTCTATACTTGCACAATATTTGTTCAAGCTTTCAAATTATACTTGTATTATACTTATATAAGACTTGTACAAATATAAAATATAAACACTTGAATAATACTTGTATAAAATACTTATATAAATATTTATATAATACTTCTATAAATACTTGTATAAAATACTTATATAAATATTTATATAATCTTTGGTATAATACTTCTATAAATACTTGTATAAAATAATATATAATCCTTGGTATAATACTTGTACAAATACTTATATAAATATTATGTATAATACTTATAAAATATTTATATAAATACTTGATATAAATACAAGTATATATACTTGTATAAAAGGTATAAGCAAAGTATGTATGTATTCAAGTATACCTCAAAATACAACCGCATATGAGGAATACAAGTTATACAACAAGCTAAAATTAAATAAATCACTAAAAATTCATCCAAAGGTCGAATCAAGCGTGCTTATAGCCTATGGAAAGCCAATAATCCATTGTAAAACATATCAAAATTTCACAAATAGATGACTTACCATTTAAAAGTTATGGCTAAAAGAAGTAGGCGCTAAAATTTCCAAGCAAATGCAAAGGCAGCAAAGCTCCTCTTCACTTCAGCCTTTGTTGTGATCACTTTCCTTCTCCAAATTAGACATGCAATAGCTTTTTAGAAAGCTCACTCCATCATCTAACTTATTCTAAAATTTCGCATACATGCCTCTCAAACTCCAGATTTTGTAGCTAGTTGTTTCTACTCATCAAACCCTAGCAATAATTTTCCCTCTTTGATACTTCACGGCTCATAAAACTTTCATCAAAGCTCTAAATGTATTGATTTTTGTTTATGTAGAAAGCTTACACAAGCTACTATAAGCATCTAAAATATCAGAAAGATTGAAGAGACTATCCGACTTGGGTGGTTGAACAAAGTCTCTGCCCCTCTTCGTCAGGTGGCAGCAAATCCTTTCCCACTCTCAACCTCACAACTTTTGCTCTCCAACTTCAAATCCTACAAGAAATGTCTTGATAGAAAGCTAGCTTAATTTTCCACACTTTCTAAAAATTTTACCAAGAAAGAGTCGAAATCAAACTTGCAGTGGTAGCTCGAAGTTTCTGCCCCTCTTCGTCGGGTGGCAGCAAACCCTACTCTACTAAAACAAGCATAGTTTTTTGCTCACAACTTCAAAACAAGCAAGTGAGTAGGTTCTAGAGTCCTCACAACTTGAAGAATACACCTACTAATTTTCATTACAAATGCTTCTATCTCCTCGGAGCTATCTCTCTCCAAATATCACCATTCAAAACTGCCTTCCTCCTCTCGGTCTAGCAAGAGGAGTATATCTCCCTTTCTTTCCATATTAGACTATGAGACGCCCACATGGGCAGCCAAATCCTATTGGATAGGCCCTATTCACCCCATGCTCTTCTTTCTTATCCCTCACAAGGTCCATTTTATCTCAAAAGTCAACAAGAAAGGTAAAACAACCTTTACCTTTCTTCTAATTACAAAAGAGTCTATTCTAGGATATAAATAAGGTAGGAACAAAACAAATAGCTATCTTAATTCACTAACTAAGTGGCTATAATAAATCCTCTCTTTATAATATCTTCTAAAATAATCTCTAGCACTCACACATGTATTAACAATAGATACAAGATATTTAATATTTTTATACACTGCACGTAAATGCAGTATGACAACGTGCAAGAAAGCTCTTGCACCTACAAACGCAGGTTTAATTCTACTAGACTTATGATTTCTTACTTGATTAACTATATTATTAGCTATACTTTTAGAAAAGTTTAGAGTACGAGAAATCCAATCTATTCGAGGGTTGTGTTTTTCTAACCATGATAGACCTAGAATAATTGGAATAGAGGGAGATCTAATTATGTTAAAAATTACGCAACTATTATGGCCATTTACTACTACATCTAGAGGAAGTGTTTCATGAGTAACATCTCCAGAAGATAAAGGACGATCATTTATGACTTCTATATATACGGGTTTAGATTTTTGTACTATCTGTATTCTATAGCTTTTAGCAAATTCTTCATCTAAAAAACAAGCCGAGGCTCCCGAATCTATTAAAGCAAAGGCTTTGTAATTATTAGGTCCTAAATATATATCTATTATAAAATAAGGAGATGGTTGTGAGGAGAGGATAGGACCTTCATTAGAAATTGTACAAGATCCCAGCCGCACGCTCCTTATTATGGCTGGACAAACTTGTTTTTCGACATATTGTCTTTTTTGACAATCATACTCCTCATCTTGTAGTTGCGTCGTTTCTTTGGACAATTTTGAGCAGTGTGTTTAGATTCTTCACAATACAAGCATAATCTTTCTTGACGACGTCGAGTCTTTTCTTGTTTAGTAAGCGGCTTGAAATGTATAGCATCAATTTGCATGTCTTCAACTTCTGAAGGTACATATTGAAAAATCATTGGTGCTGCCACTGAATTATAATGTCGCTGAGGTTCTCTTGTACGACTTTCAGATCTAAATTCAAAAAGTCGATTATCACACTTCACCGCAAAGTCTATTGCTTGACTCAATGTTTGAGGATCGGGTAAGTTCAACATCAATTTCTTCACTTCACATTGTAATCTGTAGAGAAATTGACTAATGAGTGTAGCATCGTCCCACTTGATATCGATTGCTAGTTGTCAATATTGTAAAGCATATAATGTCATTGATCAATTGCCTTGTCATAGGATATGAAGCTTGTTGGTTGCAACATGAGTTGCATTGTGCTCTCCATACATAGATCAAAATTTTGCTAAAAAAACTTCTAAAATATCCAATATTAGATCACTAGGAATAATATTACTTTAGAAGAGGGTAATCCGCAACTTCTAAAATGCTTGTGTCTTATCAAGAGAAAGGGGTAATCCACTCTTAAATCAAGAGAAGACAAAGCTATGATATTATAAGTGTAGTCTTGTCAATCTGTCAAAGACATGAACTAGAAAGAGATGCATAATCTAATGGAAACTATATCAAAGTAAAAGTCACAAAATGGAATTAAGAAAGTATGTATATTCAAAGAAAACTGGAATGGCTATTGCTAAATACTAGAAACATGAAGACTCTTGAAACTAGACTAGAATCAAGAAAGGAGTTGATAAGAGTGAAGAAGGCTTCACTCTTGTCTCTATAAATACTATCTAACTAAGAGCTACGTGGCATTATTCTATAAGACCTCATGCAGTATACAATTTGCGATCACTTGTCGAACTTGCGTAATGATTTTTCACATGTCGCCCGCGTCTTGGCTTGTTCCACTGGCTTCTGCTTATGCGCTATGGCTGTGTTGACGAGTTTCTAACCTCACCAATGCGCCTATAGGCATGTATAAAGGTGATTTGTGTCTATGCTTCTTGGAAGCGCCTCTGCTCGAATATTATCAAATCAACTTATTTACTTTCTTCTATTAGTCACCTTCTTTGATGGTAAGATAAAATCTTATATTTGTGATATGAAATTCTCACATCATAAGCGTGGTTTTTGATTTATTATTTTACCTTGAGTTCTTATTATATTGGGCGTGTGTTTCACAGACAAGCAGCACCTCTATTCTTGATCTTCCATTTGCTTCTTTTAGATGAGTTTAGAAACAGCCTTCTCAACACGCCGTCTGGCCATGGCTTTTTATGTTTCTTTCTTACAGGTAAGGGATTTGACACGTACTGCATCAATCTGCATGTCTTCTATCTCTGCTTGTGAATTTAGGTTACTTGGCGATATTATTGTGCTGTGATGACTTGTATATTGTTTGGAGCGTTGGTCTTGGGGACGTTGAAATAGGCGGTTATTGTACTTTACAGCTTGGCTAAAGGCTTCATTGAGCGTTTGTGGATCGAGAAGAGATAATAACAAATCCATCACGTCGTCCTTTAGATCCCAATAGAATTGATTCATCAATGCTTCTTCATCCCAGTTGATGTCACATGCCAATTGCCTGAAATCCGATGCATAGACTGATGCAGAGCAAGTCCCTTGTCGTAGCAATCGATTTTTTGTTGTAGCCCACCGAGCCTTGTCATGCTCGCCAAATGCTTCCACAAATGCCTCCAAAAAAGTCTCAAAGTTGTTCAAAATTGGTGATCCTTTTTCAAATAGGAGATCAAACCACGATAGAGCTTGTCCCGTAAGCAAAGTTCCAACTAATCCAACGCGTGATTCCTTCGTCACATAACGTTTGGATTGTAGAGCTATTATCAACTTGATTTAATTGACGAAGCACTCCAAAGCTGGAAGCGTTATAGCTTTGAAATTGCTTACAGTATGTAAAATCCACTCAAAAATCATAATATGTTTATAAATTTAGATATGTATTAGAATGCTTAGTGAAATAAATTAAAGGGATTGATAGAAGAAACTTTATTTTATTTTTATTTGTTTTGATTATGGTATTTAAAAATTATAAGATCTAAATGATTAGTATGAAGCCTTGAGAGAAGGTGGGAGCCTAAGGATGAAAGTATAAGCTAGTAGGAGGCTAATTGGAAGGGATGAAATGAAGGCATGGTCGGATGAAGGCAAGGAATGGGAAATTTCATCCCTATTGGTCGAATACCATGCCCAATGGACTTTGAGGAGGCTGCCTGCGACCTTAACAAGGGTTTTTTCAACTTCAAGGAGACCATTAGGAAATCAAAAGCTGAAGTTGTAAAGTTTAGGATTTTGAGTACAATTTTTGTACAAAAATTAGAGGATTTGGAATTAGGATAAAGAAGTAATAGCCATTTGAAGATAAGGTGTCAATATGAGACATACTGTCACTCTTTTGAGGATTGGAGGAATTATATGAAAGCTTTTGGAGATTGAGATGTGCAGCTAGAGAGGAGATTTCAAGGTCTACACCTGATGTAGAAGAATTACTATATTTGGAGTTCTGAAGAAGGAGTTATTGGGAGTCAAAGACAGCAGATCAAATTCCAAGGCAGTAAGTAGACCGTTTTGTTGATAGTGATGGGGTTTGTCATATCTTGAGTTTCTGAATGAATGTTTATCTCAAAATTTCTAAGAAGGTATATGATTATGCTAAAAAGCTACACATCAAAGTTTCATAGCATTTGGACTTTTAGATTGTGGGATATAAATAATTTAGTACACAGGTGTTTGTAAACAAGGGTTTGAAGCTATTGCTAGGGTTTTGACAATATCTATAGATCAATAATGAATTGATGGATGAAATTTGTGGTGATAGTTGTAAAAAATACATTACTACTTCATGTAAATTTGGAGTAGATTTGGATGGTTGGATTAAAAGTTATGGGTTATTGAAGTTTGGAAAAAATTCCCTTCCTATGGGGGAATGAGGGTTTAGAGTATTTTGTTATGTTTTGAGTGGTTTGAGGAAATTAGGCTTATGTATTGGGTGTAATAGTCCTATAAAGATCTCTTTTATATAAACTTTGGGGTTTTTATTATACTTGGAACTTGCTTGAGTAATTAGTGGCAGCTAGAAGCTTAACGCTTTCTTGAAGCAGATTCTCTCTACCATGACAGTGTGTGCCATCAAACTTGTCTGGAAGGCTAATTCGAGGTTCCTTTTATTGTGGAAGTAATGGTTTTCATTGAACCACAGATAAAGCTACTTCTTTTGGTGTAGAAGCTCGAGGCTGATGAAGTCCAGATTGTGCTATTCCGGATGCTCCATCATTATGAAGTCTTGCAAAGACTCCTTCCATCACCGTAGTTCTCTGTAATAATGTAGTAAGAACATTCATAATGGCGTCCATCTTAGATTCCAAACTTTCACTCATATTAATGTCTTGACCTCCAACCATTCTAAAAGAAAAGAAGTAATTGTTTCTACAAGGAGGAAATATTGGTTTAGAAGAGGGTACTCCGCAACCTCTAAAACGCCTTAAGACCTTCAAAAAGAGGGATAATCCACTCTCTTTAAGAAGAATAAGACTCCAATATTATGACAAAAAAGATATCAGTTTAGAGGAGGATAATCCGCAACCTCTAAAATACTAGTGTACTTTCAAGAAGAGGGATAATCCACACTTCAACAAGAAGGAACTAGCTCTGATATCTAAGATGAGAGTAGTCTCAACAAACTATCACAGACACAAAACATAGACTTGAAGTCTAAACAAGAAGTTCAAGAAGAATTGGCAGGAATTGAATTAATGTCACGGACACAGAATATAGACTTGAAGTCTAAACAAGAAGTTTAAGAAGAACTGGCAAGAACTGGATAAATGACATGAGTACAAAAACAACACCAGAGAGGTGAGCTAGAGCTCAAAGAGATGTGTTGTCGAGACTGAAGAACTTTTCAACCTCAACTCCAATATATACTTCTACCTAGGAAGTTTCTCAAGCAGCTTCCACCAACTAGGGAGCTTCTCAAGCAACTTCCACCAACTAGGAAGCTTGTCAAGTAGCTTCTACCAACTAGGGAGCTTTTCAAGCAACTTCTACTAACTAAGAAGATTCTCAAGCAACTTCTACCAACTAGGAAGATATTAGAAGGCTCTAGAAGGTTCTAGAGAGTTTTAAGAAACTTCTAGAATATTCTAGAAGGTTCTAACAAGTATGTCCTTGACAAGTACTTTAAGGAAGTTTTCTAAAAGATGGTTTGGACCATATGTGATAATTGAGGTATTTGATAATGCGATCTACTCTTTAAGAGAATTAGATGGAACACCATTAAGGTCTAGAATTGTTGAAAAATGGATTAAACTATTCAAAAAAAGAGATGGATAAATGTATACTAAATATATCTAAGAGTTAGAAGCTCAAAAGTTAGATCAAAATCTGTTATTAGAAGAAGATTGGAAAGAAAGAGAATCGGAAGTAAATAAGAATGAAGAAGAATAGGGTGGTGCATACTGGAGGATGCGTAGATTTAGAAGGGGTGGATGTTGTGATGCACTTACGGCAAGTACATCAAAATCAAATAAATATATTCCAAAATTATAATAAGAGTAGGGATAAATTAGAATTAGTTCCAAAATTATAATAAAAATAGGATTAATTTAGAATTAGCTCTAAAATTACAATGTGAACAAGGATAAATTAGAATTGGTTCCAAAACTGCAATGCAAACTGAGAATCTCAAGATTCCAGAATATCAAATAAGAAATCTCAAGATTCTAAAATATCAAACAAAGAATCTCAAGATTCTAAGATATCAAACAGGACATTTTAAGATTCTAGGATATCAAATACAAAATCTCAAGATTCTAAGGTATCAAATAGGAAATCTTAAGATTTCAAGATATCAATCAAAGAATCTTAGGATTATGGGATACTTAAGATTCGGATATAAATTGGATATCAAGCGAGTATCAGGCAAGTATTAGCATACATCGGATATTGTTCAGATATTGGCTAAGCTGCCTATTTAAATCCTTTTAGGATTGAAAATAAACACTTTTTCTTCTCTCATCTTTGTTTGGATCTTGAATGGATTTATTTTATTTCCAAAGAATCTCTAAGAGAATCTAATAAAAAATCTCAAGGTACTACAAGGATTAGAATTAGGAATCTATGAGAGAATCTCAAGGTACTACAAGGATTAGAATTGGAAATTTGTAAGAAAATCTCAGGGTATTACAAGGATTAGAATTGGAAATTTTATAAAGAGTCTGAATTAAAAATTTTACAAGGAGTCTGAATTGGAAATTTTACAGGGAGTCTGAATTGAGAGTTTATAGGGAATCTGAATTGGAAATTTTACAAGGAGTCTGAATTGAGAGTTTATAGGAAATCTGAATTGAAAATTTTATAGGGAGTCTGAATTGAGAATTTATAAGGAGTCTGAATTGAGAATTTATAAGGAGTCTGAATTGGGAATTTACAGGGAGTTTGAATTCGGAATTTACAAGAAATCTGAATTGAGAGTTTATAAGGAATCTGAATTAGGAGTTTACAAAGAATCTGAATTGGGAGTTTTACAAGGAGTCTAAATTGAAAATTTATAGGGCATCTGCAAGAGAATTTCAGAATATATAGGAAATTTGAATTGGAAATTTATAGGGAGTTTGAATTTACAGAGAGGCTGAATTGAGAATTTATAAGAGAATCTACGAGGAAATTTTAAGATACAAAGAAAATTTTTGAATAGGAAATGAATAGAGAATCTATAAAAAATCTTTGAAAGAAATCTTAAAAGAATCAAAGAATTTTGTACAAAGAATATTTGAAGGAAACAAAAGGATTGATAAATAGGATTATTTGAATGAAATCATAAGGATATAAATAAAAATATGTCATTGGTCTTCTTTTTCTTTGTTTAATAAGCAACTAGGATCCCAGCGATTTCTTGAAGATGGCTCTCTCCTTCACGACAACGGTGCTTCATGTAACACTTCTATTTAATAGTAACTACTATGTAGCTTTTTTAATGGATAATAACTTTCAAATTTTTTTAAATGATGATGGCACTTCTATATAGGAAGACATCATTTCTACCTTCTTACTATATACTTTGTAAGTTTTCAAGTTTGGCCTTATAGTCATTTTTTTATACAAAATAAGAGGAATATATTCACCTATAAATTCAACTACATTTAATTATTGAAGTTAAAATATAATAATAGAGACATCTATAGTATATACGGTATTATTGTTCCATGCTTACATTTAAGTAGAACAAATTGTCCACCATAAAACTAAATCACAATAATAGATTCAATATTTGATCACAATTGAAAGATTCACAAATAGAATATAAAAAGTGGATTGAAAGATGTTAATATTGTAGATGCATCAAAGGCAGTATATAAATTATACAAGCTGCAACAAGAAAGTTATATATTTTATTTCTATTATTAACTTATAGATATATTTTTTGATGCATTGCAATTAAGATTTTTCTTTGTGCTTAATATAATTATCCAAGTAGACCTCTGCTAGGACATCTTTGATTCAAAGTCTTACTTTATTAGCCTTTCAATCATATTTTACTTATGAATGCAATCAGTCGTTGAACAGAAGTTGTAAAGGAGTCATTCTTTAGTTGTGTTGAAATTGTGGCCCTAAAATATATTTTTATGTATGGCGATTAGGACAACAATGATCAATAGATGAAAGGTTTAAATTTCATCTATCTCTAGTGGCTGCAAGTATAAGTCAAAAATCTAATTTGAGATTTCAAAGTGTATTAAATAGCAAGCAAATAGTGATATGAATATTGTCATTATAATTACTTTCATTTTGGATTTCACTCTATGTTGCAATATACAATGAAACCTTATTGGTTATTGTCATGAGTTTGGTTGTCTTACTATACATGAAGGATGTAAGACAAATCTATTAATAGAATTTGTATTGTTATTTCATTTGCATTATCTAAGAAGGCATGTTTATTGCAAGCGCTGTCGTATGTTGTGGAGTCTTTCTTGAGAATGCACTAAGCACCTAGTTGTGGAAGATAAAAGGAAAATAATAAGAAGTCCTAACACCTCTAATAGAATTATGTAAAATTTGTAATCAAAGATTAACAAGTATGCTTCAATCATTAAAAAATTCAATTAGATTTTTAATCGATTATAGAAGAATACACAAAAAAATCCTAAAGAACTTCTAAAGAAGTCATAAAAAAAATAATAAAGAAATCTTAAAGAAATATTAATATAAATCCAAAGAAATATTAAAACAAAAATTTCTTTAAATATTAAAAATATAAATAATAATTGACTCTAATCAAATCTTAATCAAATCTTAATTAAACCTTAATCAAATCTTAATCAAATCCTAATCAAATATTATTCAAATATTATTCAAATCTTAATCAAATTTTAATCAAATCTTAATCAAATTCTATTTAAAGCCTGATCAAATTTTAATTAAATTCTATTTAAATCCTAATCACATCTTATTCAAATCCTAATCAAATCCTAATCAAATCCTAATCAAATTTTAATCAAATCTTAATCAAATCCTAATAAAATTCTAATCAAATCTTATTCAAATCCTAATCAAATTCTAATCAAATCTTATTCAAATTCTAATCAAATCCTATTCAAACTTTATTCAAATTTTAATCAAATCTTGGTCAAATTCTAATCAAATCCTAGTCAAATTCTAGTCAAATTCCAGTCAAATCTTATTCAAATCTTATTTAAATTCTAATTAAATCCTATTCAAATCCTAATCAAATCTTAATCAAATTCTAATCAAATCCTATTCAAATCCTAATCAAATCCTATTCAAATTCTATTCAAATCCTAATTAAATTCTAATCAAATCTTAATCAAATCCTAATCAAATCCTATTTAAATCCTACTCAAATCCTACTCAAATCCTATTCAAATCCTAATTAAATCTTGGTCAAATTTTAATCAAATCCTAATCAAATTCTAGTCAAATCCTATTCAAATCCTAATCAAGCCCTATTTAAATCATAATCAAATCCTAATAAAATTCTACTCAAATCCTAAATTCTAATAAAATCTTAATCAAATCTTAAAATAATCTTAATAAATCTTATTCAAATCTTAAATTCTAAAAAAATCTTAATCAAATCCTAAATTAATCTTAATAAATCTTAATCAAATCCTAATAAAATCCTAACAAATTCTAACCAAATCCTAATCAAATCCTAGCAAACCGCAGCAAATCCTAACTAAATCTAATAGCGGATTGAAACCACAATGGTTGATGATCTAACTATTGATCTTAGAGCATATTTTTTATACTTATTAATAATTAGGTTGATAACATACACAAAAAAATTAAAAGAGATCCAACTTACTAAACAGAAGTTAAGCTTAAATTTCTTTTTAGGTGTAGGGTGCCTCCTTCTCCAATCTTGAAGTTAAAATTCTAGTACAAATATCTTCTCTTTGCACCATTCAATTGCTCTCAAAATTTATACATTATTAGAAAATTTAATCTATTATCCATACTATTAATCCTCACCTTAATCCAACTAATAGATTATTAAATATCTGAAAAATCTTCACTGACCTTTAAACCTCCAACTTCCAAGACCTCAATCCACTTGAACTTCAATAACTTCTAATTAAACTATTTGATCAAGCTTAAACTTACAATATATATTAGTTACACTTATAGTCACAAATTCTAAAATTTTCACTTATAGATCTATAATTAAATTCATAAAATGCTCAAATTTATAAATCTCTCTTTACTTCAAAAAATCCAAAATCATCTAATATAACCTTGACTTTGTAAAGCTCTTATAAAGTTGATTTCTATCCAAATCATTCAAAATCAACTTTTAAACTAACCTTCTTAAGTTTTCTTACTAATCCAATTCTTTGATTTGAAAAAAAACCCTCAATTTATCATAAGCACATGATTTTGTACCTCAGAGTCTGATTTTGATCCACATTCACAATTGGTCCTCTCTGGATATCAACTCTAAGAATTTTGAGATAAAATTTGCTCAAATCTATTTTCAATTTTTTTTTAAAGATGTCTATATTATTTATTTTTTTAATCTATTCTATTTTGCCTTATTAATGGCTTTACAAAGTAAATAGAAGCCTCTTCTATAAAAAGGTAGCATTAGTACTTTTTAAATTTTACTACTTTTTTATCTATTATCTATAATTTTAAGATAATTTGCTAAAATATTTTCATTTGAGCTCTTATATATTATATTCATTCCTTTCTTCTATCACCTAATAACCATTTTATTACATGACAACATATTGCAATCATTGTATAGGAAAAGATTTAAAAGAAGTCACCTATACTTCCAACTATATGCATGTGACAATAAATGGGAGATTGTTGGCAAAGAAATAGCTATAAAGGAGAAGATTTAAAAAAAACACAATAAACACTGAGGAGATGACCAGTGTCATGTGGCATGATCTTCTATCTGGAAATATATTGGATACTTGGCTAAAGAAAATTTACGTGCAAATTATTGGCAAGAGTCTAATAAGTGATTTGTCCTTACTAAAAAGGTCAAAAAATATAATAATATTACAAAAAAAAAATTATATTAGTAAATCCTTTTGTATTTAAGTAGGTTTGTATAAATGGGTTCAAATTGTGATAAAACCTTTTAAAATCTTATTCACTTGCAAAGATTTATTTCTTTTTAAATTTTAAAATTTAATAACTCTTGATCCAAATATTCAATTTCTATATAATTTTCTTCAAACCCTAAACTCTAAATCCTAAATCCTAAATCCTAAACCCTACATCTCAAATCCTAATCTCTAATAAATCCTCAGGCAACCTCCTTGAAGTCCATTGGGCATAATTTTTGGCCAATAAGAATAGAGATTTCTATCATCCATCTCCATTCATCCACATAGATAGCCTAACTATCCCCTTTCGCACTAAAAATCCCTTTTTAATCCTTTTTCTTATAAGATTTACATAATATGTATTCTAAACACCAAATAAAAGAAGCAAACAAGATCTTAAGAATCACCAATGTCTAACAAAAGTGACTTAAGATATATAAAAGTTATTATCAATATAAAATCAACTTCAAAAGTCACTACCAAAAAAAAAAGATTGTATAAATCTCAATAATAATCTTTTTAGATAGATTTTTTTTAAACTGATAACCTAATCACATCTTCTAACTAATAAAATCTAATATATTGGCTTTTATTTAAATATATAGTAAATTATATATTAAATACATATGTATAATTTTTTCACTTGGTAGCCGAATCACAATACAACACCAACTCTAAGGAATATTGCACAAAATTAGAAAGATTTAAAGATAAGATTATATCTATTACTTATTTAGTTTAATTTGTTTATTTTTTTAATTTGACTACTATAATATGAGCTACAATTCTTAGATTTCTTGACATGAGCATCATTAAATAGGAGGGATAATCCTTGGTGACCATTCAACAACTATGAAAAATAATAGATGTAGATTTCATGTATGTCAACTATATCTTAAATCAACACAATTTTAAGAATGTTATAAGACATTTCATGAAGTTGGAGTGCTCTCAACTGAAGGCAAAGTTCATAAAGGGAGATAAAAAGTAGCCCCTCAATATATTGCTAAAGTAATAGTCAAAGCTTCAATAATATTCGGAGTATAAAAATCAAGTAAAGAAAGTTGCAATCATGTCCAAAGCTCGCTAAAATGTGAAGATTATTTTGATAAGTGGCGAGAAAGATACAGACATCCTTGAAATAATGATAGTATAATTTTTCATGCTTTGTATAATTGATACTTTATTGTGTTGCTAAAAAATTAAAGAAGTTGATCATTTTAGTTATGATACAATTTCAATTCATGAAGCTGATCATTTTAGTTATAATGCAATCCCAATTTAAAAATTTTGATCATAATCTAGTCACAATTGAAAACTTCTAATCCTAACCTACTTACATTTGAGAACTTTTAGTTGTCATCTAGTTACATTTCAATCTTAACCTAGTCATGTTTGAGTCACGTAAGGTGTTTCCATCTGTTTTTAGTTATCTTCAAGTATAGTGGTGCTTCAAATGAAGAATATGGAGACTAGATAAGATAACATTGATGCAAAAGTTTCCACACTTTTAAGCAATATCATCACAAACACCAAAGCTTTGTATTCCATTGCTTATTGATATTGTATAAAAAATACAAATACTTGAAATATTTGAATTGTAGCAAGATCAAGTTGCAATAATGATGTACCACTAGAGCTTCTATTACTACTTCTTTGTTTTCTTGTTATAATAAGATACCAAAAACTTTCCACTTCAAATATTTCATGTTGGATTCACTGGGCTATCATATGGCATAGCTTTCAATTCAAAAATACACTAAATATTTGACTATAGAAAATTTACTTGTAACTTATGGACAAGATTCTAATAAGTTATTTGTTTTTAATAAAAAAAACAAATAACATAATGATTCTGTAAAAAAAAAATATTATAATACTAAAATCCTCTTATATTAAAGTAGATTTATATATAAAGTTATTTTTAGTATATAGAATATTTTTTAATATTCTTTATTATATAAAATCATAATTAATTAATTATTGATAAATTAGATTCTTAATAATTTTTAAAAAAAATCATAATCTCCTTTCAAAACTCCATCTTTATATTAAAATTTTATAAAGCTCCATATATCCATTTTTCCACCTTTATAAAGTCTTGGCTCCTAAAAAATCTCTTTTTAATTTTTTAAAAATAATATTTATATAATATGTGTTCTAAATATCAATTAAAAGAAATAAACAAGATCTCAAGGATCACCAATATCTAATAAAGATGACTCAAAATATATAAAAATTACTATTAATATAAAATTAATCTTAAAATTAATACAAAGCTTTGTAATTTGCGATTGGATTATTGGATCAATATGATAGTAAAAACATCTCCAAACATTTGAAATATTATTCACAAGAGATGGAATTCAACAAGATACTAGAAAAAAAAATGATCCTTATATTTGAATTTGTAATTATACCAAAGCTACAAGAGCATATAAAAAAAATTATTCAAGTTCATAGAATTAAATGAAAGGATTTTATTCTTCAAATAAAAGAAAAATATTCCTTTCATGATATAGATAAAGTGATTAAAAAATCATTCATGGAATAGATAAATAGGTCTAACAAAGAATTAATTGTTATAGAGTTGTTTTAAGAATTTGAGAGATAATTTTTGCAATTGTTTCAAATGGAAAATCCCACACTTAAAAATGATAAGATGAAATTATTTCTTCAATCAGCCAATAATGAATTATAGAAAAAATTGGAGTTATTATTGGAAGATAATACAAAAGAGAATGGATTCACTAATGATTGAAAGAAGGTCACTGAGGCAATAAGTATACTTACTAAAAGGAAATATTAGATAGATATGATAGTGGTTAGGCAAGAAACTAGGCCTCCACCAATTTCAATATCTTGAAAGCAACCACTAAGGCCTGCTATACTTATATCTACTATTCTAATTTCTATGCCTAAAATTGTACCACAAAAAGATATAATAGAGGAGTTGGTCAAAGGAATAAAAAACTTATAAATCAAAGTGACAAAGTTAAAAAAAAAGGATAGAACATTTGAAGGCAAACCTACATCAAAACTAGGATATATATAAAGATATATTTGATGTGATAATATTGAGCATCCTAATAAGGAAAGTGGAGATTTTGTTGATACTTTATAATAAAGAGTAATTTTGTAGAAAGATGGAAAGATTGCTTTATAAGATATAAGTAAGTTTCTCAAAACCAATTTTAAAAAAAAAAATGATGAAGAAAATTTTAAAGGATCATTTGTCTTGGTAAGCTATAAATTTACATTGTCATGTTGTAACACAACAATAGAATGAAAGAGCAAAAAAAGACATATTCTATAAAGAAGCTTAGTTGAAGACTAAGTTGTAAAATTATTTTAAAAAATATACATAAAAAATAAAATAAAATAAAGAGGTAATAAAAATATTTGTTATTAATACTAATTTTTTATAAAAAGAGCTTTTATTTAGTTTGTAAGATAATAAGTAAGATAAGATAAGATAAATTAGCAAAAATACTACTATAGGCATCTTAAGATTAAAATACAAGATATTTCCAGGAAAAACTATCTAAGAAATCTTTGGATTGATATCCCTGGAGGATTGTTTATGCACCAGGGTCAAAACCATATCCCAAGGTATAAAACTATGTGCCTATGATAGATAGAATTTCTTTTTATTAATTAGAAAATGGGATTTAAAAGCAAACTCAATAAAGATTTTTTAAACATTGGTTTTCAGGTTTTAGGATTTGTAATGATTTTATAAGAGCCTTACTAAGTTAGTATTTTATTTGGATGATTCTAGATATTAAAAAATAAAGTAGATTTTTTTATTTTTGAGCATATTAAAAGTATTAATAATAAATATTTATATATATATAGGTGAAAATTTTTGGATTTGTGTATATAGTTGTATTAAAATTTTATTATAAATTTGAACTTAATCCAATAGTTAGATCAAAGGTTATAAAAGTTTAAATTAGCTAGGATCTCAGAAATTAGATTTTTTGGATTAATGAGGATATTTGTGATTTTGAATAATCTACTTATTAGATTAGAATAATTTTTTTAAGCCAGTAGTTAATTTAATTTTTAGTATTTTTATAAAATTTTAAAATATATAAACAGTACAAAAATGAGATATTGATATTCAAAGATTGACATCAAGGTTAGAAAAAGAGGGTGTCCAACATCCAAAAGGATTAGGAGTTTTTTTCCTAATCAGTAAGTTTGATTCCCTTCAAATTTTGTATGCTTATTTTTTATTAGAAGATTAAAAAGTGTGAAAATTTAATAATTATTGAGATTTTAAAATTACTATTGAATTGATTAGGACTTTATTAAGATTCATGTGAATCCTAAATTATGTACCAAAATTTTATTTAGTTAATTTTTGGTATTTTAATAAGATATTATATTATTTATTTTTTAATTATAAAATAAAAAAGATTTTTGGTCTAAACTATGTACCAAGTCCTTAGATTATTAAATCAGATTTAATAAAATTTAGTTATAAAAATTAGATTCTTAAAAATATTAATTTTTATTTAAAAGAGGTTGTTAGGAAATATAAAGTTAGTTGTAATTAGAGTATGGTGAAAAAGTGATAGAAAGTTATTCTACTCTTGAAGCCATAAAAGATGGTGAAAGAAGAAGATAGAGAGTTACTTTGCTCTTGAAGCCACAAGTGATAGTAAAGGAAGAAGATGGAGAGCTATCCTATTCTTCAACCATTACTTCTATGATAACAAATCCAGTTGGTCTCTAATAAATTTTTCTTAAAAATTAGTATTTTAATTAGTAAATTAGTAAGTTGTTTTACATAAATTTTATCTAATTAAATTATTAAGGATTAAAACTTATCTATTGATTGATATCTGAGGTAATTTATTATCACCTTGTAGCAAATAATTGCCAACCATTGGTTTTTTTTACAAATAGCATTAATTAGAGATCATGGAGGGTGTAGATTGACCTCTTAGTGATAAGTGGTGCTAAAAATAATAATTAGTAGTTAAAAATACTTAGAATAAGATAAAGTGGTATGCAAGTTATACCACTTGCTTCCAAATTAGTTGTTACTTATAAATTTTTGATAATGATAATTGTTGATAAATGACTTGAAGGCTTGGGTATATAAGATCCTTTCAAAGCCTTGTTCTTCATCTATCTATCTATCAATCTATCTATCTATCTATTTCTCTCCCTCTCTTTCATACCTTTGATTTGAACTCTTGGCAAGGACAACCTATTGAGGCACCAAAGAATTATATTGTTTTGTTTGTTATATATTTGTATTCTTAGTTATTATTTTATATCCCTGCTTGTCTTCTTAGAATTTACTATTAATAGAATTATTTTCTTATTTATATATATTTATTATATAAAGGAAAAAAAATTAATAAGATTAGATGAAGGAATCACCAAATTTGGAGTTGAAATAAAAAAATTATGAAGGTTTGAAGTTGTTAGGTTTTTTGTTGCTGCTATTGCTCTATCCTAGGTTGTTTTTTCATCCAACCACACTATTTTTATCTAATTATATCTATTTTTATCCAATAATATTATTTTTATTTAATTATAGCTATTTTTATTTAATAATATTATTTTTATTTAATAATATTATTTTTATCCAATAATATTATTTTTATCCAATAATATTATTTTCATCTAATAATATTATTTTCATCCAATAGTATTATTTTCATCCAATAGTATTATTTTCATCCAATTGCTTATTCTATCTATTTTTTCTCATCTAACTACTATTGTCATGGACATAAGATTTACTCCAATAATTATTTAATTAATATAAATCAATATAAATAGATAAAATAAGTTGATTTAATAATATCTAATAGATAAGCTTCCTAAAAGCTTCATAGATGAGGAATCACCTTTAAATATGTCTATAGGTGATTGATAGGTTAGAAACTTAGTCAACAAGCTAGTCACATGGCACACATATTGGTAGCTTGTGGAACAAGCTAGCCATGTGCCGCACATGTTGGTAGCTTGCAGAACAAGCCAAATATATGGCGCACATGTGAAAAACTTGTCGTGCAAATTTGCCACGTGTCTTATAAATTAGACATGTGTAGGAGGTCCTATAGAATATTGCCACGTAGCTCTTAAATAGATAATATAAATAGAGGCTAGAGTAAAGCCTTCTTCACTCTTGTTAATTTCTTTCTTCCTTCTAGTCCAATTTCAAGAGTCTATAGCTTTCTTGTCTTGTGGCAATAACCATTCTAATTTCTTTTAATACATATACTTTCTTACTTTCATTTTGTTATACTTCTTAATAGAAGTTTTATATATTTATTTGCTTTCATCAAGTTATTGTCTTTGACAGATTGACAAGAATATACACATACAGTATCAGAGTTTTGTCTTTTCTTGATTAAGAGTGGATTACCCCTTTCTTTTGATAAGACATAAGCATATTTGAAGTTGTAGAGTATCCACTTCTAAGCTGATATTATTTTTAGAAGTTTTTCTTTTGAGTGTGTTATTCTGCATTTCTTGAAATGAGAGTAGACACCTTCCTTCCTATTGTATTATCATTGCTAAGCTTGTAGAAATGAAGAGTTCAATAGCACAAATGCAAGAGCAAATGAAAGAGCTAATGCTTGCAATGCATCAACTCAGTTTACCACTACAAAGAGCAATAAGATTAGCAAGAAGTAAAGATATAGAGATGGTTGGAGCTGCATCAATATCTACACCAAACCATACAACCTCACCTATGATGGAACACCATTCAAATATTAGAGAATCAATAATTAGATTATTTGAGAAGTTTGATGGCACAAGATCTAAGTTTCAAAGATTTGTCAATCACATACAACTGGTGATTGAATTTCAACCTCAGAGTTATTCTACACAAGGATGTCAAGTTAGGTTTATTGAAACATTACTTTTGAATTCTACTTTATCATGGTTTTTATCTTTTTTTGAATAATATGATCCAATATTAGAAAATTTGGAGATATTTTTAGTGGAATTTTGATCTATATATGGAGAACATGATGCAATCCATGTTCTCACCAACAAGATTTATATCCTACGATAAGGCAATTGATCAGTGTTGTTATTTGCTTCACAATTTTGACAATTAGCGATTGATATCAAGTGGGATGATGCTGCACTCATCAGCTAATTTCTCTACAGATTATAATATGAGATAAAAAAATTAATGTTTAATTTATCTGATCTTCAAACATTAAGTCAAGCAATTGATTTTGTTGTGAAGATTGACAATCATCTTTCTAAGTTTCAATCCGAGAGTCGTACAAGGAAGCCTCAATATTATTATTCAATAGCAACATCAACATCTCCACAAAATGTACATTTGAAAGTAGAAGATATGCAAATTGATGTGATACGTTTTAAACCTCTTACTAAACAAGAAAAGATTTGGTGTTGTCAAAGAGGATTATGTTTATATTGTAGAGAACCTAAGTACACTATTCAACATTGTCCAAAGAAATGACACAACTACAAAATGAAGAGTACGCCTGTTAAAGAAGACAACATGTCGAAAAATGAATTTGTCCAACTATAATAGGGACCGTTGTCATGTTGTGGTTTGGCCACTATGTGAAAAAATTGTATATGTATATTTAATATATAATTTACTACATAGCTAAATGAAAGTCATATCCATGGATTTTTATTGGTTATAGAATATAATTAGGTTGTTAGTTTAGAAAGGATCTATTAAAAGGATTATTATTAAGATTTATATGATATTTTTTTTTTTAGTAGTGACTTTTGAAGTTAATTTTATATTGATAGTAACTTGTATATATCTTAAGTCACCTTTGTTAGACATTGGTGATCCTAAAGATCTTATTTACTTCTTTTATTTGGTGCTTAAAGCACCAAGTATGTAAATCTTATAAGAAGAAGGATTAGAAAAGGGTTTTTAGTATAAAAAGGGTAGTTTGGTCATCCATGTGGATGAATAGAGGTGGATGATAGGTGCAATTAGAATAGAGATTTAAATGCAAATTTTGTGTGATTTGCACTTTTAATGAAGAAGTTATAGGCGCTCAAAGTTAAGGTGTTGATTTTGGACCTATTGTCACTCTTTTGGATATAACTCGCGCATTCAGAGAGCAATCAAGGATCAACGACTGGGGTTGGAGAGAACACTTTCACAGCTATGTTTTTTTATATACAGCTCAATAAAATCCAAGCTAGGATGAAGGAGATATTGGGAGTTGAAGTTAGTACTTACAGACTTAAGGGCAGTAAGTGACCCACTTATAAAGTGGTTACATTTTGAGCTACATCTTATGTAATTTGATAGATTTTTTGCTCAAAATTTTCAAGAGTATATATGTTATAAGACTATGTGCAAAATTTTTATAGCATTAAAATTTTGGGTTTGTGAGATATAAGGAAAATAGTCCTCGAGTGTCTTTGAGTTAGGGTTTTTAGCACCTACTAGGGATTTTGAGATATCAAATGATTAGAAATGAATTTACGGTTGATTCTTTCTTGTGGTGAAACTTAAGAATATTATCTACACTTTGAAGTAAATTTTATAGAAATTGAATAGTTGGATCAAGAGTTATTGGACTCTAAAGTTTAGCAAGAAATAAGTCCTTGCAGGTGAATAAAGTTTTGAAGGGATTTTGTGGAAATTTGAACCCTTTTTGTACAAACTTACTTGAATACAAGAGGGTTTATATACATAACTTGTCTTTTGTGAGATTTTTGTATTATTTGTCTTTTTTATTGAGGACAAACCACTTGTTGGATTTTTGCCATCAAATTTCAAATAAACTCTCCACAGCCAGGTACCAAGTGTATTCCCAGATAGAAAGCCACGTTATACGACACCATGCAGTTAGAACCTTATACAATTCCTAGTGAAAGTCCTATTCTATTCTCAAAACCCTCTCTTTGTTTTATAATAGATGTATATTTAGGACCAAAAAATTACAGAGTCTCTACCTTATTAGATTCAAGAGCCTCAATATGCTTAAAGATGAATAATTTGTTAAGAATCATAAAATATCTTTAATACAAAAAACTAAATCCATACATGTAGAAGTCATAGATGGTCATCCATTGTCTTCTGAAGATGTCACTCATGAAATTTGTCCTATAAAAGTAACAATAAATGATCATATTAGCTACGTAATCTTTAATATAATTAAATCTCCATCTAATCCAATTATTTTAGATTTATCATCGTTAGAAAAATATAACCTTCAAATAGATTAGAATTCTTGTAGACTTGATTTTTCTTAGAACATTATTAAATATCATATCGACCAAGTGAAAAGCTATAAATCTAATATAATAAAACCCGTACTTATAGGTGTAAAAGCTATAAGTCTGGTATAATAAAATCCGTACTTATAGGTGTAAAAGCTATAAGTTTAGTATAATAAAATCCATACTTATAGGTATAAAAGCTTTTATATATGTTGTCATGTTGTAATTAGGCTACTATATGAAAAAATTATACATATATATTTAATTTATAATTTATTATACAACTAAGTAAAAACTATAACAGTGGATTTTATCGATTATAGGATGTGATTAGGTTGCTAATTTAGAAGGAATCTATTAAAAGGATTATTATTAATATTTATACAATCTTTTTTTTTTTTTAGTAGTGACTTTTGAAGTTAATTTTATATTGATAATAACTTGTATATATCTTAAGTCACCTTTGTTAGACATTGGTGATCCTTAAGATCTTATTTACTTCTTTTATTTGGTGTTTAGAACACATATTGTATAAATCTTATAAAAAAAAGGATTAGAAAGGAATTTTTAGTATAAAAGGGGATAGTAAGGCCATCTATGTGAATGAATGGAGATGGATGATAGAAGTCTCTATTCCTATTAGCCAAAAATCATGCCCAATGGACTTCAAGGAGGCTACTCGAGGGTTTATTAGGGATTAGGGTTTGTTTTTTGAGGGGAGTTAAACATCAAAGGCTACAATCAGCAATTTTGGATTTTTGGATATGGTTTTGGTACAAATCTTGTATGATTTGAATTTTTTATGAAAGAGATATAGGCACTCAAAGTTAGGGTGCCAAAATTCTTCCTACTATCACTCTTTTAAGTACAACTTTTATGTACAGAGAGCAATAGAAGATCTGCGATTGGGATTAAAAAGAGCACTTTCTTGGACATGCTTTTCACATATGGCTTGATAAAATCTAAGCTAAAGTAAAGGAGATATTAGGAATTAAAGTCAGTGCTTGTAAGCTAAAGGCAGTAAGTGACCTTATTTAACTAGTGGTTACATTTTGAGCTATATCTTAGGCAATTTGATAGATTTTTGGCTCAAAATTTTTAAAAGTGTATATATTTGTGTTACAAGACTATGTATAAATATTTTTTGGCATTAGAATTTTGAATTTGTAAGATATAAGGAAAATAGTGCTCATATGTCTCTGAGCTAGGGTTTTAGATACCTACTAGGGATTTTGAAATATCATACAATCAAAAATGAATTTATGATTGATATTTTTTGTGATAATAGTTAAAAAGATATTCTATACTTTGAAGAAAATTTTATAGAAATTAAATAGTTAGATTAAGAGTTATTAGAGTCTAAAAATCAAGAAGAAATAAGTCCTTATGGGTGAATAAAGTTTTCAAGGGTTTTTGTAGAAATTTGAACTCTTTTTATACAAATCTATTTGAATATAAGAAGATTTATATATAAAACTTCTCTTTTATAAAATTTTTGTATTATTTGTCCTTTTTATTATGGATAAATCACTTGTTGGAATTTTGCCAATAATTTTCAAATAAACTCTCTACAACCAAGTATCCAATATATTCCCAGATAGAAAATTACGCCATCCGATAACACAGCAAAAGAAGGATCAATTTTTGTTATTTATACCACACCCATTTTTGATGGTGGAAAGATTTTAAGTGGCATTCTAAGCCAAAATTTAGATTATCAAGATATTTTGAAAAAAAAAATGTAAATATTTTTTTGGAGCATCGTCCGTATGATTATTCAATTGACCTCAAAGAAGGAGCTCAGCCTCTATTTGGACCAATCTACAACTTATCATAAAATAAATTGGCTAAATTCAAGGATTATATTAATAAAAACTTAGCCAAGAATTTTATATGTCATTCAAAATCTCCAACAGGAGCTCTTATCTTATTTATAAAGAAAAAAGATGGATTGTCGAGGGCTCAATAAGATTACCATCAAGAATAAATATCCTCTATCATTGATATTTGGACTTCTGGATCAATTAAATTAAGCTAAGATCTATACAAAAATAGATTTACGAGGAGCGTACAACCTAGTCTGCATCAAAGAAGGAGATGAATAGAAGACTACTTTTTGAACAAGGTATGGACATTTTGAATATAATGTTATGCCTTTTAGACTCACAAATGTACCAATTATTTTTCAACATCTCATAAATGATGTTCTTCATGAATTTTTAGATAATTTTCTTATTTATTACTTAGATGACATTTTAATCCATTCTAAGGATGTAAAAGAACATTAATTATATGTTCCTCGTATATAATTAAAACTTAGAGATATTGGATTATATGCTAAGATAAAAAAGTATATATTTTACACTACTCAAGTTTAATTTTTAGGATATATCATTTCAAATGATGGTCTTATGATGGATCCTAAGAAAGTCCAAACAATCATGGATTGGAAGATTCTAAAAATAATAAGAGATGTGGAATGCTTTTTGAAATTTGTCAATTACTACCAAATCTTTATCAAGAATTTTTTTCAAGTTGTAGCTCTACTTACACGTTTAACTTGTAAAGACAAACTTGAGTGGAATAAGGAAGTAGAAGCATCGCTTGAAGCGTTGAATATAGCTTTTATTTCTACACCAATCTTGTATTGTGTTGACTTCTCCAAGGCATTTTATGTGGAAATAGATGCATCAGACTTTGCTTTGCATGCAATATTGTCACAAATGGAAGTAGATGACAAATTCCACCCAATAGCTTTCTATTCTAGAAAATTTTCAGCAGCAGAGATCAATTTTAAAATCTACGATAAAGAACTTCTTACAATTATGGATTCTTTTCAAGAATGGTGCTACTATTTAGAAGGTGCTTCTAGTCCAATCTCTGTATATACAGATCATAAGAATCTCAAATACTTTATCTCAGCATATATGTTAAATCGCCGTTAAGCTCATTGAAATATGTCTTTGTCAAGATTCGAGTTCATCATCTTTTATCGACCAAGAAAACAACAAGGTCTATCTGATATTCTTTTTAGACAATCTTATCTTGCACCAAAAGAAGAAGATGTAGCTTTTGATTAATAAAGAACGATCCTCCTAAAATCGGAGTAATTTCATATTTGAGCAATAAAATCAACATTGACTATTGATTTAACATCGTCGTCTTGTAACATGTTTATATAGTGAAAAATATGAATAAGGATAAATTCTGCATAATACTTAGTTATCTTAGTTTGTTAGAAACTTGAGGTATTTAAGAAAAGATTTATAGAAGCCTCTTAGATTAATTCTTGTTCTAATAGCTAAAAGATAAAAATTAGTTATTAAAATTTTCTTCTAGGTTGTAGAAACCAGTTCACAGCTTTTAAAAAAAGCCATAAGATAATAAAAATACGATAAGAAAAATAAAAAGTTAATATAGTAGATACCAAGGTTGAATTGAGGATAGGATTAAGTTTAAAAATCCTTAAAATAACTTAGATCAATACTCGGGGGATGACTGGATATGAAACAGGGTTGAAATCAGATCTTTAGTCACATAATCGACCATCAAAGGCAGGGGTTTGGGAACATTTGAAGATTAGCAATTAGGATTGTATAGCTAGCTTGAAGCTTGTTCTAAGGACATTTAGCATGTTACCATAGGATTTTGGAAGACTTGGCAATCACTATTCAAAGTCAATGTTTGTATTGGTGTTTTGGATTTTATAGAAGACAATGATGGCTTGCATTCTTGACCAATTTGTGCAATTTGTGTAGCATCTATGGTTCAAAATTTGATATTGTCTGGATTGTTGGATGTGCTAAGTATATACAAAAGTTTGTATTGATCTAATAATGCAATTAAGAGATATTTGAGCTTTGATACAAAGAATTGTCGGAAGTTGACAGTTTAGGGTTGGATAGGGTTTCTATGATAACTAAGAATCTACTAATTGGATCAATATAAATTTTGCTATGGTGATAGAATACTTATAGCTCAAGCTATATATCAAGTTTGAGCTAAAGTTAATAATGGAAGAAAGAGAAATCACCACTAGAATTTGTGCATCAATTTTCAAGTTGGCGGCCGAGTGTCATTAATACGGTTTTTGGGCATTTACTTGTATTCTATAAGTTGAGTTGGGTTGAATCTTTCTAAGCATGTAAAAAGCTTATACAAGCATTTGTATGCAAAATTTCACACTAAATGGATAGTTGGATTAAAAGTTATAGCTTGTCAAAGCTCTCTGATTAGGATTAGGATTTACAAACAAAAATAAAAGTTGCTTAATTATAAAAGAAACAAGGCAATTGGAGTATATGTATGGTTGATGTTATTAAGAGGAGTATTTTTAAACACTTTTGAATTGAAATTTGAATTATATTCTTCATACATGAGTGAAACCTATTAGGGTTTCTTGAATATTTGTAAACACAACTTTACCTTCTATAGCCAGGTGCCCGGTGTATTCTTGAATAAGACAACATATAATACAACATAAGTGGTGAATCCAACGTGAAAGTTTGGGGTGGAAGGTATTGGCTTTTGTTTGTGGTTATTTAGAATTAATGGTGCAAGAAAGCAAGAAGGTGGATTTTGGAATTATTGATGGAGCTTTGGATGGAGCTTCAAGTAGATCTTCTAGTGGAGATTCTTCTGCTGGATAAGGTATGTGTCTAGATCCGAACATTACAAATATGTTTCAAGCTTTTACATTAATTATGCAACAACAATAGGGCAAGGATCACAAGGAGGCTTTGGCAATCAAAGCACTGCAAGCAATGATTAACAAGGTTGATCAGTTTGACTAAAAGGACATATCTAAGTATTTGAGGTGTTATATGCAAGAAATAGAAAGGATTGTGGTAAGTTCAATGATATGGTCCAACAAGATATTGCTTTTTGGAAAGATGGAAAGGTGGCATTAAAGGATATTGGTGATATTCTCCAAGCCAACTTTGGTAAGGGAGGTATGAAAGCATTGATTAAAGATTATATGGCATCAAATGGGATTGCAGTAATAGAAATTGCAAGTTATGGTACTACGATGGATGACAATGCGAAGCAAGAATTTTCTAAAAATAATGAATCAAGTGAGATTTAGTCTTCTGTCATTTCTACAATGCATAAGAAAAAGATGCCACAAGAAGCTTTATTGAGAACTGCTGCAATAATTTGTGGAACTACGGTGTCGTGGTAGAGAGAATTTGCCTCAAGAAAGCACTCAGCTTCTGGCTGCCACTAATTACTCAAGCAAGATTCAAGTATCACAAAACCTCCAAACTTATATACATTCTCCTTCATATGGCTATTACATCCAATACACAAGTCTTATTTCTTCAAACCACTCAAAACATAACAAAATACTCTAAACCCTCATTCCTCTATAAGAAGGGAATTTTTTCCAAACTTCAATAATCCATAACTTTTGATCCAACTATCCAAATCTACTTCAAACTTACATAAAGTACTGATTTATTCTTCACAACTACCACTACAAATTTCAACCATCGATTCATTACCAATCTATAGATATCGCCAAAACCTTAGTAGTAGCTTCAAATCCTTGTCCACAAACACCCATGTACTAAATTCTTCATATCTCACAATCTAAAAGTTCAAATACTATGAAACTTTGATGTATAGCTTTTTAACATAATAATATACCTTTTTAAAAAGTTTAAAACAAAAATTCGTCTAGAAACTCAAGATATAACAAATCCAATCACTATCAACAAATTAGCCTACTTACTGCCTTAGAATTAAATCTATTGTCTTTGACTCCCAATATCTCCTTTTGTAGAGTTCCAAATGTAATAATTCTTCTACATTAGGTGTAGACCTTGAAATCACCTCTCTAGTTGCACCTCCTAATTTCCAAAAGCTCTCATACAACTCCTTTAATCTTCAAAAGAGTGACAATAGGTACAATTTATACACCTTAAATTCAAGCGCCTACTCCTCCTGCATTAAAATTCCAAATCCCTCAATTTTTATACCAAAATTGTAGCCCAATAAACAAGCTTTCTAATCCTAGTCTCTGATTTTTGAATGCCTTCCTTAAAGTCACCGAAATCCTTATTAAGGTCGCAGGCAGCCTCCTCAAAGTCCATGGGGCATGGTATTCAACTAATAGGGATGAAGTTCTCCATTCCTTGCCTTCATCCGACCATGCCTTGATTTCATCCCTCCCAATTAGCCTCCTACTAGCTTAAATTTTCATCCTTAGGCTCCCACCTTCTCTCAAGGCTTCATACTAAATAATTAGATCTATGTAATTTAAATCCCATAACCAAACTAAATAAAAATCTAAAATAAATTTTATTACACCAACTCTCTTTAATTTATTTTACTAATCATTCTAACACATATCTAAACTTATAAACATATTATGCATTTTGAATGGAATTTACATACTGTAAGCAATTACAGTATGACAACGGGTTGGGAGGATCCTATAGAAGCTTTATCAGTACATGCCTATATTGTTAAAAATCAACATAAAGCCTTGATAGAAGATAAGAGAAGACAAGATTCTAATAACACAAGAGAAGAGAACTCTTCAAAAAGGTAGACTCGGGGAGATAAGGCTAGTGAAATGGCATCACAAGAATTATTGATAAAAGATGCTTCAATATCTTTAAAAAAAAAATCAAAAAACTTAAGAGAAAAAGATAAGTCAATGGCTTACAAACTTCTCTGTGATATTGAAGCAGCAACAAATTTAAAAGGGGTGCTTGAAGAACGTGTCCTCAATACTAAAGTTGAATTCACATTGAAGAAAATATTGGGTATTGCAAAGAAAGAATTTCATAACGTCATTATTGACAATATTAAGCAAAAGAAGCAATTAATGGGTGAATCTGGATCAAATCATGGTATTGATGCACATATATGTGAGGATGAAGAAGATGAAATTGGCAACTGCTACAAACAATCAACAAATGGAGGAAGGAATTATAATCAAAAAGCACGTTTTGATGATTCAAGTGATAAGGAGAAAGAAATTTTGAGTCATTATACTCAAAAGCATTGGACTAGAGCAACTACAGAGGCATTAGTAAAGATTGGAGATATGGATGAGCCAGTTGTTGCCTTGATTGACCATGGTTCAGAAATAAACCTTATGTCTAAGGATCATTATATGAAACAAAAGTGGCCAATTGATATAGAGCATGGATGGATAATACGGGCAACTAATAATACTCGAGGTGAGTTGTATGGTACTTGCCTAGATGTGAAGATTTGGATTGGTGATGTGGCAATAGAACAAAATTTCTTTGTTCAAGATGCAACAACTTATCCTCTTATATTAGAACAATTGTATATTATTGCAACTCAAATGGAAACAAAAGCACTTCATAATGGATCGGCTTATGCACGGATTCATAGTGAAGATGGGAGAACGGCAGTACAATTTTTGACTATTTCTCTAAATCATGAACGCAATCGAGACAAATTGAGAGAGAAACCATTGCCAAGAGTTGTTGAAGAATTTACGGATTTTTGAGGAATACCACTATAAAGCAGGATTATGGAGGTACAAAAGGGGAGGTACTCTCACAAGATATATATATCTTTGATACAGGATTTATTGGCATTCTTGAAAATGGGAGTGTTATGTATAAAAGGATTGAAGATTTAAAAAGAAATGACAGAAAAAGATTATGTGCTATTGAAAAAGAATTATATGGATTAAAAATATTAGAAGATGATGAAAAGATTATTGGTATCTATGAAGAAAATAGATTGGGAGATCTTTTAGAATTAATTGCATCTATTGGATCAGGTGACAATGATAAAATTATATAGATTTATTCAAAAGAAGTTTATGATATGATTGAATCTTTTCAAACACGTGAAGTTATGGTTGAAACAAAATATAAGACAATAGATAAGAAGGTGAAATCCGTTGTTAGACCTTTGCCAAAAGACTGTAAAAAACAGACAGAAGAAGCATCAAGAGAAAAGAACTTAAGGGATGTAAGGAATATTGGGCATAAGTTTATTGAAAAGACTATTGAAGAATTGAAGATTGGTTCTAACAATTCTTTATTGTTAGAGGAAATTGCATGCTTCAAAGAAATACTAGCAAAATGAGGTAAATTATTTGCCTTTGAGTGTCATGAAATTGGGTGTGTGGATCCAAATATTATAATTCCAATGGTTATTTTCACTATACCACATGTACCTTGGAATTTGAGGCCAATTTTAGTGCCAAGGGTGCATTTATCAAGTTTGGTGGAATTATTGAAAGAAAAGACGATGATGAAGATTTTGAAACCTTCTTTTGTACCATATTCTAGCCGATGGTTTACAGTGCCTAAGAAAAATGGATCATTACGATTTATTTAAGATATGCAGCTAGTAAATGCAGTGACTATCAAGAATGCAGGAATTGGACCGATAGTAGATGAATTTGCTGAAGCATTTGTAGGAAGGGCAATCTATTCAATGGATGACTTGTATTCAAGCTATGACCAATTTCAACTTGCAAAAGAGAATAGAGACATGACAATGATGAGAATGCCACTTGGATTGGTTAGAATATATATTCTTTCTCAAAGTGCTACTAACTCAATTGCGCATATGATGAATGAGATGAACAAGGTGTTGAGGGATTTTATTCCTAAAAAGACTATACCTTTTCTAGATGATGTTCCAATAAAAGGGTGCAAAAAAGATGACAAGGATGAAACTTTAGATAAGAGGAGGTGTCGCAAGTACGTTGTTGATCATATACAAGATTGTGAAAGGATATTGACTCAGCTTGAGGGAATTTATCTTATATTATCGGATATAAAATCTATATTTGGAGTACAAGAAGTTATAATTATTGGACATTTATGTGGATTTTATGGAAGAAAACTAGATCCAGCCAAGGTTGATGCAATTAAAAGAATAAAAGAAGATTGCAGTTCTTTAACAAAGGTGCGTAGGTTTTAGGGTGCATGTATGTTCTATCGCATTTAGATTCCTCACTATGCTCATATAGCAAATCTATTGTATGAATTATTATGCAAAGGTTTTCATTTTAAATGGAAAGAAAAGCATATCAAAGTAATGCAAATATTGAAGAAATTATTAATATCACCTCTATTATTGAAAAAAATTGATTATAAGTGCAATAGACCAGTGATTCTTATAGTGGATACTAATTCAATTGCCATTGGATGGGTGTTGTTTTTCCTTCGTTTCACTTATTCTATCAATATTGCCTAGAATAAATCTGTAAAGAGGGATTCAAATACAGGAAAAGACTATCCGCATTGAGTTAAACTGTTAGGATCATACAACTAATCACCTTCTGAACATTAGAGTCCAATGCACACATACATGCTTTTAAAATAATGCCGTCCACTCTATTGGTTCTGCTATTCCGTAACTAAAATTAAACTTTGTAATACACTCCTCCACCAATTCTCCTACTGTAATCTGCTATCTTCTTCTAAGCTTATAACAACAACCGGCAATATTGCACCGTCTCTATAGACTACATACACCCGCTTCATTCTCCAATCACTGAAAATAATTCCTCACCAAGAACGTCTTTCAAAACAAATCATTTCTCCAATATTCTCTTTCATCGCTCAACTCTCACAATCAATACGACATAACATTCTCATTCATAATCAAACTACATTGACACACCCGGTCTTCGACCGCCAATTTGCCACAACAAATTCACGCATCAAACAATTATAATTTCTTAATCATCCACATATATAAAATTTTATGTTTTATTATCGTGTTTCACCATTGACATGGTATAACTCATCGGAATAGAATCTGAATCTTCCACTATAGCCTAACAAAAGAAAAGAGAGAAGTAGCATGAAGCTTATCCCGGCTCAGGACTATCACAGTCTGGTCCCTACTCCTCTGTACCGAATCAATTTATACTTATCCCATCTATGTTAACTGCTATACAATTGATAATAACTACTTTTTTTAACTTCCTCATCCATTCTGTCTTCTAAACTGACCATTCATCGGCTTTCTGCCTATTCTTAATCCTACAAACTATGTATCATAAATGCAAACTTGGATTCTGTCTTTGATCTAATAAGGTGATCCTGTTCCACAATTTGGCGGCTTTTTTCCATTATCTCATTCTTGCTTGATTCCAATTGTTGTCTTAGATTTCCTTCCAACTGACTCACGGTAAGCTACAATTGGAAAATTTGATCCAATATTACTTCCGTGAGGTTCTTTCCTTCCAATATTCCATTATTCAAAACTGGAGCCTCAGCCGCCTTCTCAATCACTGCATGAATTGAAGCCCGCCCTGGTGTAGTCTTTGGAATAGCCTCCTGTTCTCCCAATCTACTTGATTCCCCAATTTTGTGCACCACTACTCTTAGACTAACTGGTAAACTCTACATACCCTGTCGCAGCATTGAGGAAGGTACACTTTCTCTACTACTAGTTGATTTAACGTATGTGCAATAACAGAGTGCACATAGTTAGAGCATAACAAAGATGCAAATTTACCCGTTTTTTGCTTGGCTCCCAATTCTGCATGAATATGGGTTGCTACAAAGGCTGCCCAATCAAACACCATGTTTTCAAGTGTTCCAATCGCAACAAACAATAAGCGTTTGGACATGTATGTGGTATGCCAATTCAAGCCTAACTGCTTCTGAATGAACCGCATCCACTCCGCAAGCTCTAGAATAAGTGCCTCTGCCACTTTCCAGCCTTGATTCTTCTCAAGGGACACCATATCTCTTTTGAAGTAACTTCCCGATCTGAAGTCACTGGACACTTCAACGCCTACTGCAAGCTCATCTATTCGTAAATGTAATACCTTCTGTCACATATTCTTATCAATCCCAATTATTCTCTCCTTTATTACACTCAAACCATCCTCTGGGTCGTAATTTTCTAAATACTCTGCCACCAATTCTACATCAATTGGTGGCAAGTTATCTGATCCTCGCAAAAACACATACATCTGTACATTTCTAAAATCTCTCTGCCTTTGTGGGGACCAACAGATTTCCAACTGCATTGGCTCCATGTTGGTGATCACCACTAGGGACGGCGATTGCAAGTTATTCTTACTTCTCACATTTCGGACATTCTCCTCTCTGTCTACAGCTCTCTTCGATCTTTCCATCGATATTGTATAATGTTGACTATGTACTCTTTGCTCATATTAATCATTACTCTCTGACTGCAGAAAACTCTACACTCTAATAAGCATACATTCGGACAACCAAGCTCAAAATAGAATGCTAATGAAAACTTCTACTCAGTGCCTCGCTTCTAACCTTTTACTCGGGGTCTGAATCAACAATCCTTAATCTAGTGTATCAGATCATCACTTCTGATTTGCTTGACTAGTTCGTATTAGGATCCAAAACTAACCATGAGTCGTCTTTTCTAACCATCATGCACCTTCAATAAAGATAAGCTATAATGAACAGGTATATCCTCTACCTTCTCAAATTTTAAAAACCCGTCTCAGATTTATGTAAAATAAAGACGTAAATGGTTGCCGTTCACTCGGGTGATAAATTGAATATCCATAAAATCTTCCAATTGAACTGAACCATTAGGAAAGGCTTCAATTATTTGATAAGGCCCATACCAACGGACTTGGAATTTCTTCAAAAAATTGTAAAAGCGGCTATCATAAAGAAGGATTAGATTTATTAGACATAAAAGATTTAAGATGTTATTTATTATCATAATAACTCTTATGACGGCATTGTATAGCTTCCATAGTTAAAAGAGCCATAGCCCTAACTTCATCCAATTTTTTCAATTGTGCTAACCGATATTTGAGGGATTCCTTGTCACTAAGACGTTCATCCAATACAATTTATAAACTTGGAACTTCCAATTCAATTGATAATATTGTCTCTTGTCTGTACATCAATTGGAACAGTGTAGAATTGGTAGTTACTTTATATGCAATACGATATGCCTACAAGGCTACAAATAATTTTGTATTCTAATCCGTTCCCACACTAGATACTATTTTAATTAAAATTTTGCACAAAATACCGTTGGTCCTTTCAGTCTGCCCATTGGCCTGAGGGTGATATGGGATTGTCTTTCGATACTTGATCTTGTATTTATCTGTCAAAGCCGCAATTGTAGAATTATTAAAATAGGTTCTACAATCACTAATCAATTCTTTGGAACACCCAAATCGAGTGATAATGTTCTCATATAAAAATGTGGCTATGGTATTGGCATTATCAATTTTTGTTGTCATCGCCTCTGTCCATTTTGTCATATAATTAGTCGCTACCAAAATATATCTTTTATGTCTATTTCGCGAAGCTGATGCGATTGGTCCTACAAAATCAATACGCCATTTCTCAAACGATGCTTATGCTAAAATTGGTATCAATAGCATGGCAGAAGTTCCAGTAGGTCTACCAACATATTGACAAGCATCACAACATTGGACGTATTGGTGTGCATCTGAGAACATTGTTGGCCACCAATATCCAGCCATTAAAGCTTTGCGGGCAGTGCTGTCACCGGCAAAATATCCTCCACAACTATCCAAATGACATCCTTTCAATATGGTACGTACTTCACTTTGAAAAATACAGCGGCATAGAATTCCATCTCTCCCTTGCTTATACAAGGTGTCTCCAATCATCGTATATGGCACATTTTTCAAAATCAAGTATTTCTTAAGTTTCTCACTATATGTAGGTGGAAATGTCTGAAATGTCAAATACCGGATCAATTCACTATATTTTGGGGTGATCACGTCGATGGAAAATAATTTCACATCAGAAAGTACATCATTGATAGATTCATTATTGAATATATTGGACAAGCGAGATAAATGATCTGTATTGGCATGTTTCTTTCCTGGTCGAACATTAATAATAAAATTAAATTCTTGAAGGAGTAACAGCCATTGAGCAATGCGTCCACTCAATTGAGGTTTATTAATCATATACTTAAGAGCATCATGATTGATATGAAATATAAATGGATAACCAAGCAAATAATTCTGAAATTTCTGGGCAAAATAGATCATGCCTAAGGCTTCCCGTTCAATCATAGTATAATTTTGTTCCGCACCAACAAATTATCGACTAGTATAACAGATGGAATGATCCTAACTCTTTTCATCTTTCTGGCTTAACACAGATCCAATAGCAAGATTCGAGGCATCAACATAAATATGAAATAATTTTGTTCAACAAGGTGCAATAAGTACTGGTGCTGACACCAATTTTTGTTTTAACTCCTCAAATGCAACTGTACATTTCTCAGTCCAAATTAGACTAGATCCATTTGGTGGTAGTTTCTTTAAGAGATTCGTTAACAATTGACATATTTTTATAAATAAATGAATGAATTACCTATAATAGCTGACATAGCCTATAAAATCACAAATATCACACACTGTTTTTGGCTTTGGTAAAGCCAATATACAAGCAACTTTATCTGGGTCAATAGCAATATCAGCCGCGAAAACGATGTGTCCCAAAAGCTTTATCGATGGTATTCCAAATTGACACTTCTCAGAATTCAAAGATATCCCATATTTATTACATTGATCCAAATAGTTATGAAGACAATCCAAATGATTCACTGTTATATTAAATGTATAAAAACCATCTAAAAATATCTCCATTAACAATCATAAATAGTCTTAAAATGCTTGCATCATTACCTTTTGAAATGTGGTCGGGGCATTACATAACCCAAATGGCATCACTTTATAAGCAAATGTGCCCCAATCTGTAATAAAAATAGTCTTCAACTGGTCCTCTTCTGTAATTTTTATTTGATTATAACCCAAAAATCCATCCAAAAAGGAATAACATTCATGCCCAGCTATTGCGTCCAATATACTATTTGTAAAAGGTAAAGAAAAATAATCCTTCTTGGTAGCCATGTTTAATTTACGGAAGTCTTGACAGATATGGATTTTTCCATTTTTCTTTGATACTATCACAATTGGTGAAATCCATTCACTATACGAGACTGGATATATGAAGCCCACATCTAAAAGTTTATCTACTTCCTCCTTGACCATGAGAGAATATTTTGCATTAAGACGGTGTTGTTTTTGACAAACTGATATAGCATCTTCTTCTAAGGTAATTTGATGCTCACAAACTTTGGCAGGAATATCTTTTAAATCCGCATACGACTAAACAAAAGCAAGTTTATGATTTAGAAAAAATTCTTTCCAATTTCTCAGTTCTATACCCGTAATATTGGTGTATACTTTGATAATCTAGGGTGTTTCATTGGAGTCCAAGTTAATAGATTGGCATACAAGTTCCTCATTAATCTCCAATTTGATTTGCCCCTCCTACTTTGAATCCTTCATATGGTCCGCCAAATCCGACTTATTCAATTCTGGTTCCAATGTACTGACTTCATTTTTCGCACGATTATTCATCTAGTCTGCGATGATATCATCAAAATTCGCTGCATCCTCCTGATACAAAAAATATTCCCTTGGTCCTCCATATTGGTATAACACGCTGTCGTATTGTAATTGCTTATAGTATGTAAAATCCACTCAAAATGCCTAATATATTTATAGATTTAGATATGTATTAGAATGGTTAGTAAAATAAATTAAAGGGATTGATAGAAGAAACTTTATTTTATTTTTACTTGTTTTGATTATGGTATTTAAAAAATATAAGATCTAAATATTTAGTATGAAGCCTTGAGAGAAGGTGGGGACTTAAGGATGAAAATTTAAGCTAGTAAGAGGCTAATTGGGAGGAATGAAATCAAGCCATGGTCGGATGAAGGCAATGAATAGGGAACTTCATCCCTATTGGTCGAATACCATACCCAATAGGCTTTGAGGAGGCTGCCCGCGACCTTAACAGGGGTTTTCGGCAACTTCAAAAGGGGGATTTGCAATTTCAGAGGTAGGGTTGTAAAGTTTAGGGTTTTGGGTATAGTTTGAAAGGAAATTTTAGGCAATTTGGAGTTAGGGTGAAGAAGTTATACTTGTTCAAAGTTAAAGAGTGGATTTCATACATACTGTCACTCTTTTGAGATTTTGCGGAGTTGTACGGAGGCTTTTGGAAATCTGACGGTGCGGTTGGAAAGGTGATTTCAAGATCTACGTCTATTATGAAGAAATTTTTAAGTTTTGAGTTTAGACGAAGGAGATATGAAGAGTTGAAAACAGCACATCCAATTCCAAGGCAGTAAGTAGACCATTTTGTTGATGGTGATGGGGTTTGCCATATCTTAAGTTTTTGGATGAATTTTTGTCTCAAAATTTTCAAGAAGGTGTATTATTGTGCTAAGAAGCTATACATCAAAGTTTCATAGCATTTGGACTCTTAGATTGTGAGATATGAAGAATTTAGTACACGGGTGTTTGTAAACAAGGGTTTAAAGCTACTGCTAGGGTTTTGGCGATATCTAAAGATCGATAATGAATCGACGGTTGAAATTTGTAGTGGTAGTTGTGAAGAATATATCAGTACTTCATGTGAATTTGGAGTAGTTTTGGACGGTTGGATTAAAAGTTATGGATTGTTGAAGTTCGGGAAAAATTCCCTTCCTACGGGAGAATGAGGGTTTAGAGTATTTTGTTATGTTTTGAGAGGTTTGAGGAAATTAGGCTTGTGTATTGGGTGTAATAGCCCTATAGAGATCTCTTTTATATAAAATTGGGGGTTTTTATTATACTTGAATCTTGCTTGAGTAATTAGTGGCAGCCAGAAGCCCAGCGCTTTTTTGAGGCAGATTCTCTCTACCCCGACAACGCCTTGCTTCCACATGTAAATTGGGTCCTTATGAACTTGCATCACATTATTAATTTTGTCATATTCTACCTCAGATTGGCCTTCATCATCAGATGTTGCTTTTGTGCCCATAATTTGAGACTCCCCATGATATTAAACTAGGTATATTTGTAAAACAATCTTGTCACTACCCTCTCCAAAAATTAACATTCCGCGGCCCCAATCATTCCTAGCTTTGGCTTGATATAGCCATGGCCAATCCAATAAGATTGGATATGATAAAATAGAACTCTATAATTAAAAAACAATATAATCAATTTCATACGTAATTCCTGCGATTACAGTATTAATATAATATAAGATATCCATTGGTTTTAACTTACTATGATCTGCCATTCTTAATACCAATGTCGTGGATAATAATTGTTTTAAATCCAATTCCTCCATTGTATCGGCATTCATTATATTCACACTAGAGCTACCATCCACTTAAACTCTAAGAATGAGAACACCATCAATTGATACATCGATAGTTGGTGCTCTCGGATCGAGATTCAAACTAACCTCATGAATTTCTTTATTACAAACTTTACATCTTATTAATGAGGAATTCAATGTAGAACGACATTCTGGCGTAATTGCTAACAATTGCTTCATTGTAATAGAAGGTTTAATTTCATCCAAATCTTTCATAATATCATATGGTTTCATATTGGCAATGATTTCTTAGGCCCTTTTCTTTTTCATGGATTTTAATTTCACCCCTTGAGATAATTTTCTTACGGAGTTTGGAATTAGAACTGTTGAATGGACTTTGTCTTAATTCTTATCTATAAGAGGATCTTTTAATGGATAAGGTGGCTCCCGAAACTTTGCAGATATTGATACTGGTTTTGGTTGAACCAATATCTCGGGGCTAAGGACTTCCTCAAGTTGCACAGATGAATTAGATCCAATCATTGGTAATACTTTCAATACTGGTATTAGATTTGGAGTACCATCCAATGAATTACATTGATCTGCCGCAACTGATACTTCCAATTTTTGAATTGAGTCTTTCCTTTTTTGTTGGGCCTAAGTAAGTATTGCATGGATACATTCCACCTAATTTACCAGAGAATCTTGTGGAACTCAAATATTGTCCTCCATCTTACTTTGCAGCTGAATACGCTGATCTCGATTATTAATATTAAACAGAGCATTGAATTGCTGGTAAGTATGTCCAAATTACTTATAATTTCCACATATTGGAGCATAATCATCACTGGCTCTTGGATTGGAACATTCACTAGCATAATATCCAATCTACTTACATCAATAGCATCAAAGTGGTCTTCTTCCTCTTCCATTAGGAATATGGGGCGTCTCGATTGATATATATCGGCTAGGCTTGTTACAGGTTGGATGGGTAAAAGATCCTGGCCGATCAGTTGATATTGTAGGATTTGAAATTGGATTCTTAATAGGTGGATATTGGGGGTGTCCTTGCTGATTTTGCACAAAACTTTGAGAATTGGAATAACCTTCTTGGTTATATTCAAAATTTTAAAAATTTTAGAAATTTCTATTTTGTTTAATAGAACAATTTCCGTTTTAGCCAAACCTATTTCTTATCTGAATTTGATTAATATCCCACGAAATTGGTTGAATTATGGTCTGATTTCCAAACTATTGTTGCTTTCTTAAATTCCAATAAATGGTGGTTATATGCTTACCTCTACAAAATGTACATTGCATAGTCAATTGGGGTGGTAAAGGGCACTCCGTTACCAAATATTGGGACACATATTAGTCGGTTTATGCCTCTTTTCCTTATCTTTTGCCAAATTAATAGCCAACTTGTCCATCTTCTTTGTCAAAGTTAACAACAAAGTCTCATTTGGATCCTTTGATACTAGTTCATTAGATAAGTCTTTTATAGATATTGATTTTTGATATGGAAAGTATGGAGAATACAGAGCTGCAATTGTTGGTGGTACAACCTGCAATGGAATAACATTCACTATCCCTTGCAGATTAACACTAAAATTTGCGTTGTAATCAATTGATTTTGGATAACTACCCACTGTTTTATTCCAAGTTAGTATTTAATATTCTCCTTGAGATGGAATCATTGTGGCTCATGTGATTAAGAATTGATCATAATGACATTCTTTTCATATCTTAACTCAATCAAGTGAGGCAGCCACAATTGCAGGTTGCACCTCCTTTACAAACATCTTCAATTCTGGTGGGTATAGTCCGTTAACCAATATAGACATATCAATCAAATCCAGCATTTGGTTATTTAGCCATTTACGAAGGATATCTGCTACTCGGCCATAATATGACTGCACCGCTTCTCCCGGTACCATTTTGCTATTCATTAATCTTTCTCTAAGATGTTCTTCAAATCCTATTGGTCAAAAATGAGTCAAAAATATATTTTTCAATGCCTCCCAATTAAGAAATTGTCCCATGGGTTGGCAATTATACCATTCAAATGCCATATCTTTCAAGGTTGCTGGCAACCATCTTAACCAAATATCTTCAATTCTACCATTGTTGGCTACACATGCGGTCAGGAATTGAGACAAGTGTTGATCTAGGTCGGCTCCTGGCAGATCCCTAAAAGTAGGTAATGGGGCTACGCTAGTTGTGCGATCACCCATCGCACCCATTTGTACAGCAATTGGTACTACTAGATTCCCCGCCACCATTGAAGATGACAATGTTCTATTCTCTTCCTTGTTAAAATAACTGTTGCCTCCCTGAATTGTCTTTTCCAGATTTCTAGGCCTCTGCAATTTGATATTATTATCTGTAATTAATTTTATTGGTTGAAGTTGAGATAAAAATGACGGATTTTGAAATACACTAAATTGGCCCTTATTGGCAAGCAATGCATTCCCTTCTGAAGAACTAGCCTTGGTAGAATCGGTTGTATCGATTATTGGGAAAGTACCCAATAGAGTACCCAATTCTTCTATGCTCCGTTCTCTTGCCGTTAATGGGCTCAAGAGATATACTGGGCTACTCGCGGAATTACTCGCGAGTGCTTTTGGCAATTTCTTTAACGATTTATATGTCTGAAATATTAAAGATCTTTCATGTTCTTGGTATGCTCGGATGTCCTGACAGGCATACAACTATGGTTTAATCCAACTCTGTCGACGCTTCCTTTTTAGCTTTTGTTCTTGCTCGTCTCGCAACAAATTTCTTACTTGTGCTCTCTCTTGTCTTCCTTTTGACTGACGTATTTTTCTTTGAGCAATGTTCTCGTTCTTATTAATCATAATCTTTCATCATTTATTATTGACATTGCTTTTCATCACTAATTTAACTATTCATTTGGCAGTTAATTTCTAATACTCAATACTATTATCAATCCTCGGTAGCGGCTCCAAAATATTGTTTTTCCTTTGTTTCACTTACTCTACCAATATTACCTAGAGTAAACCTATAAAAGGAAATTTGAACATAGGGAGAGACTATCTGCATTGAGTTAAACTGTTAGGATCACACAACTAACCACCTTCTAAACATTAGAGTCTAATACACACGTACATGCTTTTAAAATAATGCCGTCCACTCTATTGGTTCTGCTATTCTGCAACTAAAATTAAACTTTGTGACACATTCCTCTATCAATTCACCTACTATAATTTGCTGTCTTCTTCCAAGCTTATAACAACAACCGACAATGTTGCAGTGTCTCCATAGACTGCATACACCCGCTTCACTCCTCAATCACTTAAAATAATTCCTCACCAAGAACGTCTTTCAAAACAAATCATTTCTCCAATATTCTCCTTCATCGCTCAACTCTCATAGTCAATATGGCATAACATTCTCATTCACAATCAAACTACATTGATACACCCGGTCTTCGACCGCCAATTTGCCACAATAAATTCACGCATCAAACAATTATAATTTCTTAATCATCAACATATATAAAATTTTATGTTTTATTATCGTACTTCACCATTGATGTCGTATAACTCATCGAAATAGAATCCGGATCTTCCACTATAGCCTAACAAAAGAAAAGAGAGAGGTAGCACAAAGCTTATCCCGGCTCAGGACTATCACAGTCTGGTGCCTATTCCTCCATACCAAATGAATTTATACTTATCCCATCTGTATTAACTGCTACACAATTGATGATAATTACTTTTTTTAACTTCCTCATCCATTCTGCCTTCTAAATTGGCCATTCATTGACTTTCTGTCTATTCTTAATCCTACAAACTATGTATCATAAATCCTAAAATTCCTATCCATTCTACAATGGACTGTGGGTCAAGATGATTCAAATGAATATAGATTTGCAGTTTGATTTGGAGCTAAGATTTTGAGTACACACCAATATACGTATTCTTAGGTGAAAAGAAAATTATAGGGAGTTATTTCAGCTATGAAAGCTAAAAAGGAATATTTAATTAGGACAACAGTTATAGTTGAAACAGATTGTTTGCCTTTGCTTGGAATGATTACTAATTGTACAATCCTAGACATTGCAATGTTGAGGTGGATTGCTTATATCAAGTCATTAAATCTGGAATTTAAGCATATTGTGAAAAAAGACAATTCCGTAGCAGATATATTGTCTTGAGCAAGATATAATAGAGAAGATGAGATGATAGAGGATATTGATGATGTGGATATAAAATTTTATTCAATTTCACAATTAAACAAGGAAAATAAGCTATTTCAGGAAGAAAATTATGAAGGGGATTTATTGGATATTGGACATTATTTGAGCACATTAACCAAGCATGCTAATTGGTTGGTTGAAAATTTTAAACAAATAAAAAAAATATATATACAAGTTTGTATTATAAAGAGGATTTCTATGGAAGAGGCCGAAAACAAATATTGGAATGCCACGACGAGTAGTAGGTAGTAAAGAAGGTCAACAAAAACTACTCAAGGAATTTCATGATAGTTTATGGATAGGGCATAGAGGAATTTGGACTACTTTTGCTAAATTGAAAGAACGATATTGGTAGAAGTATATGTATTGAGATGTAACTTCATTTGTAGAATCTTGTATAACTTGTTAAATGTATTTAAATATACAATGGAATTATGGAAAATGAGGTATTTAATTTTGGCTCATGAAGATTTATCGAATCAAATAGAAGGCACGGCTTTAAGAACAAAGTCTATAGAATGGGTTTGCAGGTTTTTGCTTGAGGATGTTATTTGTTGCTATGGATGTGTGAAAAAGATCACTATAGATTGTGGAGAATTAAATGCACATGAAGCTCGTGAATTCTTTAAAAGATGTGGAGTCAAATTATCATTGACTACGGCTTATAATCCAAAGGAGAATGCAAAGAGTGAATGTGGATACCCACCAATTGTAAAAGCCTTGGTTAAAGCTTGTAATGGAAGAGTGAGAGAATTGCCTCAACTTCTACCTTATACATTATGGACTGATTGAACAACACATAGTTTGGTGACAGGATATATGCCAGTAGAACTGATGACAGATCAAAAATCTATTATGCCAATTGAAGAACATGTGCCAACTTGGAGTATGCTACCTTAGAAAGAGGGATTAACAAGAGAAGAGTTGTTGGCTATTAGAATTTGGCAACTTGAACAAAGATCGGAAGATGTGGAATTGGCATTGAAAAGATTACAAAGGGCAAGCCTAAAGAACAAGGCTCGATTTGATAAACAATATCGGTTGAGGCCTAAAGCAATTGAAGAAGGTGATTGGGTACTTATTTATGACAATAGTTTGGATTACGAGCATAGTACCTTAAGAAAGTTTTCAAAACATTGATTTGGGCTATATGTAGTACTAACAGTTCATGATAATGTTACATATTCATTAAAAGAATTGGATGATACAAGGTTGAAGATACCTATTGCTGGGAAGCGAGTTAAGATTTTCAAAAGATGAGATAGAAAAATAAATGTGGAAGATCATGTTGAAGACATCAATGACTTTGAAGAAGATAATTATATAGAAATGGATGATGAATATGATGAAGAAGAACTTGGTATGAGAAATAAAGAGATGGTATGATGTCAATTATGACATATGCTTCATTGGCACATACCAGAGGATGTGCAGGTTCAGAGGAGGTAGATGTCATGTTATAACACGTTTATATAGTAAAAAATATGAATAAGGATAAATTCTATTTAATACTTACTTATCTTGGTTTGTTAGAAATTTAAGGTACTTAAAAAAAGATTTATAGAAGCCTCTTAAATTAATTCTTGCTCTAATAGCTAAAAGATAAAAATTAGTTATTAAAATTTTCTTTTAGGTTATAGAAATCGGTTCACGGCTTTTAAAAAAAGCCATAAGATAATAAAAATACGATAAGAGAAGTAAAAATTTAGTATGGTAGATACCAAGGTTGAATTGAGGATAGGATTAAGTTTTAAAATCCTTAAAATAAGTTAGATCAATACCCAGGGGGTGACCGGATATGAGACAGGGTCAAAATCAAACCTTCAATCACGTAAACAACCACCGAAGGTAGGGGTTTGGGGACATTTGAAGATTAGCGATTAGAATTAGATAGCCAGCTTGAAGCTTCTTCCAAGGGCATTTAGCATGTTACCATAGGATTTTGGAAGACTTAGCAATCGTTGTTTAAAGTCAATGTTTGTATTGGTGTTTTGGATTTTATAGAAGACAATGATGGCTTATATTCTTGACCAATTTGTGCAATTTGTGTAGTATCTATGGTTCAAAATTTGATATTGTTTGGATTGCTAGATATGCTAAGTATATATAAATTTATTTATTAATCTAATAATGCAATCAAAAGATATTTGAGCTTTGATACAAAGAATTGTCGGAAGTTAGTAGTTTAGAGATGGATAGGATTTCTGTGATAACTAAGAATCTACTAATTGAATGAACGTAAATATTGGCATGGTGATAGAAGACTTATAGCTTAAGCTACATACCAAGTTTGAGCTGAAGTTAATAATGGAAGAAGGAGAAATCACCATTGGAATTTGTACATCAATTTTCAAATTGGTGGCTGAGTGTCATTAGTACAGTTTTTGGGCATTTTCTTGTATTATGTAAGTTGGATTGGACTGAATTTTTCTAAGCATGTAGAAGGCTTATACAAACATTTGTATGAAAATTTCACACTAAATGGATGATTGGATTAAAAGTTATAGCTTCTCAAAGCTCACTGATTAGGATTAGGACTTACAAACAAAAATAAAAGTTGCTTAATTATAAAAGAAACAAAAAAATTGGAATATATGTATGATTGATGTTACTAAAAGGAGTGTTTTTAAATACATTTGAATTAAAGTTCAAATTATATTCCTCATACATGGAAGAAACCTATTAGGATTTCTTGATTATTTGCAAATATAACTTTATCTTCTACAGACAGGTGCCTGGTGCATTCTCAAATAAGATAATACATAATACGACAATGTTTCTTAAGCAAATCCAATTATGTATATCCTTAGATCTTCTTATTTATGATATTAAGAATAATTCTTCTAAATTTGATGATATTTCAAAGTTTGAGTTCAAGGACAACTTACTTTATTTTGAAGGATGTTTATACGTCCTAGAAGGTGAGGCACAACTACGTTGTCGTATTATAATTGCTTACAATATGTAAAATCTACTCAAAATATATAATATGTTTATAAGTTTAAATATGTGTTAGAATGATTAGTAAAGTAAATTAAAGGGGGTTGGTGTAAGAAAATTTATTTTAGATTTTTATTTACTTTGGTTATGGGATTTAAATTACATAGATCTAATTATTTAGTATGAAGCCTTGAGAGAAGGTGGGAACCTAAGGATGAAAATTTAAGCTAGTAGAAGGCTAATTGAGAGGGATGAAATCAAGGCATGGTTGGATGAAGGCAAGGAATGGAGAACTTCATCCCTATTAATTGAATACTATACCCAATGGACTTTGAGGAGGCTGCCCACGATCTTAATAAGGATTTTGGCAACTTCATGGAGGCTATTTGAAAATAAAAGTTTAGGATTAGAAAGCTTATTTTTTGGGCTACAATTTTGGTATAAAAATTGAGGGATTTGGAGTTTTAATGGGGGAGGAGTAGGCGCTTGAATTTAAGGTGTATAAATTATACCTACTTTCACTCTTTTGAAGATTGAAAGAGTTGTATGAGAGCTTTTGGAAATCGAGAGGTGCAACTAGAGAGGTGATTTCAAGGTCTACATCTAATATAGAAGAATTATTACATTTGGAACTCTACAAAAGGAGACATTGGGAGTCAAAGACAATAGATTGAATTCTAAGGAAGTAAGCAGGCTGTTTTATTGATAGTGATGGGATTTATCATATCTTGAGTTTCTGGACGAATTTTTGTTTCAAACTTTTTAAAAAGATGTATTATTTTGCTAAAAATTTATACATCAAAGTTTTATAGTATTTGGACTTTTAGATAGTGAGATATAAAGAATTTAGTACATGGGTGTTTGTGGACAAGGGTTTGAAGCTATTGCTAGGATTTTGGCAATATCTAAAGATTGGTAATGAATTGATGGTTAAAATTTGTGGTGGTAGTTGTGAAGAATAAATCACTACTTCATATTAATTTGAAGTAGATTTAGACAGTTGGACTAAAAGTAATGGATTATTGAAGTTCGGCAAAAATTCCCTTCCTACAGGGGACTGAGGGTTTTAGAGTATTTGTTATGTTTTGAGAGGTTTGAGGAAATAAGGCTTATATATTGGATATAATAGCCCTATGAAGAAATATTTTATATAAATTTGGAGGTTTTATTATACTTGGATCTTGCTTGAATAATTAGTAGCAGTCAAAAGCCTAACGCTTTCTTGAAGCAAATTCTCTCGACCATGACAACGTGCTCTTGAAGCTCGTCACAACTTTCTTACAACTGGACATTTCAGATACAATAAGACTTTAGAGCTAATTTCAAGAGATTTTTAGTGGCCTCAAATGTAGAAGGCTGTTAAAGAGTTTGTATAGTGCTGTAATATTTGTTTAAGATCGAAAACTCCTCGCCATTGACCTTACGGATTTTTCCAATTATTTTCTATATCAAAATAATCTTGGTCTTCTATTTTTATGGATTTCATTGTAGATCTTTTAAATTTAAGTTCATATGATTTTATATTTGTGATTGTAGATTGTTTCACCAAGATGGTATATTTTATATTATGTACAAAATCTATCATAGGTGAAGAAACATCTAAATTCTTCCTTGACAATATCTATTACTATCATGGATTACCAAAGGATATTATATCAGATAGAGGGATGCAATTTGTATCAAGATTTTGAAGAATATTTTTTAAGATTTTAAAAGTGGACATAAAGCTATCTTCAGCTTCCATCCTCAAACTAATGGACAAACAAAGCGTATAAATTAAGTTTTGGAGCAATATATGAGGTGTACCATCAACTACCAACAAGAGGATTGGACAATTTTCTTACCATTGGCAGAATTTGCTTATAATAACATGATACATTCTTCTATGCAGCAAACATCTTTTTTTACTAATTATGATTACCACCTATGACTGGATACTTTTGATTTTTTAAAAGTTGATAATCCAACAGCAGAAGATTTGGCAAATCGTTTGTCAGAGCTACATACAATAATGAAGGTGCAATTAAATGAAGTTCAAGAATAACAAAAAATAAATGCAGATGCGTATCGCAAGGAACAACCACAATTCAACATAGGAGACAAGATATGGTTACTTCATCGTAATATCAAGACCATTGGTCCTTGTGATAAGTTGGACTATCGTAGGTTTGGACCTTTTTTTTTTATTTCTAAACAAATCAATCCAGCTGCATATTGATTACACCTATCGGAGCCCATGAAGATCCATCCTATATTCCACATGTTTTTTCTTGAATCATACAAGATAGTGAAAATACCAAGAAGAAGACAAATGCCACCTCCTCCTATAGACTTGGAGAATAATAAAGAATTTGAAGTGGAAAAAATCTTAGATTCAAGGCAACGCCAAAATTAGTTGGAATATCTTGTTCATTGGCAGAGATACGATATTAATGAACACACATGGAAACCAGCAAAGAATCTTGCAAATGCAGCAAGGAAAGTAGAGGATTTTCATCAACGACATCCATCAAAACCAAGATGAGGACCTTTCCTAGAAAAGAAACATGATCTAGGCGAGATAACATTCTACTTTCTATCCTTGTTTGTAGCTTCTTTGTATTTGTGACATTAAGGAGATGCAGAACCAATAACCAACAGATTCAACTCAAGAACCTTTGTTTGTTGATTTATCAAATGAGACATTACAATTATCACAACTTTCAAGACGATGGAATAAAGATGAGGACCCTCAAGAACGACATGTCTTTTCTCAGATTGATGGAAAAATACAACGTTGTCATAGTGAGAATCTTAGTCCTAAGAAACACTAGGTCTTTTGTGCCTCTAGTTTCTCAAGTGCAAGATGAGATTCATAAAAGTTCATAAAATTGAAGAAATTACATAAAAAAACATACTTTATTAATCCTAACATATTATGCCTTTAGAGACCTATCCTCAATTTTGATCATAAATCCTAGAATATTATATCAATTTAAGCCAAATTTGAACACAAGATACTTAAGGGAGTAAAAAAGCAAAAAATAAAAATATTTTGATCATAGCTATTGTGGTTGAAGAGAACCACGTTGTCAAAGTTATCCTTCCTTACAGCCTTCAATTCTGGACCTCTTTTGCTTCACACCTTTATTTTTGCTCTTCATTAAAAAAGACCTAAGTACTAAAATTTGATAAGCTTATAGCTTATCTTATGTTATAAACACCCTTTAAATATTGCTCCAAAATTCCTCTCCAAACTTGAGTTATAGGTTCTATCCTTCTTCTTCAATTTTACCTTCTAACAATTCTAGATTTGACCACAATTTTCTTCAAAACTCCTTGAATATAATTCCAATGGCAATAAATTTTTTAGAAAACTTAATAGACTTTTATATCTACAGATTTCATCAAATTTTGCTCAAAAAAATACTCTAATCACAAAGATATGCTTCCTCGAACTTTGCAGATTTGGAAATAGACCCTTGTCTTTTTGAAAGAGCATAACGTTATATTTATAAAACAAATGAGTGTCAAACTTATGCTCATCTCTTCCTTAACTTACAAAGATTATGTCTATCAAATCTTACTTTCAAATTCATCTTTAACTTTCTCTATATACAAAAAACCCACATACATACACTACCCATACAAACCCCAATCTTGCCTTCACTCTATTTCTCTTTTCATCCAAACCCCGATTACAATTTCATTCATAACTCTCTGCTCAAAGATCATATTGACTTGAGATTTTGACACAAAATTGTTAACTTTATAAGGAACAAAAATCCATAAAAATTTCGCCTCTAGAGTCTAAGTGGTTCCCAAGAGCCAAGGCCCAAAATTTAGTAATCCTCACTACCCTAGTCTTAAATACTTGCAACTTTGACAACTCATATCTCTCTTGATATTTAACCAATTGATATGAGAATTATTTCTATGTATTTTTTATCTTGTTTACTACAAATCTACAGAAAATTGCACTTAAAATCCTTTTCAAGCTTCTTCTACACACAAAAATATATACTGCCTATCAGTAAAGTCCTATGCCTTCCAAAAAAAACTCTCTTTTCTCTCTTCCGACCCTTCCTTGTCATCTCCCTCCTAGTCTTCCTTATCCTCTTGGTCAAAAAGACCTCTTAGCCCATGTCTTTCTACCTCCTCAACCTTTTTCCTTTGACTAACTTAAAAAAATTTCACTTTTCAAGGTGAATTTCTATTCTTTCTTCTTACCACTAATTTTCAACCAACTTTTCTTTTAATTTCAGCCCACAATATATAAATTTAGATCTAAGAGAGAAGAAAATAAAAATAAAGTAGATCTATAATAAATAGAAAAAAACCTAACAAGTAAAAAAAAACAACTTAGATTAGATTGGAGATAAAAAAAAGAAAGAGATACATCCTATATTTTTTCATCCTTTTCTCTTCTAATCTTAATCTTTTTATTTTAATATATTCTTTTATGTCTTTTACACTATATTTTAATTTATAACACGACAACATATTTGGTATCATGACCTTGGAAGAGACTCTCAATGTTTGGTGATACTTTTAGAGGTAAGAACTACTCCTAATGATATTCCTAATGTTTTCTTTGAAGGTAGTTATGAAGGCCTCAACAATGATCAAATAATAGGGTGGTCCTTTGATCTTAGTATGGAACATTATTGATGGCTAAAAGGACCTATCAACTACCTTTAAAAGAAACAAAGATCATAATATGTGACAAGTGCAATTTGATGTATTTTGAACTTCTTCAACATGTAATCACCGCTCCTTGTGGAACTTGTGCCTAGAAGGGGGGATAATATCACAAACATAAGATTTATTCTAATAATTATCTAATTAATATAGACCAAAAGAAGTAGATAAAATAAGATGATTTGATAATATCTGATAGAGAAGCTTTCTAGAAGCTTCATAGATGCGGAATCACCTTTATATATGTCTATAGGTGATTGATAGGTTAGAAATTTAGTCAACAAGCTAGCCACATGGCGCACATATTAGTAGCTTGTGGAACAAGTTAGCCATGTGTTGCATATGTTGGTAGCTTGTGGAACAAGCCAAGTACATGGCGCACATGTGGAAAACTTATCGTGCAAGTTTGACACATGTCTTGTAAATTAGACACGTGTACGAGGTCCTATAAAATACCACCATATAGCTCTTAAATAGATAATATAAGTAGAGACAAGAGTGAAGCCTTCTTCACTGTTGTCAATTCTTTCCTTGCTTCTAGTCCAATTTCAAGAGTCTATAGCTTTCTTGTCTTGTGGCAATAGCCATTCTAATTTCTTTTAATATATATTTTTTCTTATTTTTATTTTATTATATTTCTTAATAGAAGTTTCATATATTTATTTACTTTCATCAAGTTCTTGTCCTTGACATCGATTTGCTAGTTTTATCTTATTTTTTTATTTTTTTTATTTTTATTTTTATCATTTGTTTTAAATTAAATCAAATGATAATCATTACTTTGAAGGCATTATCTAGAGAGTTGAAACTACAATCACTTAATTAATTAATCAATTATTAAAGTAATTACATAACTAATATGTAATACCTTTTAAACTTATTATGTAGTTATTTTTTCTCTTAAAATAGATAGGAAAAAATTTTATCTTACAATTTACTAAAATAATAAGATTTCATTAGGATTCATTAGGATATTAGGATTTTGTTAGGATTTCATTGGAATTTGACTACGATTTGATTTAAGATTTGATTTAAGATTTGACTAAAGTTTGATTTAGGATTTGAATAAGATTTGACTTAGGATTTGATTTAGGATTTGACCAAGATTTGAATTAGAATTTGACTAAGGTTTGACTAAAATTGATTAAAATTTGAATTTAAATTTGATTAAAGATATATTAGAATTTATTTAGAATTTGATTAAAATTTAATTAGAATTTATTTAGGATTATATTAGGATTATTAGATTTTTAGTTAATTATAATATATAAATGTATTTCCTATAGCCAAGTGCTTGATACATTCTCAAATAAAATAATATATAGTATAATAATTTTTTGAAAAATTTTGAGCATTGTAAAGAAAGAATTTTATAATATCATTATTGATATCATTAAATAGAAAAGACAATTGATAGAAAAGTTTGCAATATCTAATACTTTGAATACAACATTAACAAAACAAGAAGAATTAGAATTAATTGAATGTTACATCAATCAAAAGGATTAATTTTCTTTAGATAAAGATAAGATTGATGATAAGGATTTTAGTCATCATTCTAAGAGGCATTGGACTAGAGCCACCATAGAGACCTTGGTGAAGATGGAAGACTTAGTAGACCTAATAATTGCTCTTATTGACCATGGATCTAAAATTAATATTATGTCGAAAGATATTTACAAATATGGGAGGTAGTGCATTGACATTAAACATGGCTGGGTGATTTGAGGAATAAATAACATATGAGGAGATCTTTGTGGTACTTATCTAAATATAAAGGTGAAAATTAAAGATGTATGTCTAGAACAAAACTTCTTTATTTAAGATAATATTTTTTATTTGGTGATTTTTAGACAACCATATATTATTGCTGTAAGAATAAAAACTAAGATATTAAATAATGGATTAGCATGTGCTTACATCAAAATCTAAGATGGCAAAAGAGTAATATAATTCTTAACTATATATACTAACCATGAGTACAACAAGGATTATCTATGCAGTGGCTCACTACCAAGCATCAATAAGTTTAAGGATTTTCGTAGGATACCACTATAAAACAAGGATATAAGAGTACACTAAAAAAGGTACTCTTGTAAAGAAAAAACAATACCTTTTGTACGTTCATGATTTATAGGTATAGTTAAAAATTGTAATGTTCTTCTTCCATCTTCACTACAAATCTATGTGTAAAATGAACCATCATCAAATATCTTTATCTCTATCCATATTATAATAATATATGGTTATTCTAAAATAAAAAGATAAGATATTACATCTTGAATAAAAAAAAATTATTCTATTACAACATTACTAATTTGAATTTTTACATTTGAGTGAGCACCATAAAACTCATCTCATGTATTGTTAGCTACCCATATTGCCTATTCATACTCTATATCAATTGGCCACCTCGATTGCTTATAAAGATTCTTAAATATAAGATTTATTTCCAAATCATGGTCAATTAAAGCAATAATCAATTCTTCCATGTCTCCAACATTCACCAATATCTTTATATTTGTGATAGCCCAATGCTTCTAGATATAATGACTTGAAACTTCTTTCTTCTTATCACTTTGATCATCAAAATATATCTTTTAATTATAATTCTTTTCTTCATTTGTTGATTGTTTGTAATAATTATCAAATTTATCTTTTTCATCCTTGCATATACATGCATCAATAGCATGATCAATCCAACTTTATCCATTAATTGCCTTTTTTAGCTTAGTATTGTCAATAATGATATCATAGAATTTTTTCTTGACAATTCTCAAAATTTCCTTCTATGTAAACTCAACTTTAGTATTGAGCATACATTCTTCAAGCACTTCCTTTAAATTTGTTATTGTCTCAATATCAGAGAGTAGTTTGTGAGTTGTTGATTTACCTTTTTTTCTTATCTCTTTTGCTTTCTCCTTCAATTTTATTGAAACATCATCTATTGGTAAGTTTGTCTCTTGGAAGAAATTCCTTCTCTTATGTCATTAACATCCTGCCTCCTCTTCTCTTCTATCAAATTTTTATATTGGCTCTTAAAAATGTATGCATATACTAAACAAACTTCTATAAGGTCTTTTCAACTTGTAGCACTATAAATTATAATAACAGTCTTCAACAATACCTCTTGTGGCATCTTCTTCCTTTGCATTGTAGAAATGACAGATGACTAAAGCCGACTTGATTCTATATTTCTATTAAAATTATTTTTATAATTATTATCCATTCTAGTACCATAACTTGCAACCTCCGTTGCTGCAACACTATATATTGTTAAATAATTTTGAACCAATGCTTTCATACCTCCCTTACCAAAGTTGATTTGGAAAAGATCACTAATATCTTTCAATGCTACTTTTCCATCTTTTCAAAAAAATAATGTCTTGTTGTAACAAGATTGTAGAAAATTCAATAAGAGCTATACAAAATCAAGGTTATATTTAAATGACTCTTATTATTGAAAAATAAAGTAGATTCATATTTTGAAGAATTTTGTATATTTTATAGCAGATCTATAAATAATTTTTTTTGGATTTATAAATATAATTGTGTTGAATATTTGTTATAAATTTTAATTTAATTAAATAGTTAAATCAAAGATTATTAGAATTTAAGTGGACTTGGATTTTAAAAATTAGATTTTGAAGATTAATGAGGATTTTTGTGATTTTAAGCAATCTGCATATTATATTAGAATGGTTTTTTTTGAGCTAATAGTTGACTTAGTTTTTATATTTTTGTAAAATTTTAGAATATGTGAATAGTACAAAAAAGAGCTATTGACTTTAGAAGATTGATACCAAGGTTGGAGAAAAAGGATGACCGATACTTAAGTGGATTAAGAGCTTTTTTTTTCAATTTATAAGTTCAAATTTCTTCAAATTTTATATGCTTATTTTTAACTAGTAAATTAAGAAGTATGAAAATTTTGAATGAAGATCAATAGTTAATTTAATAATTATTGAGGTTTTAAATTTACTATTGGATTTTTTTAGGATTTACTTGGGATTTATTTAGGATTTTATTAAAATTAATTAGAATTGATTAGAATTTATTTAAGATATTTTAAATATTTTATTAGAATTTTTAAGATTTTATTAGGATTTGATTAAGATATTGTTATGATTTATTTAAGATTTGGTTAAAATTCAATTAGGATTTATTCAAGATTTTTTTAAAATTGGCTAGGATTCGGTTAGGATGTTCTTAGACTTTTTTTATAATTTCTTTAAAATTTCTTTAAAATTTTTAAATATTTTTTATTGAATTTTTAAGAATTTCTTTAAGATTTTTTATAATTTTTTAAAGATTTATTTAGGATTTTTTTATGATTTTTTAAAGATTTCTTTAAGATTACTTTAGAATTTGATTAGGATTGTTAAAGATTCAATTGAAATTTATTTAGAATTTTATTAGGGTTGTTAGATTCTTGATTAGTTGCAAAATATAAGTTTACCTTCTACACTAAAGTATCTGGTACATTCTCAAACAAGATGACACATAATATGAAAATAACAAATAGAAAATTCTTTTATTGATTAAAAAAAAATGTAAGAAAGCAAACTTCATAAGTTTCTTTGAACATTGATTTTAAGATTGTTGAATTTGTAATAACTTTCTAAGAGCTATGCAAAGTAAGAGTTTTATTTTGATGACTTGGATTTTTGAAAAATAAAGTGGATTCATATTTTGAACAATTATGTAAGTTTTGTAGCAAATCTATAGATGAAAATTTGGAGATTTGTAAAAATAATTGTGTTAGATGTATATAGTGAATTTGAGTTTAATTGAATGGTTAGATCAAAGGATATTAGATTCAGATAAACTGGATCTTGAAAATTAGATTTTGATGATCAGTGAGGATTTTTTTAGATTTTGAGCAATTTTTTAATTAAACTGAATGGTTTTTTTTAAGCTAATAATTGACTTAGTTTTTAATATTTATACAAATCACCAATATCAATAATTAATTTAATAATTATAAAGGTTTTAAATCTATTATAGGATTTAATTAAAATTAATTAGGATTTTATTAGGATTTTAATAGGATTTGATTTTGATTTTTCTGAAATTTTATTAGGATTTGATTAAAAATTGACTAAAATTTTATTAGAATTTGCTAGAATTTATTTATGAATGACAAAGATTTGATTAAGATTTGATTAGGATTTTAATTTATCAGCTTAAAAAAACCAAATCCTAAATAAATTCTAATAAATTTATTTAGGATTTCATTAAGATTTTTTTAGGATTTTTAAAGATTTCTTTATAAATTTTATAAGATATTTTTAAAGATTTTTTAAAAGTTGATTAGGATTTTTTTAATATTTCTTTAAAAAAAATTATAATTGATTAGAATTTCTTTAGGATTTAATTAAGATTATTAAAAATTATTTAAAATTTATTTGGAGTTGATTAGAGTGTAATAAGATATATCTAGGATTTTTTAAGATTAATAGGATATACTAAAGAAAATTGGAAGCTTATTTAAATTATTTAAAATAGCCAAAAATAGATTTTTAAATACCTTATATATTTTTTTGGATTGTAAATCCAACTTCAAGGTAAAAACAAACCCTTTCACAATAGAATACCTAATACATTTTCAAGCTGATTTTCACATAATATAACACTGTTGTTATTGCATTGTGGTTCGGCTATCATATATAAATATTATTTATATATATTTAATATATAATTTACTATACAATTAAGTGAAAGCCATATCAATGGATTTTATTAGTTACAAAATATAATTAGGTTATTAATTTAGAAGAAATTCATTTAAAAAGACTATTATTGAGATTTATACAACCTAATTTTTTTTTGACACTGACTTTTGAGGTTGATTTTATATTGATAATAACTTTTATATATTTTGAATCATCTTTATTAGACAATGGTGACCCTTAAGATCTGGTTTACTTCTTTTATTTTGATATTTAGAGAACATATTATACAAATCTTCTTAAAAAAAGAATTAGAAAGGAGTTTTAGTATGAAAAGAAATAATTAGGCCATCCATGTGGATGAATGGAGATGGATGATAGAAGTCTCTATTTCTATTGTCCAAAAGTCATATCCAATAGACTTCAAGGAAGCTATCTGAGGCCTTTTTAGAGATTAGGAATTTTTTGGAGAAGATTCAAATATCAAAGGCTAGAATCAATAAGTTTGGACTTTTGGCTATGGTTTTGGTATAAAAATTGTGTGATTTGAATTTTTTATGAATGAGATATAGGCACTCAAAGTTAAGGTGTCAAAATTGTGTCTATTATTATATTTTTGGATATAACTTGCACATACAAAAAGCAATAGAAGATTGACAATTAGAATTAGAAAGAGTACTTTTTTGGCTACACTTTTTATATACAATGTAATGAAATCCAAGCTGGAATGAAAAAAATATTGGGAGTTGAAGTCAATACTTGCAATCTTAAAGTAGTAAGTGACTCTGCTTAATTAGTAGTTTGAGCCATATCTTGAGCAATTTGATAATTTTTTGGCTCAATATTTTTAAGATTATATATATTCATATTAAAAAATTATAAATAAAGATTTTGTGGCTTTAAGATATTGGCTATTACAAAATTATTTCAAAAATTCAAGATATAATTTTTTAAATTATTTCAGATGAAAAAATTCACACTTAAAAATGATAAGGTGGGATTATTTTTTCAATCAATCAATAATAAATTATAGAGAGAATTGGAGTTATTATTGAAGAATAATATAGAAGATAATAGACTCGCTAATAATTGAAAGAAGATCTCTGACGTAGTGAATGTACTTGCAAAAACAAATATTACAGAGATAAGGTGGTAGTTAGGCAAGCAACCAGGCCTCTGTTAAGGACATACACTTTGGAGGTTCACAAAATTTTCTAGAACATTCTAGAGCTTTTTGAATTAGTGAAAGTCAGTTGAGAAGCTTCTACTTTTGAAAGTAGCTCGAAAAATTTCATAGTTTGCAGAAGGAGCTTGAAAAGCTTTCTTATTAGTAGAAGCTGCTCAAGAAGTTTTTTAGTTTAATAAAAGCCGCTTGAGAAGCATCCTAGATAGAGATATATATAAAAGTTGAAGGTGAAGAATTCTTCAATCTCAACAATGCATCTCTTGGAGTTCTTATTATTTAGTCTTAACTTATATATTCTATCAAATCTGATATTAATTTATAATCTTGCATCCTTCAATTTTTCAATAGTCCTTTAGTGATCCTCAAGTAATCTCTCTAATTGTCTGATTTGAAGTTCTAATAATATTTCTTTGTTAATGTTATCCTCCCAAGTCAAGAACATCCAACAAGGCACACTTTTCTCAGTTGGTATCATAGGTTTCTATCCCATCATTAATTCTACTGGCATATAGCATGTAACAAAGCTATATGTGGTTTTGTCTGCCCATAAGGCAAATAATAGCAATTTAGGCCAAAACTTAGCTTTATTTTTATATGCCTTGACCAAAGCCTAAATAATTGAAAGATGTCTTCTTTTAATCTTTCTATTAGCCTCTCAATTGTAAACTATAGTCAGCTTCAATTGGTCTTCATATCTTTTAAAAAACTCATGAACTCTTGTTGTATGTAGTTCATTCTTGTTTGTCCTCATTCTTCGAATGTTTCCATAACGACATATTATATCTTATAAAATAAATATACAAACTAATTTTGTAGACTTATTTTTTAAAGCACTTCCCTCAATGTAATTTGACAACTCTTTATCTACCAAAGTAAAATATTTTATATTCCATATACTAATTTGCATAACAACCAAGTCTAACATCAATTGAAAGTGTATATTAGATAGATAAGTAGGGCACAAACCATCTCTATGTCTAATCTTTGATTGTAATTGACATTCTAAACAAGAATTTAAAAATTCTTGTACATGTTTATATATACCTTTCCACCAATATCTTTTTTTAATCTTGGTGAAGATAACTCATATTTCCTTGTATCCAGCCTATAATGTATCATGAAATTTTTTAAAAATTTGATGATTAATCTCAACATCATTAATAACCCTCAAAGAAATTCCATCCATTCTTTTGGGCCTCTTCCACAAGAATCCTTTGTTCAAAATATATCCATAAGCTTAATGTCTGACGTCTTTAAAATATTTTTTAGTCCAATCTTCTCCCTTCTTCAAAGTACTCAAGTATAAACCAATGTTCCATAATTTGCCCTCATATAAATCCATATTGAAAGATAAGATTTCACCAATAGGGTCTTTTATTCCCATTTCACATATATAATCCATTTCAATCCTTTTATCCTTGTCATAAGCAAACATTTTCTCTTCATAGGAATATCTCACTCTAGACAACATATCTACAATGTAGTTTTTTTTTTTCAAAAATATATACTGAAATAGGATTCATAGATTTGACATATACTGTCCATCTTAATGTAGTGATATCAAGAATCAAATAGTTTAAAATCATATCTAGTAAAGACAAATAATCTATTTCCAAAACTATATCTGTTCTAATCAAATAATTTCTTTTTGTTTTTAGTATAGTTGAAGCATTCCAGAGTTCTCTTTAAATCTGAGGATAAGCTCTTTGCCTCTCAATAAGAACTATGATTCTAAATCTGATAGCAAATTTATTATCCTCATTGTCATCTTGTCTAATTGTCCATCTAATAGCTATCGTGCTTGTATCAACAATTACAATCACTGGTCTTCCACACTAATAATCTATTTGCTTCAATATTGGTAGTAATTTCAAAACTATCTTTAATTCCTTCATGGCTTCATTTTACTCTTGTTTCTAAGAAAATCTTTTATCCTTTCTCAATAACTTATATAAAAGTTTTGCTATGTATCTAAAATGAGGTATCAAAATATAATAAAAACCACAGGCTCCTAAAAATCTTTTTATCTCAATTATATTCTTGCATGGCTTCATACTTGAAATTATATTAACCTTCTTTGAATTAGATTTTTTTCTATATGAACTATACAGATGTCCAACCACAACTATCTCATCAATTCTAAAACTTGATTTCCAAGAAATAGAGTTAAGTTTATCTCTTCAAGCTTGATCAATATGCAGTCAACATCATCAATGTGTTTCGTTATAAATGCCTTGTATCCATCTTCATCTAACTTTGTATCCATGTCTTCAACCCTGTAATTTTTAATCAAAATATCATCCAAAAAAATAATAGTCTTATCTGAAATATAGTCTCTTAAAATCTGATTTATGATACTTTGCATGTCTGCCATTGAGTTAATAGTGCCTTGTGATGAAGTACACATGCACATCAATCCCAATGGAATCTTCATTATTGTAATATCCTTATTTTCTTTAGCTAGTTGAAATTGATCATATTCCAAATACAAATCTCTAATAGAATAGATAGAGTGGCTTGCAAATGCCTCAACTATCTCATTTATAATTGGCCCAATATCCATTTTCCTTATGGTAACTTTATTAGCTGGTTGCATATCTTAAATAAATCTTAATGCTCCAAACTTCTTAGATATAATAAATCAATAATTGAAATAAGGTGTAATAAAAGATTCAAGAATTTTTATTTTCATATTTTTTTAATAAATCTACCAACTTTAGACATAAAGCTCTTGGCATAGGAATTAGCTTCAAATTCTATGGTACATGAGGCATTGTAAAAATAACCATAGGTACAACTACACTTGAATCAACACAACTAATTTCTTCTGGTATGAGGACAAAAGCCTTATCATATTTAGATATCATCTCCAAAAACTTCATCCTCTCTTCTTTGATTAAGAATTCACTTCTTCCAATCTTTAACTTATCTAATGATTTCCAAATAAACTTGTAACCAATCTTCCCTAGTTTCCTAAGATTTGGTTTTGTTATTATTTTTTTAATATGTTTTAAAATATTAAGAGGTAATTGAGCAGCAAGCAATTTTACCTTTTTAGCCACAGTCTTATATTTAGTGTTAATCCTTGCTTCTTGTTCAAGTCTACAATCTTCAATTGTCTTTAGTTTAGAAGTGGATTCCCTAATTGTCTCATATAATTCTCTTGAATATAAATCCATAATTATTTCTTCACATTCATTCAAATCTTCTCCAAACACCAAGCCTTCCAAGGTCTTTAAAACATTGTTCAAATATTTATCTAAACCTTCTTTATCAATCACCTCAAAATTAAATTCATCACTTAAAACAAAATCCTTGTTTTTAAATTTTTTCTGATTTTTCTTCATATATCTTCAGTATTTATAATCTAAATCTTCAACTCTTGAAAACTTCAAAACTCCAAATTTTGTATAATCTAAGAATCAATTTTCAAACCTATCTATATTAAAAAATATAAAATTAAAAGATTTATCTATACCCTTAGATTCCCCATCCTCAAAGATGCTCTTTAAAAGTCTAAAAAAACATCACCAATTTTCAAAGAAGTTTCTTCTAATTGCTTCCTATTTCTTTTATTATTAGTCATTACAGTTAGAAATTGTACTAACCTCTTTCCAACACAACTCTTAATCCTTGCATAATGTGAGCTATTATCCAACATCTTAGTCTCCATTCTTATAGCTATAATGTATGGCTATCCTAAAATCATAGGATAGGTAGCAAATTCTTGTACAAAAAAATTTTGCTCTACTTCCACATCTCCAATTCTTACCTTAATTCCTAAATATGCTCCATATAGTTTATTCTATCATTATTAATAGCCTTTATTATCTATCTATAGTTGGTATCAATAGGCCTTATTTTCTTTTCATAAACACTTTTAGACATTACATTGATTTCAGATCTATGATCAACTATCTTTATAAATAGGTTTTTTAATTATCTTTAATCCTCACTTTAACTTGTGTAATAGCCCTAGTCTAATATGTACAAGAAAATATAGGCTTCTCTTCAACTCTTATTCTTTCATATTTAAAAATTGAGGCCTTCACTTACTCATATCTTTTATTTTGGATCTTCTCTATTCCACACCCAATTACTTCAACTTCCTTCATATACATCTTATTGGTGGATGTACCAAAGACATTAGGTTCCTTAAATCATTTTTTTCCATTAACTTCTTTCTCATTTTTAAATACATTTATATCACCAATAGAAAAATCTTCATGCCTCTAATTTTGTATAACCCTTTCTTTGCTATCACCAAACAACGCAAATACTTGTACCACTTTTTTTTTCTTTTATTTCTTTTGTATCTACCAAAGCCTTCATCATCATTGCTTCAAATGTCATTTATCTCTTCCTCTTAATGACATCAATGATGAACTCATGAAATTCCTTCTTAGCAATACCAAGACCTCTCTTAAAGAAAATTCAATTTTGGCATCTAAAATCCTCTCTTTAAGAATACCTTTTATATCAATAAAGGATTCAATATCTTACCTCAATTTAAATATTGAGTTTTTAATCTTATCCTTCTTTGAATCTTCATTCTCATTTCTCCTCTTCTATTTTTCCTTAGATAATACGGTGTTTTTATTAGGATAAGAAAAAGAGGGCTCTTATTCTATTGGAGTGGTAGTTTGCTTCTCTTGATTCTTATTTATTAATCTTTGGTTTTGCCTCTTGCTATTAGGGTTCCTTTCTTCTTTTTTCTTTTGCAACCTTCCCCCTTTTAATCTCAACCGTAGCTTTCTAGATATCATCTTTTTCTTCATTAACTTCTAAGTAAGCTTTAATATTTGTAGCATCAATTGGATCACTCTATATAGAATGGATAGGAATTTTAGGATTTACAATACATAATTTGTAAGATTAAGAATAAGCAGGAAGCCGATGAATGCCAATTTAGAAGGCAAAATGGATGAGGAAGTTAATAAAAGTAGTTATCATCAGTTGTGAAGCAGTTAACATAGACGGGGCAAGTATAAAATGATTTGGTATAGGAGAGTCGAGGCCAGACTATGATAGTCCTGAGCCGGGATAAGCTTGGTGCTACCTCTCTCTCTTTTCTTTTCTTAGACTGTAGCAGAGGATCCAAATTCTGTTCCGAAGGGTTATACCATGTCAATGATGAAGTACAGTAATAAAATAGAAAATTTAGATATATGTAGATGAATAAGAAATTATGATTGTTTATTACGTGAAGTTCTTTGCGGTGAATTGGAGGTTGAAGACCGGCTATGTCAATAAAGTTTGATTGTAGATGTGAGTGTCATGCCGTATTGACTGTGAGAGTTGAGCGATGAAGAATATTGGAGTAACAATTTGTTTTGAGAGACGTTGTAGGTGAGGAATTATTTCCAATGATTGGAGAAAGAAGCAGGTGTATGTAGTTTGTGAAAATGGTGTAACATTGCCAATTGTTGTTAAGAATTTAGAAGAAGGCAAAAGATTATAATAGAAGTATTGGTGGAGGGTTGTGTCACGAAGTATCTTTTGTTGCGAAAGAGTAGAATCAGTAGAGTGGATAGTAGTATTTTAGAAAAAGGCGTGTACGTGTGTATTAGACTCTAATGTTCAGTAGGTAGTTAGTTATGTGACCTTAATAGTTTAATTCAATGCGGATAGTCTCTCCCTGTGTTCAAATCTCCCTTTACAGATTTACTCTGGGCAGTACTAGTAGAATATGTGAGACCAACGAGAACAACATTTTGGCGCCGTTGCCGGGGATTGACAATAGTATTGAGTGTTAAGAATTAACTGCCGAATGAATAGTTAAATTAGTGATGAAAAGCAATGTCAATAATAAATGATGAAAGATTATGATTAATAAGAATGAGAACATTGCTCAAAGAAAAATATGTCAGACGAAAAGAAGACAAGAGAGAGCACAAGTAAGAAATTTGTTGTGGAACGAGCAAGAATGGAATCTAAAAAGGAAGCGTCGATAGAGTTGGATTAAACCATAGTTGTATGCCTGTCGGCACATCCGAGCATACCAAGAACATGAAAGATCTTTAATATTTCAGACATATATATCATTAAAGAAATTGCCAAAAGCACTTGCGGATAACTCCGCGAGTAGCCCAGTATATCTCTTGAGCCCATTAACGGCAAGAGAACGGAGCATAGAAGAATTGGGTACTCCATTGGATATTTTTTCAATAGTCGATACAATCGATTTTAGCAAGGCTAGTTCTTCAGTAGGGAATGTATCGCTTGCCAGTAAGGGCCAATACAAAGTATTCCAAAATCCGTCGTTTTCACCTCAACTTCTACCGATAAAATTATTTGCAGATAATAATACCAAATTGCGGAGGCCAAAAAAAACAATTGATGGAGGCAGCAGTTATTTTAATGAGGAAGTAAGTAGATCATTGTCACCTTCAATGGCGGCGGGGGGTCCAACAGTACCAATTGCGATACAAATGGGTGCAGTGGGTGATCACACAAGTAGCGTAGCCCTATTACCTACCTTTAGAGGTCTGCTAGGAGCCGACCCAGAACAATACTTATTTCAATTCTTGATCGCATGTGTAGCCAATAATGGTAGAACTGAAGATATTTGATTAAGATGGCTGCCAGCAATCTTGAAAGATATTGCATTTGAATGGTATAATCGCCAACCCGTGGGACAATTCTTTAATTGGGAGGCATTGAAAAATACGTTTTTGACTCATTTTTGACCAATAAGATTTGAAGAACGTCTTAGAGAAAGATTAATGAATAGCAAAATGGTACCGAGAAAAGCGGTGCAGTCATATTATGGCCGAGTAGCAGATATCCTTCGAAAATGGCCAAATAACCAAATGCTGGACTCGTTTGTTATGTCTATATTGGTTAAAAGACTATATCCACCAAAATTGAAGATGTTTGTAAAGGAGGCCCAACCTGCGACTGTGGCTACCTCACTTGATCGAGCTAAGATATGAAAAGAATGTCATTATGACCAATTCTTTACCACAGGAGCCACAATGATTCCATCTCAAGGAGGGTATCAAATACTAATCTGGAATGAAACAGTGAATAGTTATCCAAGGACAATTGACTACGGCGCAAATCTTAGTGTCAATCCGCAAGGGATAGTGAATGTTGTTCTATTGCAGGCTGTACCACCAACAACTGTAGTTCCGTATTTCCCATATTTCCCATATCAAAAACCAATACCTATAAAGGAATTATCTAATGAACTAGTATCAAAGGATCCAAATGAGACTTTGTTGTTAACTTTGACAAAGAAGATGGACAAGTTGGCTGTTAATCTGGCAAAGGATAAGGAAAAGAGGCATAAACCGACTAATATGCGCCCCAATATTTGATGCAGTAATTGTAAGGGGCAAGGCCATTTAGTAATGGAGTGCCCTTTACCACTCCAAATGACTCTGCAATGTACATTTTGTGGAGGTAAGCATGTAACCACCAATTGCTGGAATTTAAGAAAGCAACAACAGTTAGGAAATCACACCATGATTCAACCGACTTTGTGGGATGTTAATCAAGTTCAAATAGCAAATAGGTTTGGTTGGAACGGGAATTGTCCTATAAAATAAAATAGAAATTTCTATAATTTTCAAAATTTTGAGTATAACCAAGAAGGTGACTCCAATTCTCAAGGTTTTGTGCAAAATCAGTAAGAAAAATCCCAATATCCACCTATTCAGAATTCAATTTCAGATCCTACAATACCATCTGGTCGGTCAGGATCCTTTACCCATCAAACTTGGAACAAGCCTAGCCGGTATATACCAGTCGAGACACCCCATATTCCAGATAGAGGAGGAAGAAGATCACTTTGTTGCTAGGACACTATGCTAGTGAATGTCCCAATCCTAGAGCCAATGATGATTATGCTCCAGTATGTGGAAATTGTAAGCAATTTGGATATATTTACGAGTAGTACAATGCTCCGTTTAATGTTAATAATCGAGATCAGCGTATCTAGTTGTAAAATAAGATGGAGGACAATAATCGAGTTCCACAAGATTCTCCGGTAAACCGGGTGGAATGCGTCTATGCAGTATTTACTCGGGCCCAACAAAAGGAAAAAGATCCAATTTAAGAATTGGAAGTACCAGTTGCGGACCAATATAATCCACTGAATGGTACTCTAAATCTAACACTAGTATTGAAGGTATTACCAATGAATGGATCCAATTCAGCTATGCAACTTGAGGATGTCCTTAGTTCTAAGATATTGGTGCAATCAAAACCAGTACAAATATCTTTGAAGTTTCAGGAGCCACCTTACTCATTAAAAGATCCTCTCATGGAAAAGATTTATGACAAAGTTCATTCAGCAATTTTAGTTCCAAATTCCGTAAAAATTTATTTCAAGGGATCAAATTAAAACCCATGAAAAAAAAAAGGGCCTTGGAAATCATTGCCAATATGAAACCATATGATATTATGAAAGATTTGGATGAAATTAAACCTTCTATTACAATGAAGCAATTATTAGCAATTACACCAGAATGTCGTTCTATATTGAATTCATCTTTAATATGATGTAGAGCTCGTAATAAAAAAATTCATGAAGTTAATTTGAATCTTGATCCGGGAGCACCAATTATCCATGTATCAATTGATGATGTTCTCATTCCTGGAATTCAAGTGGATGGTGGCTCTAGTGTAAACTTAATGAACGCCGATACAATGGAGGAGTTGGATTTAAAACAATTAGTACCCACGCCATTGGTACTAAGAATGGCAGATCATAGTAGGATTAAACCAATGGATATCTTACGCAGTATTAATACTATAATTGCGGGAATTACATATGAAATTGATAATATTGTTTTCCAATCACAGAGTTCCACTTTATCATATCCAATATTATTAGGTCAGCCGTAGCTATATCAAGCCAAAGCTAGAAACGATTGGGGCCGTGGAATGTTAACTATTGGGGAGGATAATGACAAGATTGTTTTACAGATGTACCCAGTTCAATATCATGAAGAGTCGCAAATTAGAGGCACAGAAGCAACATTTGAAGATAAGGGCCAATTTGAGGCAGAGTATGACAAAGTTAATAATGTGATGCAAGTTGATAAGGACCCTGTTCACATGCGGAAACAAGACGTGTTACACCAGTATGGAGGGCCAGGGGAATATTTTTGTATAATGAAAGTGTAGAGAATTCTGACGATGTCATCGCGGACTGGGTGAATAATCGCATGGTAAATGAAGTCGGTACATTGGAACCAGAATTGAGTGCATCCGATTTGCCAGACCATATGACAGATTCAGAGCAGAAGGGACAAATCAATCCGAGGGTTAAGGAGGAACCTGTGTGCCAAACCATTAACTTGGGTTCCAATAAAACAACCCAGATTATCAAAATATATACTGGTATTATGGGTACAGAATTGAAAAATTGAAAAGAATTCTTTCTAAATCATAAATCTGCTTTCACTTAGTCGTATGCGGATTTAAAAGATATTCTTCTCAAAATTTGTGAGCATCAAATTACCTTAGAGGAAGATGCTACACCAGTTCGTCAAAGACAACACCGTCTTAATCCAAAATATTCTCTCATGGTCAAGGAGGAAGTAGATAAACTTTTAGATGTGTGCTTCATATTCTAGTTCCGTATAATGAATGGATTTCACCAATTGTGATAGTGCCGAAGAAAAATGGAAAAATTTATATCTGCTAAGACTTTCGTAAATTAAATGCGGCTACCAAGAAGGATTATTTTCCTTTATCTTTTACGGATAGTATACTGGACACAATAGCTGGGCATGAATGTTATTCTTTTTTGGACAGATTCTTGGGTTATAATCAAATAAAAATTGCAGAAGAGGACCAATTGAAAACTACTTTTACTACAGATTGAGGCACATTTGCTTATAAAGTGATGCCATTTGGATTATGTAACGTCCCGGCCACATTTCAAAGAGTAATGATGCAAGCCTTTCAGGACTATTTACAATTATTGATAAAGATATTTTTAGATGATTTTTGCACATTCAATATAATAGCGAATCATTTGGAACGTCTTGGTAACTGTTTGGACCAATGTGATAAATATGGGATATCTTTGAATTCTGAGAAATATCAATTTGGCATACCATCAAGGAAGCTTTTGAGACACATCGTTTCCGCGGCTGGTATCGCTACTGACCCAAATAAAATTACTTGGATATTGGCTTTACCAAAGCCAACAACAGTGTCTGGGGTTTGGGGTTTCGTAGGCCATGTCAGCTACTATTGGCGATTCATTTATTTATTTGCAGAAATATGTCAACCGTTAACGAAGCTCTTAAAGAAATCGCCACCAGATGTATCTAGTCCAATTTAGACTGAGGAATGTACAGTTGCGTTTGAGAAGTTAAAACAAAAATTGGTGTCAGCACCAATACTTGTTGCACCTTGTTAGACAAAACCCTTTCATGTTTATGTTGATGCCTCGAATGTTGCTATTGGATCCATTTTAAGCCAAAAAGATGAAAAGGATTTGGATCATCCCATCTATTATGCTAGTCGATAATTTGTAGGTGCAGAATGAAATTACACTACGATTGAACGGGAAGCCTTGGGTATGATCTATTCTATCCAGAAATTTCAATAATATTTGCTTGGTTACTCATTTGTGTTTCATGTCAATCATGATGTTCTTAAATATATGATTAATAAATCTCAATTGAGTGGACACATTGTTCGATGGGTGTTACTCCTTCAAGAATTTAATTTTACTATTAATATTCGACTTGGAAAGAAACATGCCAATGTAGATCATTTATCTTGATTATCCAATATATTCGATAACGAACCTATCAATGATGCATTTTCTGATGCAAAATTATTTGTCGTCGACGTGATCACTTCAAAATATAGTGAATTGATCCAATATCTGACATTTCAAACATTTCCACCTACATATAGTGAAAAACTTAAGAAACGCTTGATTTTGAAAAGTGCTCTATATACAATGATTGGAGACCCCTTGTATAAGCAAGGGATAAATGGAATTCTACATTGTTGTATTTTTCAAAGTGAAATATGTACTATATTGGAAGGATGTCATTTGGATAGTTGTGGAGGACATTTGGCAGTGACAGCACTGCTCGCAAAGCTTTAATGGTTGGATATTGGTAGCCAACAATGTTCTCAAATGCACACCAATATGTCCGACGTTGTGATCCTTATCAGTGTATTGGTAGACCTACACAAATTTCTGCCATGCCATTGGTACCAATTTAGCACAAGCACCATTTGAGAAATGGAGTATTGATTTTGTAGGATTAATTGCACTAGCATCGCGTAATGGGCAAAAAAGATATATTTTGGTAGCGACGGATTACGTGACAAAATGGGCGGAGGCGATGGCAACAAAAATTGATAATGTCGATATTGTAGCCACATTATTATATGAGAACATTATCACTAGATTTGGGTGTCCTGAAGAATTGGTTGGTGATTGTGGAACCCATTTTATTAATTCTACAATTGCGGCTTTCATAGATAAATACAAGATCAAGCATCAGAAGACAACCCCATATCACCCTCGGGCCAATGGGCAGACTGAAAAGACCAACAATATTTTGTGTAAAATTTTAATGAAAACAATGTTTGGTGTGGGAACGGACTGGGATACAAAATTGTTTGCAGCCTTGTGGGCATATCGTACTACGTATAAAGTGACTACTAGTTCCACTCCATTCCAATTGGTGTACGGGCAAGAGACAATATTATCAATTGAATTGGAAGTTTCGGATTTACGAATTGCATTGGATGAACGTCTTGGTGACAAGGAATCCCTCCAACATCGATTAGCACAATTGGACAAATTAGATGAAGTTAGGGCTACGACCTTTTTTACTATGGAAGCTATACAGCGTCGCCGTAAGAGTTATTATGATAGTAAATTACATCCTAAATCTTTTATGCCCAATGATCTAGTGCTTCTTTATGATAGTCGCTTTCACCATTTTCCAGGGAAATTTTAAGTCTGTTGGCAGGGATTCTATCGAGTAATTGAAGACTTTCCTAATAGTTTAGTTCAATTGGAAGATTTTATGGGTTCTCAATTTACCACCCGAGTTAACGGCAATCGTTTACATCTTTATTTTATGTAAATCCGGGACGCGTTTTCAAAATTGGAGGGAAGAGGGTGTACTTGTTTATGATAGCTTATCTTTATTGAAGGTGCACGATGGTTAGAAAAGACGGTTGATGGTCAGTTTTGGGTCCTAATACGGCCTAGTCAGGCAAATTGGAAGTGATGATCTGGTACACTGGTTTAAAGATTGTTGCTTTAAACTCCGAGTAAAAGGTTAGGAGCGGAGCACTTAGTGAGAGTTTTCGTTAGCATTCTGTTTTGAGCTTGGTTGTTCGAGTGTATGCTTATTGAAGTATAGAGTGTTCTGTTGTCAAAAAGTAATGATTAGTCCAAGCAAAGAGTACGTAGTCAACCTTATACAATGTCGCTGGAAAGATCGAAGAGAGCTGCGGACAGAGAGGAGAATGTCCGAAACGTGCAAAATAAGAATAATTTGCAATCGCCGTCCCTCGTGGTGGTTACCAACATAGAGCCAATGAAATTGGAAATCTGTTGGTCTCCACAAAGACAGAGAGATTTTAAAAATGCACAGATGTACGTATTTTTGCGAGGATCAGATAATTTGCCTCCAATTGATGTAGAACTAGTGGCAAAGTATATAGAAAATTATGACCCAGAGGATGGTTCTAGTGTAGTAAAAGGGAGAATAATTGGGATCGATGAGAGTATCTTACAGAAGATATTATATTTAGCAATAGGTGAGTTAGCGATAGGAATCAAAGTATCGAGTGACTTCAGACCAGGAAGTTACTTCAAAGGCGACATGACGTCCTTTGAAAAGAATCAAGGCTGGAAAGTGGCAGAGGCACTTATTCCAGAGCTTGCGGAGTGGATGTGGTTCGTTCAAAAGCAGCTAGGCTTGAACCGACATACCACGTATATGTCCAAGCGCTTATTTTTTGCTGCGATTGGAACACTTGAAGGCATATTTTTTAATTGGGCAGCCTTTGTAGCAACCCATATCCATGCAAAAATGGGAGCCAAGCGGAAAATGGATAAATTCGCTTCTTTGCTATGCTCTAACTATGTGCACTCCGTTATTGCACATACGTTCAGTCAACCAATAGAGGAGAAGAGTGTACCTTCTCCAATGCCGCAACAGGATATGCGGAGTCTACTAGTTGGTCTAGGGATAGTGGTGCACGAAATTGGGAAATCAAGTAGATTGCGCGAATAGGAAGCTATTTCGGAGATGACACCAAGGCGAGCTTCAATTAGTACAATAATTGGAAGAGTGACTGAGGCCCCATTTTTGAACATCGGAATATTGGAGGGAGGGAACCTCACAGAAGTAATATTGGGTCAAATTTTCCAATTGCAGCTTATAGTGGGTCAACTGGAAGAAAATTTAAGACAACAAGTGGAGTCGAGTGGAAGGCGATAATGAAAAAAAAGCTGCCAAATTGTAGAACAAGGTCACCTAATTAGGGCAAAGATGGAATCCAAGCTCGCAATAAAGCGGAAATTAGCGGAGGAAAAGAAAAATTGGGCGAATGATAAAGATCACATTCAAAGAATCCTGAACGGCTAAAAATAAGAATTAATAGAGAATTACAAGATGTGGGATTTGGAACGAGATGCGTTGAAGTGTCAATTGCAGGCAGAGCATGAAAAAGCAGCGAAATTGAAAAAAAAAAAGATAGAATTGGAAGACCAATACAGAATTGGAACGGATAAGCTGCAAGCAGAAATTGGTGCCTTGAAGTGTGAAGTGGAAGAATTGGAAGGCAACTTGGCCAATGCTATTCGGCTACAAGTACCTGTTCTACCAGTTTTGAGTACTAGTGAGTTGGAAGAGAAGATAAAGCAACAAGGGCGCTAATTAGAGGCGAAAGTTGCCAGGATTCTACAATTGGAGGCTCAAGTTTGGGAATTGGGAGCGGATAATGAAGATTTAACAGCGCAGTTGAAGAGTAACTATGTCGATTTATCGGAGGAGGATGAAGACGTGCCAGTAGGACTAGATGCATCTTTCTTTTTTCTTTTCTTAGACTATAGCGGAGGATCCGAATTCTATTTCGAAGGATTATACCATGTCAATGATGAAGTACAGTAATAAAATGGAAAATTTAGATATATGTGGATGAGTAAGAAATTATGATTGTTTATTACGTGAAGTTCTTTGCAGTGAATTGGAGGTTGAAGACCGGCTATGTCAATAAAGTTCGATTGTAGATGTAAGTGTCATGCCGTATTGACTGTGAGAGTTGAGTGGTGAAGAATATTAGAGTAACAATTTGTTTCGAGAGACGGTATAGGTGAGGAATTATTTCCACTGATTGGAGAAAGAAGCGGGTGTATGCAGTCTGTGAAAATGGTGTAACATTGCCAATTGTTGTTATGAATTTGGAAGAAGATAGAAGATTACAATAGGACTATTGGTGGAGGATTGTGTCACGAAGTATCTTTTGTCGCAAAAGAATAGAACCACTAGAGTGGACAGTAGTATTTTAGAGAAAGGCGTGTATGTGTGCATTGGACTCTAATGTTTAATAGGTAGTTAGTTATATGACCCTAACAATTTAACTCAATGTAGATAGTCTCTCCCTGTGTTTGAATCTCCTTTTACAGATTTATTCTGGATAGTATTGATAGAATAAGTAAGACAAACGAGAACAACACTCCATCTAATAATACATGCACTCCTAAGCATAACGTACTTGCCAGGAATTTTAGAAATCCCTACATTTTCCATTTCCACCATAATAGGATATGTACTTATTTTTTTAATTACAAATGCATTATTAAAACTCCCAATGTGGCCTTGCACAAGTTTCTTCATTCCATCCTTGTCAAAATTTAATTCAATAGGTTCTCCAATTGTACTAAGTCTTACCTTGCCTTCCTTAAAAAAGATCATTTCTTTCTTTAAATTTTCTTCATAGGCTGAGCAATTCATCTTGTCATGGTCTTTATTGTAACATTACATACACCTCTTTATCTATTTTTTGCTTTCTGTTGGAAATTTAGAAAAATTCACTTTTTTTTTTTTTTTTCAATTCATTGAATTTCACCCTTAATTCCCTCATATCTTTGATAAGTTCTTTAAGAATTTTATTGAGAACACTCTTTGTTGGAATTAGTACTAGATCAATAGTAATCGTTGGAGTTAGTGAGATAGAAATAAAAGCCATTCTTGACTCTACAAGTATACCTCCTTTAGCTTTTATCCTTCTCTGCTCCATGATTATTGCCTTAGCCTCCTTAACTTATTTCCAATCATTAGTAAGACTTCTTTTGCCACCTCTATTAATTAGAAGTAGAAACAATTTATCTTGTAAATCTCCATCAATTGCTTATAAGAAAAATTCCACCTTCTTGTTATTGAGCAACTACCTATTTGCTATAAGAAGTTGAAAAATTTTCCTTTCAAATTCTCCAAGTAATTCCATAGAATCCATCTACTTTTTAGATTGTTGTTCTATCCATTCTAAGAATATTCTTTTGGTCACCCTCTCTAAATCTTTTTTAAGAAATTCTTCCCTTAAAATTTCTTCATACTAATTCTAAGAATTTATATCATTTTTATATAAGCCCTTGTTTCTTTTTTTGATTTTAGAAATACAAGTTAATATAAAATTCAAATATATCCTTCTAAAAGAAATTTGATATATATCTATTTTATCCACATAAATTTTAAGATACATGGATTTATTTCTTTCTTTGAATCTCTGTGCTTGATTCATGATAGACTATACAGCCTTAGAAGCATTTTTCTCTTTTATTTGCACATATTGCATCCTCGATTGCTCCTATGATTGTTTCTCCATATATTTTGAAAGTGCCTTCAACATCTCCTCAATATTTCTAGATCCTCTTGTTTCTTCCATTCTATTAACACTTGATAGCCTTGAAGAATCTTTCAATAGAAGCACCAAATATGTCATAAAGGAGAGAGCCCTCTTCAAAAAATTGCTTGGATTCTGATTGCCTATTAAGCAAAGAAAAAAAAAATTGGTGATATTTTCAAGGACATACTTATCAAAACCTTCTAGAACATTCTAAAAGGTTCTTAAAACTCTCTAGAACCTCCTAGAACCTTCTAATATCTTCTTAGTTGGTAGAAGTTACTTGAAAAGCTTTCTAGTTGGTGGAAGTTACTTGAAAAGCTTCCTAGTTGGAAGAAGTTGCTTCAAAAGCTTCCTAGGTAGGAATATATATTGGAGTGAAGGTTGAAGAGTTCTTCAATCTCGACAACACATCTCTTAAAGCTCTAGCTCACCTCTCTGGTGTTGTTCTTGTATTCATCTAATTAATCTAGTTCTTATCAATTCTTCTTGAATTTCTTGTTTAGACTTCCAATCTATATTCTGTGTCTGTGACAGTTTCTCAAGATTGCCCTTCTATCAATATCAGAGCTTAATTCTTTGAGGTAGAGAGTGGACTATCCCTCTCCTTGGAAATACTTGAATGTTCTAAGGATTGCGGATTATCCTTTCTTGGATCGATATTGATTCCTTCTTCTTTATTTAGCATCGCTAGTAGAGAAGACATTGATATGGTAGTATCTTTGGAGTCAAAATTAGATGTGATCATCAATGCCTTTAATGCTCTAGCAATTAGAACTGCTGAAATTGAAGGAAATTTTGCTAAGCTTTCTAGAGCTACAAGAGTGGGAGTAGCTCAGATTATAGTACTACTACCTCTAACTAGTGAAATATTGCCATCTACATCTCAAGGTGAGAATTTAATTACACCATAGTACAAAGAGCCTTGAGTCAGTCTTTTAGAGAAGTTTGATGGTACTTGATCAAAATTTTATGGTTTTATAAACCAAGTTTGATTGGTAACATTCTTGCAACTAGAACGCTATTCAACCGAGGAGTCGCAAGTTGGATTAGTGGAGACATTGCTTACTGGACAAGCTTTGTCTTGATTTGCCTCTTTATTTGAGAAAAGGTCTTCTATCTTGAGTAATTTTGAGATCTTTCTAATAGCATTCAAGGAGGTATTTGGAGAGCATAATAAGGCTCGGTGGACAACCACCAACATTTGTTTACTACGTCAAGGATCACACTCTGCATCTATTTACGTATCAGACTTTAGACAATTTCTTTATGATATTAACTAAGAAGAAGAAGCATTGGTGAGTCAATTTTATTGGAGGCTTAGAGATGATGTGAAGGATTTATTGTTATCTCTATCCGATCTTCAAATACTCAACAAAGTAATCAATTAAGCAGTGAAGTGTGATAATTGGCTTTTTCAATGACGTCAAGGTCATTATTCTAGAACTACACAATATCCACAAGGAAACCAGTTCTATTTGGCTGCTCCTATTATGAGTATAGAAGCTCAATCTAAAACAAAAGATATGCAAATCAATACGATACATTTTAAGCCCCTCACAGCTAAAGAAAAGAAGCAACAATTTGAGCAAAATTTGTGCTTATATTGTAAAGAGGCAAGCCATAAAGCTAGAAATTGTCCTAAAAAACAGACGCCTTCAACAATAAGACTCACGATCACAAGCAAGTAGGAAAATCAGGATGCCTAGCTACAATAGGGACCATGCAGCTGTACATCTCAACACCCCAAATTAATCAAGGTCCCTTTTTCTTAGCTCAACCTTCTCCTTGCTTTACAGTACCTTTATTTCTTGGTATTCAAAAATTGTAAACTAATGCTCTACTAAACTCAAGAGCATTTGATTGCTTTTTAGATGAAGAATTTACCAAGCTTCACAAAATTCTTCTTGTGAAGAAACCAAAGCCTGTCCATGTAGAAATTATAGACAGTCGACCTTTGTCTTTTGGCAATGTTATTCATGAAACTAAACCGTTGAAGGTATGTCTTGAAAATCATGAAAGTAGCATTGTGTTTAATATTATGAAGATCCCTTCATGTCCAATTATTTTGGAATTATCCTAGCTTGATAAATATAATCCATTGATAGATTGGAGGTTGCAAAAAGTGACATTTCCAACAAAATCCTTAATGGTGGAACCTGCCAAGATAATATCTAAAAACAAATCCTTGTTCATAGGTGTGAGGGCCTTCATGAAGGAAGCCAAGAATAATACACCTCTTGTCATCTTCACAATGCTAGCTCGAGAAGATACAACTCCAACTTTGATTATTCCAGAGCAGTATGAAGAATTCAAAGATGTCTTTGAAAAGAAGAATGCTAATATGCTACCAGAGCATTGACCGTACAATTCTAGTATAGATCTGTAAGAGAGAGCACAACCACCATTTGGCCCAATCTACAATTTATCACAAGACAAGCTCTCAACATTGAAGGATTACATTGAAAAGAATCTTGCGAAGAACTTCATTTGGCATTCTAAATCTCCAGTAGGTGCACCTATCCTCTTTGTGAAGAAAAAAGATGGCTTATTATAAATGTGCGTAGATTATCGAGGCTTGAACAAGATCACTATGAAGAATCAATATCCATTACCACTAATATCCGGACTCTTGGAGCAACTTGGTGAGGCCAAAATATACACCAAGATAGATCTTTGTAGAGCTTACAATCTTGTATGAGTAAAGATGGGAGATGAATAAAAGACAACATTTTGAACGAGTTATGGACATTTTGAATATAATGTCATGCCTTACGGATTGACCAATACACCAGCTATATTTCAACATTTGATGAATGATATTTTCCAAGAATATTTGAACAAATTTATTGTTTGTTATCTCGATGACATTTTGATCTATTCTAAGAATGTTCAAGAATATGAGGGTCATGTGAAGTTGGTGTTACAAAAACTTTGGGATGCGAGATTATACGCCAAATTAGAGAAATACATATTCCATCAATCCAAGGTAGAATTTCTTGATTATATTATTTCAGACAAAGAATTGTTGATGGATCAGAAGAAGGTTCAAGCAATAATGGATTGGGCAGTACCAAAGACAATACGGGATGTGCAATGTTATCTTGGATTTGCCAACTTCTATTGCATTTTCATCAAGAATTACTCACAAATTGCAATCCCATTAATGCGATTGACATCAAAGGACAAACTTGAGTGGAATACTGGAGCACAAGAGACTTTTTAAGAGTTAAAGTTGGCATTTATAATAGCTCCTATCTTGATACATCCCGACTTTACAAAGACCTTCTATTTGAAAACAGATGCTTCTGACTTTGCACTAGAATCTGTATTATCATAGATGGGGAAAGATGATGAATTTTGCGTAATTGCGTTCTATTCAAGGAAGTTTTCGGCATCAAAAATCAATTATAAAATTCACGATAAAGAGTTGCTTGCAATAGTTGATTCTTTCCAAGAGTGGCATCATTTATTAGAGGGTGCTGCATATCCAATAACTGTATATACACATCACAAGAATTTGGTATATTTCAGAATAGCTCAAGTTTTGAATCATCGCCAAGCTCGGTGGAACATGTCATTATCCCGATTCAACTTCATCATCACATATCGGCTAAGAAGGCAGCAAGGATTATCGGATGCGTTATCAAGGACATCATATCTAGCATCTAAGGCTAGAAATGCAGCATTTAATCAGTAGTGTATAATTTTGCTACAACCAGAACAGTTTTGCTTCTGCACCACCTCCATGATCATATCAATTGATGCTGATTTTTTATAAAAAGTCTGTAGAGCATCGCCTTCACAAAAATAAGTTTAAGATTGAGGATGGATTATTATATTTTGAAGATCAACTATACATTCCGGAAGGATCAATTCGACTTCGTATTCTTCAATCTTGACATGACTTCCAAGCAGCAAGTCACTTTGGATTCAACAAAACAATGGAGCTTATTTCTTGAGACTTTTGGTGGCCTCAAATGTGGAAGGTAGTGAAAAACTTTGTGGTATCATGTGACCTTTGTTCAAGATCAAAAAATCCTCAACATCATCCTTATGGGCTTTTACAACCTCTTCCAATTCCAAAGCGATTGTGGTCTTCAGTATCTATGGACTTCATCACAGATTTGTCAGCTTCTACAATATTTGATGCTATCTACGTGGTGGTAGATTGGTTTACAAAGATGACACATTTTGTCCTATGCAGAAAGACAATTTCTAGTAAAGAAACAACAAGATTGTTTATTGGCAATATATATCGGTATCATGGTTTACCGGATGACATTATTTTGGACCGAGGGCCTCAATTTATATCAAAGTTTTGGAGGTCACTTTTTGACATGCTAAGGGTAGATATCAAACTCTCTTCTATCTTCTATCTTCAAACCGATGGTCAAACAAAGCGAGTTAACCAAGTCTTAGAGCAATATCTACGATGTACGATCAACTATCAACAAGATGATTGGACTATATATTTACCATTGGAAAAATTTGCATACAATAATTCGATCCATGCCTCAACCCAACAAACATCTTTCTTTGTAAATTATGGATATCATCTAAAACTTGATTTGTTGGATAAATTCAAATATGAAAATCCAGCAGCTAAAGATCTTACAAAGCATTTAAGGGAGATCTAGACCACCTTGAAGCTTCAATTATAAGTAGCTGAAGACTCGTACAAAGCTTTTGTAGACAAATTTTGAAAGGATTCTTTTGCTTTTGAAATTAGAGATAAGATTTGGCTCTTATGACAAAACATTAAGACCACTCAACTTTGCGATAAGTTGGATTATAGAAGGTTGGGACCATTCTGCATTCAGAAGCAAATCAATCCGATGGCTTATCGGCTGGAACTATCCACATCTATGAAGGTACACCCAGTCTTTCATGTTTCTCTTCTAGAAGCTTATAGCAAATCAACTTTACTAGGACGGATACAGCCACCACCACCTTGTGTTGAAATTGAGGACCACATGGAATATAAGGTAGAATAAGTCTTTGATTTACGACGGAGATTGAAAAAGTTAGAATATTTAATTCAATGGTATGGCTATGATGTAAACAAGCGGACTTGGGAGCCAATAGAAAATGTAACAAATGCACCGCAAAAGATAGAAGAATTTCATCAATAATATCCTGATAAATCAAAAATCGGCCATTGACAAAATATGAAGATGAAGCCTTTTTCGAAGGAATGTATAAGCAGGATCCAGGTCTTAGCAAAAAATAACTTATTGCGTTTTATTTTCTTGTAGTTCTAAGATATATAATCTCAGAGTGTATTTAGATATGGCTAGTGGGAATGAGGATACTACATTAGTGATGCCATCTCAACCAAGTAGCTTACGGCATCGACCTTCAGGTGAAGAATTGAAAGAACCAAGAAGACGTCAAAGAATACCAAGTAGCAGGTCACTCGTGATTGTCTTTGAAGTTGAACTAGCTTATGAAGGTAGTCGCAAAATGATATTTTTAGGCCGCTTCCATAATGAAGATATAGAAGTTCAAGCATGGTCTCAAATGAAAGGTGTTGATCATTACTAGTGGCTACAAGGATCCATGAATCATCTGCCTTGTGAATGAAAATTGGAATATATTACAGAGATTATGCGCCAAATCTTTGATTTTCTATGTTTGTGAGTATATGTCTCAAATGGCTTCTTGGAGACCTCAAAGCTACAGGAGGAGGTGATGTCAAGGACATACTTGTCAAAACCTTCTAGAACATTCTAGAAGGTTCCTAGAACTCTCTAGAACCTCCCAGAACCTTCTAATATCTTCCTAGTTGGTAGAAGTTGCTTGAAAAGCTTCCTAGTTGGTGGAAGTTATTAGAGAAGCTTCTTAATTGGTGGAAGTTGCTTGAGAAGCTCGCTAGTTGGAGGAAGTTGTTTGAGAAGCTTTCTAAATAGGAGTATATATTGGAGTCGAGGCTGAAGAGTTCTTCAGTCTCGACAACACATCTCTTGGAGCTCTAGCTCACCTCTCTGGTGTTGTTCTTGTACTCATCTAATTAATCTAATTCTTGCCAATTCTTCTTGAATTTCTTATTTAGACTTCCAATCTATATTCTACGTCCGTGACAAATATCCCAATTTATACTCATATAATTTTTTTCAAAAATACCTTGTTTATCACCTCTTTTATTCCTTCAAAGAATTTTCAAAGATTCTTTGGTCAAAATTCTTTGATTCTTCTAAGATTCTTTTAAAGATTCTTTTATCAAAATCCTTTGATTTTTTTAATATCCTTCAAAGATTCTTTGGTCAAAATCCTTTCATTATCTTAAGATTCCTTCAAAGATTTTTTAGTCAAAATCTTTTTATTCTTTTAAGATTCTTTAAAAATTTCTTAGTCAAAATCTTTTGATTTTTTTAAGATTCTCTTGAAGATTCTTTGGTCAAAATCCTTAAATTTTATTAAGATTTTATTTAAAAGATTCTCTAATCAAAATCCTTTGATTTTTCTAAGATCCTTCAAAGATTCTTTGATCAAAATCCTTTGATTTTTTTAAGATTCTTTTAAAAAAAATTTAGTCAAAATCCTTTGATTTTCTTAAATTTTTTTTAAAGATTCACTGATCAAAACTCTTTGATTTATTTAAGATCCCTCAAAGATTTTTTGATCAAAATCCTTTGACTCTTCTAAGATCCTTCAAAGATTTCTTGATCAATATCTTTTGACTCTTTTAAGATCCTTCAGAGATTTTTTGATTAAAATCTTGTAACTCTCTTAAGATTCTTTCAAAGATTCTTTAATTAAAATCCTTTAATTTTTTTAAGATTCTTTTAAAGATTCTTTATTTTTTCCTATTCTCAAAAAAAAATCATTCAAGATTCAAAATAAAACAAGAGAAGAAAAGTATTTATTTTTAACTCTAAAAAAGTTTAAATAAGTAGCTTAGCCAATATCCAGATAATATCCAATGTATGCTAATATTTGCCTAATACTCACTTGATATCCGATTGACACTCAAATCTGAGATATTCCATAATCCTAAGATTCCTTATTTGATACTTTGATTAATATTTTGAAATCTTAAGACTCCTTGATTGATATTCTAAAATTCTAAGATTTTTTGATTAATATCCTGAAATCTTAAGATTCTTTGATTGATATTCTAAAATCTTAAGATTCTTTAGTTGATACCATACAATCCTAAGATTTTTTAATTTAATACTTTGGTTGATATCTTAGAATCTTAAGATTTTTTTATTTATATCTTAAAATTTTAAGATTTTTTAATTGATATCTTAGAATATTTTATAATTCAATCCTATCTATTTTTATCTCTATTCATACTATAATTTTGGAATTAATTCTATTTTATTCCTATTCAAATTATAATTTTAGAATTGATTCTATTTTATTTCTGTTCATACTATAAGTTTGAAATTAGTTCTATTTTATCCCTGTTCAAATTACAATTTACAAACTAATTCTATTTTATCTCTATTCATACTACAAGTTTAGAACTAGTTTTATTCTATCCATGTTCCTATTGTAGCTTTAGAACTAGCTCTTTATTAATTTTTTTTATACTATAGTTTTTATATATATCTATTCAATTTTGATGCGCTTGCCACGAATACATCACGACAACGCGTTCAAAGTTTTAAGGATTTGTCAATCAAATTTGATTGATAATAATTTTATAACTTGATACTTATTTGACAGAAGAATCATGGGTTGAATTGGTTGGCACCTTGCTTATGGGGCAAGTATAATCATGGTTTGCTCTCTTATTTGAAAAAAAATCATCCATTTTAAGTAACTTTGAAGTTTTTATGGAAGCATTTGGAGAACATGACAAGGCTTATTGAACAACAGCTAAGATCCAAGCATTGCATCAAAAGGCGCGCTTTGCATCAGTCTATGTATATGATTTTAAGGAACTAGTGTGTAACATCAATTGAGACAAAGAAGTCTTAATAAGTCAATTTTATTAGGAACTAAGAGATGATATAAAGGATTTATTACTATTACTTTTGGATCTACAATCACTCAATAAAGCCATAAATCAAGCCATAAAATGTAATAATCAATTATTCTAATATTATTAAAATCAACATTTATGGCCTTTAGCAAGACAATATGAAATTCAATAAAAATCCTTGTAAAAAAATTTATAAAAAATTACAAATTAATAAGTTTTTATTTGTTAGAGTAAGGGCTTTTATAAGATTGGCTAAAGAAGATACAACGTTTTTTATTTATGCGACTTCAATTAAAAAAGATATGATTTTATTGATAAGTATTCCAAAATAATATAACAAATTTTAAGATATTTTTCAGAAGAAAAATGTTGATATAATATTGAAGCATCAACCATACGATTGTAATATAAATCTTTAGAAATGAATGCAACCATCTTTTGATCTAATCTACAATCTTTCTCAAAATGATCTTTTAGTATTGAAAGATTATATTGATGAAAATCTTATAAAGAACTTTATTAAGCATTCAAAGTGTCTAGCAAGTGCACCTATACTTTTTGTGAAGAATAAGGATAGTTCCTTATGTATGTGTGTTGATTATCAGGGATTGAATAAGATAACAATGAAAAATTGTTACCAACTATCATTAATCTTAAGATTTTTGGAATAACTTAACTAAGTCAAGATCTATATTAAAATAGATTTTCATGGAGCATATAACTTGGTATGGATCAAGGAGGGAGATGAATAGAAGACAGTATTTCGGATAAGGTATGGATATTTTGAAGATAATGTCATATCTTTTGGACTAACAAATGTACAAGCTGTCATACTGCATTTACGTGCAGTGTATAAAAATAATATATATCTTGTATCTATTGTTATTATATGTGTGAGTGCTAGAGGTTATTTTAGAAGATATTATAAGAAGAGGATTTATTATAACCACTTAGTTAGTGAATTAAGATAGCTATTTGTTTTTTTCCTACCTTATTTATATCCTAGAATAGACTCTTTTGTAATTAGAAGAAAAGTAAAGGTTGTTTTATCTTTCTTGTTAACTTTTGAGGTAGAATGGACCTTGTGAGGGATAAAAAAGAAGAGCATGGCATGAATAAGGCCTTTCCAATAGGATTTGGCTGTCCATGTGAGCGTCTCATAGTTTAATATGGAAAGAAAGGGAGATATATTCCTCTTGCTAAACCGAGGGTTAGAGGCAATTTTGAATGGTGAACTTTGGAGAGAGATAGCTCCAAGGAGATAGAAGCGTTTGTAATGAAAATTAAGATATATATTCTTCAAGTTGTGAGGACTCTAGAACCTACTCACTTGCTTGTTTTGAAGTTGTGAGCAAAACATTATGCTTGTTTTAGTAGAGTAGGATTTTCTGCCACTTGACGAAGAGGGGCAGAAACTTCGAGCTGCTACTGCAAGTTTGATTTCAACTCTTTCTTAGTGAAATTTATAGAGAGTGTGGAAAATTGTGCTAGCTTTCTATCAAGACATCTCTTATAGTATTTGGAGTTGAAGAGCAAAAGTTGTGAGCTTGAGAGTGGGAAATGATTTGCTGCCACCTGATGAAGAGGGGCAGAGACTTTGTTCAACCACCCAAGTCGGACAGTCTCTTCAATCTTTTTGATAATTTAGATGCTTATATTAGCTTGTATAAGCTTTGTATGAAAACAAAAATCAATACATTTGGAGCTTTAATGAAAGTTTTATGAGCTGTGAAGTGTCAAAGAGGGAAAATTGTTGCTAGGGTTTGAAGAGTAGAATCAACTAGCTACAAAATCTGGAGTTTGAGAGGCATGCATGCAAAATTTTAGAACAAGTTAGATGATGGAGTGAACTTTCTATAAAGCTATTGCATGTCCAATTTGGAGAGGGGAAGTGATCACAACAAAGGCTGAAGTGAAGAGGAGCTTTGCTGCCTTTGCATTTGCTTGGAAATTTTAGTGCCTACTTCTTTTAGCCATAACTTTTAAATGGTAAGTCATCTATTTGTGAAATTTTGATATGTTTTACAATGGATTATTGGCTTTCTATAGGCTATAAGCACGCTTGATTCGACCTTTGGATGAATTTTTAGTGATTTATTTAGTTTCAGCTTGTTGTATAACTTGTATTCCTCATATGCGGTTGTATTTTGAGGTATATTTGAATACATACACACTTTGCTTATACCTTTTATATAAGTATATATACTTGTATTTATATCAAGTATTTATATAAGTATTTTATAAGTATTATATTATTTATATAATATTTATATAAGTATTTGTACCAAGGATTATATATTATTTTATATAAGTATTTATATAAGTATTTATTATTATATAAGTATTTATATAAATATTATTGAAGTATTTATACTTTATATTTGTACAAGACTTGTACAAGTATAATACAAGTATAACTTGAAAGCTTGAACAAATATTGTGCAAGTATAGAACATACTTGCACGGCTTCCTCTCATGTTCCTTGCTAATTCTAGTAGCAGCTAGGAACCTGGTGTTTTCTCAAGGCGAATTCTCTCTACCCGACAACACTATCTTTCAGCATTTAATAAATAATATCTTTTAAGAGCACCTAGACAAATTTGTGGTGATCTATCTTAATGACATTTTGATATATTCAAAAAATCTAGAGGAGCATAAGGAACATGTCAAGTTGGTATTTTAAAAGTTGTGAGATGTAGGTTTGTATGCCAAACTAGAGAAATGTGTATTTTATCAATTTAAGATGGAATTTTTGGAATATATTATATCTATTAAAGATTTGATAATAGATCCTAAGAAGATAGAGGTGATTATATAATGGGCTATTTTGAAGACTATGAGAGATATATAATATTTTCTTGGATTTGCTAATTTTTATTAAATCTTCATAAAAAATTACTCTCAAATTGCTGTCTCTCTTATTTGATTGATATATAAAAATAAGTTAGAATGGGGGCCTCAAGTAGAAAAGGAATTTCAAGATCTCAAGACAGTATTTATTATAGCGCCAATCTTCGTGCATCTAGATTTTACAAAAGTATTATATATAAAGATTGATGCTTTGGATTTTGCACTAGAGGTTGTACTTTCACAAATGGGTATAGATAATAAACTCTATCCTATTGTATTTTATTTTCAAAAATTCTTTATTGCCAAAATTAATTATAAAATCTACAATAAGAAGTTTTTTGCTATTGTGGATTCTTTTTAAGAATGGCATCATTTTCTTAAAAGGACAATACATCCTATGTCTGTATATACAGATCATAACAAACTTGAAATATTTTATATCAGCTTGGATTCTTAATCGCCACTAAGTTTGATGGAATATGTCGCTATCTCAATTTAACTTTGTTATCACTTATCAATCTAGAAAGCAATAAGGATTGTCTGATGCTTTATTAAAGAAATTATATCTTGTACCAAGGGTAGAAGAGGTAGTATTTAATCAACAATATATAGCTTTGTTGAAATTAAAGCAATTTTGTCTTTGTGCCACTATTACATGTGCACCTATTGATTCTAGTTTCCTCAATAAGGTGCGTGCTGCAACTACTAATGATGCTTTGGCCCTTAATGTCAAGCATTGCTTGAAAAAAAATATTGATAAGTTCAAACTTAAGAAAGACCTTCTATATTTTAAAGAATATTTATATATTCCAAAAGGACCAACATGATTGCGCATTCTTCAATCTTGCCATGATTTTTTAGTTGCGAGTCACTTTGGATTTAAAAAGACCTTGAAACTTATTTCTTGAGATTTTTGATGACTTCAAATTTGGAAGGAGGTGAAGGACTTTGTGCTCTCTTGCGATATTTGTTCAAAGTCCAAAAATCCTCAACATTGCTTTTATGGATTTTTACAACCCTTGTCTATTCGAAGATGGTCATGATCTTTTATCTTGATGGATTTCATCATGGATCTATGGCCATCCAATCTATTGAACAGCATTTTTGTAGTAGTTGATCGAATCACAAAGATGGCTCATTTCATTCTTTACAAGAAGACTACATCTAATAAAGAAATAGCAAGGCTCTTTTTTGACAATATATATTGATATCATAGCCTATCAAATAATATTGTATCCAATCAAGGATCTCATTTCATATCTAAGTTTTGGAGATGTCTTTTTGAAATATTAAAAATAGACATTAAATTTTCTTTGGTTTTCCATCCTCAAACTGATGGCCAAATAAAATAAATTAACCAAGTTTTGAAGCTTCAATTGTAAGCAGCTCAAGATGCTTATATGGCATTTGCAAATAAATTCAAAAATCAATTGCCTACTTTTCATATTGGAGATAAAATATGGCTTTTTTGATGGAATATTATGATCAAGCAGCCATGCAATAAGTTGGATTATCGAAGAGTAGAACCATTTTCTATCTAGAAGCAAATTAATCCAATAGCATTTTTCTTGGAATTACTATCTTCTATGAAGGTACATTCAATTTTTCACGTCTTTGTTTTAAAATCTTATAGAGAGTCACATATTTTAAGAAGAGTACAACAATTGCCATCTAATATTAAAATCAAAGACCATGAAGAATACTAGATTGAAAAGACATTTCATTCACAGCAAAGATGGGATAAATTGGAATATCTTGTTTATTAGCAAGGCTATAATATTAATGAATGCACATGGGAATCAACTAAAAATTTTGCCAATGTGCCTCAAAAGATAAAGGAATTTTATCAATTCTATTTTTACAAATCCAAATATGTTCGATGATAACTTCTTGGTAAAAATTGGATTCAAAGAATATTCATAAGAAGAAGAGAGCTAAATTAAAATCTTCATGAATATGAAATCATACATTCTAAGATAGAATAGAGTAGTAGAAGCAAATCAGTCACCATATCAAATCTTCAAGCATTGAGAGAACAAGTTTTAGAAGATTCAATTGCCATGCAAGCTTCAAATAGACGAGCATAGTTTTCACAACCTTCAATTGAACAAAGTGAGGATGATATATTTTAGTGCCAAATATGGCCTTAATTAGAGCCATTAGAAGTAAGATCCAACCATGCAAGTCTTGATTCTAATGATTGAGTTTTAGTGAAATTGCTTGAGCTTGAAAAGATGAATTCTTTTAAGTCTGAGATCTTGTTTAGAAGATGTTTTGAAGACCACAATGAAGATCAAATCCTTAGATAGGATGTTTCAACAATAGAGATACTAGCTCAAGGCCATAGGCAATTTTTTCAAAGACTAATAGAACCTATTATCCAAGAATAGAAAATAAAATACATAGCTTCATTAGTGTAGAGTATCCTTGATTTTTTATATATGTGAAAATATTTTTAAAGATGTGAACTCTTCTTAATACTTATTATTAGAAAAGAGGGTGATGTTAGGAACATACACTTTGGAGGTTCACAAAACCTTCTAGAATATTTTAGAACTTCCTAAGATAATAAAAGTCAATTGAAAAGCTTTCTAATTGATGAAAGTAACTCAAAAAGCTTTATAGTTAATAGAAGGAATTGGAGAAGCTTTTGAGTTAGTGGAAGATGTTCAAAAAGATTTTCAATTAATAGAAGTTGCTTGAGAAGCTTCTTAGTTTAATGGAAGCCACTTGAAAAGCATCTTAGATAGGAATATATATAGGATTTAAAGCTAAAAAGTTCTTTATCTCTACAATACATCTTTTAGAGTTTTAGCTCACCTTTCTTGGTATTATTTGTATATTCATCTAGTTAATTTAAACTCTTGTTGGTTTTTTTGAAACCTTGTCTTAATTCAAATCTCTTACTCTGTATTCTTATATCGTTAATAGCCTCCACCAATTACAATATCTTAAAAGCAACCACTAAGGCCTGCTATACCTATATCTACTACTCCGATTCATATACCTACAATTATATCACAAAAAAATAAATTAAAAGAGTTGATCAAGGAAATAAATGACTTATAAATCAAAGTGATAAAGCTAGAAGAAAAGAGTAGAACATCTGAGAGCAAACCTACGTCAAAGCTAAGATGTATGTAAAAATATATTTGGTGTGATAGCATTGAGTATCCTCACAAGAAGTATAGAGATTTTGCTAATACTTTACAATAAAGAGTAATTTTATGAAAGGATAGAAAGATTGTTATACAAGATATAAGTGAGTTTGTTAAAACCAATTTCCAAAAAGAAAGGATGAGGAAAGTTTTAGATGATCATTTGTCTCAGCAAGTTATGACATCAACGGAAGCTATTACCTATGATATTGAGGTAGTAAAGGAGAAGGAGGATATTTTTGACAAGTATGTAGATACATGGAATTTATAGAGCAATGTTATTTTCAATATGAATAAAAAAAATAATAATAAGAAGGAATTATTTAATATAATCATAATTATTAAGGATACTGTAAGGTGGAATGATACCATATCTATATATGCTTACATTGCAAAATTCTAACAAGAGGCTTTGTTGGATGTGAAAAGAGAGAGAAATATAATAGAAAAAATTCTTAAAGAGTCAAATAACAAAAAAAGATTTCAAAGAGAAGAAAAGATAATACAAAACAAAGAGATACCTACACCACAATGTAGTAAATCATCTCAGATTAGATCATCAAAATCATATCCTGAAGATATATCACTATCAAAGGACAAATAAAAAAAAATGATGGAAGCTGGTAAGAACAAAGAAAAAAATAAGCCTATTGCCTACAAACTACAATCAAATATTCAAGCAACTACAAATTTGAAAGGGATACTAAAAGAAAGAATATTAAATATTAAAATTAAATTTATATTATGAAAAATTTTAGACATTGCAAAGAAAGAATTTCATAATGTCATTATTGATACCATTAAGTAGAAAAGACAATTAATAGGAAAATTTACAATGTCTAATATTTTAAATAAAATATTAATAATAAAAAAAGAATTAAAATTGGTTGAATGTTATATCAATCAAAACAATCAAATTATTTTGGATAAAAATAAGATTGATGATAAGAACTTTGATCATTATTTTAAGAGGCATTAGACTAGAGCCACCATAGAAACTTTGATGAAGATGGAAGACATGGTAGATCTGGTAGTTACTTTTATTGACCATAGATCTAAAATTAATATTATATCCAAAGACATTTACAAATGTAGGAGGTGGTCCATTGACATTAAACATGGTTGGATGATCCAAGCATCAAATAATACATGATGAAATCTTTATGGTACTTGTCCACATATAAAAGTAAAAATTGGAGATGTATCTACAAAATAAAACTTCTTTATTCAAGACAATACTTTTTATTTAGTGATTCTTGGACAACCATATATTATTATTGCAAGGATAGAAACTAAAATATTAGATGATAGATCAACATATACTTGTATCAAAAGTCAAGATGATAAAAGGGCAATGCAATTTTTAATTGTACATATTGATCATGAATGCAATAGGGATTATCTACGGAGTTGCTCATTATTAAGAATCAATAAATTTAAGGATTTTTGTAGGATGCTATTATAAAGCAAGGATGTAGTGATACACTAGAGAAGGTACTCTTGTAAGAAAAAGAAAGTATCTTTTGTACAAAAATTATAAAAAAATTTAAAAATAGATTTTTATATATTTATAACTTAATGACCTACAAAAATAGGAAAAAATAATTGTGCAAAAAACTAAAAAAGATCTAAAAAGAGTGAGTGTCCTTGATGAAGATGGCAAGATAAGAAATATATATATATATATATAGATTTAGAAAATATATTAAAAAAATTCTTAAAGATTGAAAAAGCAGATGAAGATTAAGTAGTATAAGCACATTCAAGAAAGCTCTATTCAATTATATAAGCATTTCAAGATTATGAAGTTAAAGTTGAAATTAGATACAAAATTGTAGAAAGAAAAATAAAGCCTATAGCTACACTATTACCTAGTGATTCAAACTACAAAATTGAAGAAGCTTCAAAAAAAAAGGGCTTTTAAGATCCTAATCAAATTGGCCACAAATTTGTTGAAAGTACATTCAAGGAGTTGAAAGTATGATCTATGAATTTTCTTCTACTTATTTGAAGAAATAGAATTTAAAAGTATATTAAAGAAGCATAGAAAAGTTTTCACTTTTGAACCTTCAAAAATTGGTTGTGTAAATGTAAGTATTGTGACATCAAAAATAAATTTCAGAAGATTTCTTTGAATATTGATTTTGAATGACTTGGTTAGATATTGACATTATAAAAGCTTTGCAAAGTTAGAGTTGATTTGGATGACTCTAAGTTTTATTAAATAAAAAGAGATTTATATTTTTAAATATTTTATGAATTTGATTACAGATCTACAAGTAAAATTTTGTAGATTTATGATTATAGTTGTATTGAATATATATTATAAGTTTGAACTAGATGTAATAGTTTGATTTAAGATTATTGAAGTTCAAGTGGGTGTAGATCTCAACAATTGGATTTTAAAGGTCAATGAGGATTTCTAAGATATTTAGCAATCTATTAGTTAAATTGAGATAAAAATTATTTATATAGATAATAAACTTTGTGAGCCTAAATTATGCACCAAAATCTTAATTAGTTAATTTTTGATATTTTGATAAGATATAAAATTATTTATTTATTAATTATAAAAAAATAGAAATTTTTAGTCTAAATTATATACCAAGGCTTTAGATTATTAAATTGATTTTAATAGAATTTAATTATAAAAATCAGATTCAAATAATATATTATTTCTTGTTTAAAATAAAGTTATTAAGAAATATAGAATTAGTTGTAGTTGGAATATGGTGAAAAAGTGATAGAAAGTTATTCTACTCTTGAAGCCATAAAAGATTGTGAAAGAAGAAGATAGAGAATTACTTTCCTCTTGAAGCCACTAGAAATGGTGAAGGAAGAAGATGGAGAGCTATTCTACTCTTCAACCATTATTTCTATGACAACAAATTAAGTTGGTCCCTAATAAATTCTTCTTAAAAGTTAATAAGTTAGTTTATATAATTTTTAGCTAATTAAATTATTAAGAATTAAAACTTACCTATTGATTGATATCTATGGTAATTTATCATCACTTTATACCAAATAGAGGCCAACCATTGGTCCTCTCTATGAATAACATTAGTTGGAGATTATGGGAAGTGTAGGTTGACCTCTTAATAATAAGTGGTGCTAAAAATAATAGTTGTTAGTTAGAAATATTTAAAATAAGATAAAATGCCATACAAGTTATACCACTTGTTTTCAAATTAGTTATTACTTACAAGTTATCAACAATGATAATTGTCAAAAAATGGCTTGAGGACTTGGATATATAAGACCCTCTCAAAGCCTTGTTCATCATCATTTTTTTCAATCATTTTTCTCAACCAATTTTTCCATCAATCTATCTATCTAGCTCTCTCTCTCATATCTTTGTTTTGAGCCCTAGGCAAGGACAACCTAATGAGGCACCTAGAGTTATATTATTTTATTTGTCATAAACTTGTATTGTTAGTTGTTATTTTATATCCTTGCTGGTCCTCTTGGAGCTCATTGTTAGTAGAATTATTTTCTTATTTAGACATGTTCATTATATAAGGGAGAGAAAATTAATAAAGTTAGATGAAAGAATCATCCAATAGTACTATTATCATCCAATTGCCTCTATTCTCATCTAATTGTGCCGATTTCCATCCAATATTGTATCAATTTTCATCCAATAGTACTATCATCATCCAATTGTTTCTATTCTCATCTAATTTTATCACTTTCCATCCAATATTATACCAATTTTCATCCAATAGTACTATTACCATCTAGTTATCTTTATTTTTATCCAATTATATTAATTTTTATCCAATAATATTATTTTTATTTGATAATATCATTTTTATCTAATAATAGTATTTTCATCCAATAATATCATTTACATCCAATAGTATTATTTTCATCTAGCTATCTTATTCTATTCAATTTTTTTCATCCAACTATCTTATTTTGTTAGTTCTATCTAATTCTTCTTTTTCTTGTTTTGTTATTTTATCACTTATTTTAAATTAAATTAAATGGTAATCATTGCTTGGAAGGCATTATCTAAAGAATTGAAACTATAATCACTTGATTAATTAATCAACCATCAAAGTAATCACATAATCAATCTCTACTACCTTTCAAACTTATTGTGTAGTTATTTTTCTTCTTAAAGTGGATCAAAGGAGGAATTTTAGCTCATAGACTTCATTTTTTATCCATTTGTGAATTTTTGGAGCAATTAAATGGTGCAAAAAGAAGATATTGGCATTAGAAGATTGGCATCAAGATTGGAGAAGAAAGCTAGCCTATATTTGAATAAAATTTTGAATTTATCTTGTATTTGGTGAATTAGATCTTCTTTAAAAAAATTTTGTATATTGCCAACCTTGTTGTTGAAAAGTATGCAAATTTTGAGTCAAAATCCCTAGTTCAATCATTAGCTATTGAGATTTCAACCTACTATAAGATTCATTAGGATTTAATTTTGATTTGGTTAAGATTTGTTAGATTCATTTGGAAATTATTTAGGATTTTGAATTTCATTAGAATTTCATTAGGATTGTATTAGGATTGTATTAGGATTTTATTAGGATTTTATTTAAAATTTAAAATTTGACTAGGATTTCATTAGAATTTATTTGGAATTTTAAATTTATTTAAGATTTAAGATTTAACTAGGATTTTATTAGGATTTATTTAGGATTAAGGATTTTATTAGGATTTATTTAGGATTTATTTAGGATTTAGGATTTAGGATTTAACTAAGATTTAATTAAGATTTGATTAAGATTTAATTAAGGCTTGATTATATATATTATTTTTAGTATTTTAAAGAATTTATATTTTTATATTTTTTAAATTTTTATATTAATAATTCTTTAAAAATTCTTTATTAATTCATTTAAATTTTTTTCAAAGTTTTTTAAGATTTTTTTGTATTTTTTTATAATTAATTAAAAATATAATTAAATTTCTTTAATGCTTAAATATACTTGTTAATTTTTAATTATAATTTATATTTAATTCTATAAAAAGTGTTAGGACTTATTGTTAAAAAATTTTATTTTATCTTCTACAACCAAGTGTCTGGTGCATTTTCAAACAAGACTTTATGTTGTGGTGTTGTGGTTTGGCTACCATGAAAATATTGTACATATATATTTAATATATAATTTACTACATAATTAAATAAGAGCCATATTAGTGGATTTTATTAGTTACAAAATATAGCTAGGTTGTTAGTTTAAAAAAAATCTATCTAAAAAGCTTATTATTGAGGTTTTTACAACCTTATTTTTTTTTAGTAGTGACTTTTGAAGTTGATTTTATATTAATAATCACTTTTATATATCTTAAGTCACCTTTGTTAGACATTGGTGATCCTTAAGATCTTATTTATTTCTTTTATTTGGTGTTTAGAACACATATTATATAAATCTTACAAGAAAAAGGATTGGAAAGGGATTTTAGTCTGAAAAGGAGTAATTAGGCCATCCATGTGAATGAATGGAGATGGATGATAGAAGTCTCTATTTCTATTGACCAAAAATCATGCCCAATGGGCTTCAAGGAGGCTGTCCAAGGATTTATTAGGAATTAGGATTTATTTTTCAAGAAGAGTTGAACTTCAAAGGCTAGGATCAACAAGTTTAGATTTTTGGATATGGTTTTGGTGAAAATTTTGTGTAATTTGGACTTTTTATGAAAGAGATATGGGCGCTTAAAGTTAAGGTGTTGAAATTGTATCTACTATCACTCTTTTGGATATAACTCGCACGTATAGAAAGCAATAGAGAATTGGTGACCGGAATTAGAAAGAATATTTTTTTGTCTATAGTTTTAATATAAAGCTTGATAAAATCCAAACTAAGATGAAGGAGATATTGAGAGTTGAAATCAATGATTGTAAGCTAAGGATAGTAAGTAACCCTGCTTAACTAGTGATTATGTTTTGAACTATATCTTAAGCAATTTGATAATTTTTTGGCTCAAAATTTTTTAAAGTATATATATTTATATTACAAGACTATGTACAAAATTTTTGTAGCATTAGGATTTTGGATTTGTGAAATATGAGGAACATAGTACTCATATATCTTTGAATTAGGGTTTTAAGCATCTACTAGGATTTTTAAGATATTAGATGATTGACAGCAAATTTGCAATTGATTTATTTTTTATAGTGAAGCTTAAGAGTATTACCTACACTTTAGAGAAAGTTTTTTAGAAACTAAATAGTTGAATCAAGAGTTATTGAACTCTAAAGTTTAGAAAGAAATAAGTCTTTGCGGGTGAATAAGATCTTGAAGGGTTTTGTGGCAATTTGAGCCTTTTTGTACAAACCTACTTAAATATAAAAGGATTTATTAATAAAAAATTATCTTTTGTAATATCATTAGATTATTTATCATTTTTATTAAGAACAAATCATTTATTGGAGTCTTGCCAATGAATTTCAAGTAAATTTTTCACAGCCAAGTATTCAATGTATTCATAGATAGAAGATCATGCCACACAACAATGTAATACAACATTGCCTTAAATTTAAGTCTTTTTACTTAAAATCTTGGTTTTTATCTATTTTAATAAGAAGAGGTAGTAACTTCTTTATTTTTGATATATTGAATATAATATAATATTTAAAAAGAGATATATAGAATATAAGATGAATCTTCATTGACTATTATAATTTCAATCAATATATATTTGAATTGATACATATTTAAATAATAAATGGATCTAGTCTTTAATAATCCAACTTATCATAAATTCAATTAATCATGATATAACAGTAGAATGATCATACTTTCTTATCGATTTTTAATGAAAATTATTCTTTTCTAAAAATATCTACATTAATTTTTTTGTTAATCTTGAATTTCTTTTAGTTATATCTTTATTGTTATGTGAAGATCTACTATTCTATTTATCAAATTTTTTACTTCTAGATTTTTAACTTTAAAAAAATCAAAAGTATCAATTTATGGATGATAACCATAATTTATAATAAATAGAATTTATTGAATAGAAGAATGTATCATATTATTATATGAAAATTTTACTAATGGCAAGAGAGTTGTCCAATTGTTTTAATAATAGTTGATATTGCATCACAAATATTGGTCCAATATATGATTTATATCTTTTATTTATCTATCAATTCAAAGATAAAAATTTGAAGATATTAAAAAATATCTTCTAAATTCTTAATATAAATTAATATCCTTAATTAAATATAATATCACATAAAAATATATAATATCAATAAATATTATTTTAAAAAAATTAGCTATTTCTTTATTAATAATAATTTTTATACATGTTACAAAATGCACCATCTTGGTTAAAAAATCCACCATTACAAAAATAGAATCATAAAAATTTCAGATTAGAAGATAAGTGATGAAGTCCATCAAAATAAATAATCAAGGTAGCTCTAAAATAAGTAAAAGTTATAGAAGTCTATAGGATTGATGATGTGGAATCTTTGCTTAAGAACAAGTGACACACGATTGAACAAAAAATTTGATAGCTTTTCACATTTGAAGCCACTAAATTTTTTTTAAAATAAGCTCAAATTTTTTGTTATATTTAAAATATTATGATGTTGGAAAGTCATGTGGTGCTTAAAGTGCACATAATTATATTTGAATTTTTAGAATACATAAATATCTTTTATAATAATAAATAAGATTGGCTTTGAAATCAAATTTGTTATAATTGTTATACAAGTTATTTCTAATATTAAGAACAAAAGGGCCTATTTACATATTTGAAAAAAATTTATTAAAGAAAAAAGAATCAATTGGGATTGTTGACTTAATAGCTCAACAATATAACTACTTTGGTTTTAAAAGAATATTCTATTATTAATTATATAAAATATCTTTTTTTGATACAAGACAAAAATATCTATACAAGGCATTTAATAAGCCTTGGTATTTTCTAAGCTAATATATAATATTAAATACAAATCATAATAAAGACATGCTCCAATGAGCTTAATAATAATTTAAGATATATATTGATATAAAATACTTAAAGTTCTTATGATTAATATAAACTATGATTTGATTAGAAGTGTTGTCTAGAAAATTCTGTTATTTTTAAAATGAATCTATAATAATAAAAATTTCTTTGTTGTAGATTTCATAATTAATTTTAACTACTAATAATTTTTTAAAATAAAATATAATAGGATGAAATTTATTATTTATAACTATTTGTGATAAAACTACATCTAATATAAAATTTGATATATTTATTTCTATTAAAAAATAGCTTAGAAAATTTTAAACTGTATAAAATAAGAATTAAAGTGAAAGCCATTTTCAAATTGTAAAATGTTACTTCTACATCTTGACTACATTTTAATTTATCTTTGTAGTTTAATTATATAAATAGAGTAGCAACTTAAGAGAAATTCTTGATAAATATTTTATAATAGTTTATAAATTTTAAAAAGCATTGAATATCACATATTGTCCTCAAAATTGTCTAATCTATAATATTCTTTGCCGTCTAAGAATCCATTTGTAAACCATCATTTGAAATAATATATCTCAAAAATTCTATTTGAATTATGTAAAATATATATTTTTCCATCTTGGCATGTAATTGTGTATCTCTAAGTTTTTGCACTACAAAGCAAATATGTTATTCATGCTCTCCTATATTCTTGGAATAGATAAAAATATTATTTAAATAACACATAATAAAATTATCTAAAAACTCACAAAGTATATCATTCATCAAATGTTGAAAAGCAATTAGAGTATTTGTAAGTCCAAAAGATATGATATTATATTCAAAATAGCCCTATCTAATTTAGAATATAATCTTTTATTTATTTATTTATTTATAATATATATTAAATTATAAGTTTGTCATAGATCTATTTTAATATAGATCTTAGCTTCATTCAATTGATTAAAAAGTTCTAATATCAAAGACAAAGGATAATAATTTTTGATGATTAATTTATTGAATCTATAATTATCTATACATATTTGTAAAGGTCCGTCTTTATTCCTCATAAAAAAGATTGGTGCACTTACAAGAAGTTTTGAATATTGAAATTAGTTTTTTATAAGAATTTTATCAATATGTTCTTTCAAAGCAAGAAATTTATTTTATGACAAGATGTCATGTAAATTGGTCCAAAAGGTGGTTGAGTTCTTTTTTAAAGATCAATTGCAAAGTCATAAAGCTAGTATTTTAATAAAATATTGGTATTTTTTTTTAAAAAAATCATCTTGATATTTCTTATATTGCTTCAAGATTTTGATACAAGCTTTATTTAAATTAGTACTTTCTATTGCATAAATGACAAATAAGTCTTATTTTTTTATAATTTATTTAAATATCTTAGCTTTTACAAATAAATATTTGATTTTTTTAGACATAAGATAAACTTTTATTTTTTTTATTTTCTTAGATAAGACAAGAAAAAATTTAAGACTACAAGATATTCAATGTATCTTAGGATTATATTTTTTCAACTATAATAATTCTAAAATGACAAAAATGGTTAGAAATTTTATGATATTAAATACTATTAGACTTTTATAATCTTTTATAATTTCTTCTACTAATATGGTTTTTTAGATGACATCTCTTGAAAATAAAGATTGTTCATGTATGACTTTTACATGTATAGATTTGACTTTTTATACTAATAATATTTTATGATATTTAGCAAAATTTTCATCTAGAAAATAAATAAAAATACCAAAATTTAACATGGCATAGGTAAAAACTATAAGATATTTAGATTCTAAACAAATTTGTATTAAAAACAACCAAAAGATTTAAAAGATAACATAGGACCTTCAAAAAATAATGTGATATAAAGATCTAGCCACATAGTCCATAATATTGTTGGACAAGCTTGTTTTTTAAAGTATTATCTTTTTTTAGAATTATCTCTTTATTTTGTGATTTGTCTATTTTTTATGATAATATTGAGCAATATGTATTGGTTCTCTAAAATATAGGCATAATCCTTCTTGTAGGCATTAAATTTTTTTTTTATTATAAGAAATTTGAAACATTGTTGTATTACATGTTGTTGTATTTGGAAATGCGCCGGGCACCTGGCTATAGAAGGTGAGGTTGTAATTCACAAATATTCAAGAATCTTTAATAGGCCTCATCCATATAAGAAGAATATGATTTGAATTTTAATATAAGAGTGCATAAGTCAATATAAAGTAATTAAAAATACTCTTTTTAATCACTTCAATTACATATAAAATCCAATTGCTTTATTACTTGTCACAATTAAGCAACTAAGATTTTTTTTTGCAAGTCCTAATCTTAATTAGTGAGTTTTGGTAAGCTATAACTTTTAATTTGATTGTCAACTTAGTGTGAAATTTTGAACACATATACAAATATAAATCTTTTATATGCTTAAAAAGTTTCAGCCTAATCCAATTTACAAATTGTGAAAAATCAACAAAAATCCATGCTGATATCACTCGGTCACCAACTTGAAAGTTGATGCATATATCCTTGTAGTAATTTTTCCTTTTCCAATTGTTAAGTTCAATTCAAATTTGGTATGTAACTTGATCTTCAAGTCTTCTAATACTATGCCAAATTTCATCTTGATTTGATTAATAGATCTTTATATATTATAAAATATCTAAACAATCCTAAATCAAGAATTTTTCATATCTCCTTGTACTAAAGATCAAATAAATCATGATTGCACTATTAAATTATTACATATCTATACTCAGTCTTATCACACTCAATCATCCACACATTGTCAAAATTTCAACTATAGATGTTATTTCAATTGCACATATTAGTCGAGATTGTTGGCCCTAACTTTATTGTATAAAAACTTAATCCCTAATACAAACCTTGATTTTAGATGGTGATTGCTAAGTCCTTTCAAATCCTACAAAGACAAATCTAACCTCTTTGAAATGAACTTGAAGCTAGCTCTACAACTCTAATTGCCGATGTCTAAATGCTCCAATATCTAGCCTGTGGTGGCCATTTTTGTCGCTAGAGATTTGATTTCGACCCTATCCTATATACGGTCGACCCTCAAGTATCAATTCAACTTATTCTAAAGATTTTTAAGCTTAATCCTACCCTCAACTTAATTCTATTATCAACCATATTAATTATTTATCTCTTTTATTCTATTTTTATTAACTTATGGCTTTTTAAAAGTAATAAAAGAATTTCTACAACCTAGAAAGAAAATTTAATAACTAAATTTTATCTATTAGCTATTAAAACAAAAAAATAATCTAAAAGGCTTTTATAAAATCTTTTCTTAAGTATCTTAAGTTCCTATTGAACTGAGATAATTGAATATTAAGTAGAAATCATTCTTCTTTATGTTTTTCACCACATAAACATGTTACAACATAACAACGTATAACATTAATTTATATGTCTTCCATGTCTAATTGTATATTTTGATTAATAAAGGTATTTGTAGTAAAAGTATAGAAATATTAAGATGCTAACATATGACTTTTTTTTATTGAAATTTAAAAATTTGGTTGTTACATTTGACAACAAAATCAATAACTTAATTCAAAAATTTGAGAAATAGGCTAGCTAAATAATAATTTTTTTATATTATATTGTAACCTATAAAGAAATTAACTACTGAATGCAATATCATTCTATTTAATGTCAATTCCTAATTGTCAATATTTTGATGTATTTTTTAACATAAATCAACTTTTTTTTATTATAAAATTTAGATTTTATTACTTAGTATATAAATTATATTGTATTTTCTATATATACATCAAAATCCTATTAAAAATATATTTAAATTATTAAAATTTTAATTTTATTATTTTAAAAATTTATAAGAATTAAAAAAAAAAAAAAAAAAAAAAAAAAAAAAAAAAAACATCCACTTAATAATGTTTCATTAAATGTGACTTAAGATGCTTGGATTAAATAACTAAGAGGTTGGATTTAAATAAAAAATTATATTAAGTTAATAAATTCTTAAAACTTGGATTTAATACCATCAGAATTTTTCAAAAGAGTAACTTTTGATTTTTTAGCTAATACACTTACATGAATTATTTGAGGTGGTATAAATATAATAAAAAACTCCAATCATCTCTATATCTTTATAATTAATCATTCTTAATATTAGTTAAGGTGGTAAATAAAGTTAATACATAAAAAACATCAAATCTTTTATTTATCTATATATCTATATATTAGTATTTTTTATTTCTTTTAAATACGTTATACTTATAAGAACTTCAAAATTTCTACACAAGAAAAAAAGGAAAAAAAGGAAAAAAAGGAAAAAAAAAATAGTATTGAAAAAATATCAATTTAAAAGAAGGTAGTTTCAACCTTTAAAACACTTTGATGTTTTTAAGAAAAAGAAGTAATCTACTCTTTATGAAGAAAGATCAAGCTTTGATATTGTGAATATTAATCATAGCAAACTATTAAGGACATAAAATTAGATAAAATTCAAAAGATAATTTACTCATATATCACTAAAGAAGAAAGAGAATAAAAAGAAAAGATATATATATATATATATATATATATATATATATATATATATATATATATATATATATTTAAGATAGAAAAAAAACTAAAATGACTATAGTCAAATACAAAGAAACTAGAGAGTCTTGAATCAAGATTAGAATACAAAAAAAACATTGATAAGACTAAGAATGGTCTCACTCTTATTTCTATATATACTAATTATTAAAAAAAATCTTATAGAAGCTTTTTAAAGACCATAAGACTTGTGGCCTAATCATGAAGTCATAAGTTGCTTCTAATATGATTTTTTTTAAGTAGAAAATTTATAAGACAAGTAGAAAATTTATAGGACACATAGCTACATGGCATATCTATAGAAACCTAAAGATGTAATGTATGTTTAAGAAAATAATTTAATTTAAAAAAAAGTTATTATTTATCTAATACATTCTATTTTTTTTAATTAAATTCTAAGTACTTCTATTTATTTAAATAATATAGATATTTATCATATAATAATCTAAAAATAATATTTATTTAAAATATAAAAATTTTTAAGTCGTTTTATCAAAGTGCCAAACTTATGCATTATTATTTTATTTTTTAAATAATTTTTTTATAATAAATATTTTTTTATTTAATTTTAATTTTATAAAAAATATCTTTTATAAATTATATTTCAAGCCAAATTATTAAATACATGCATAATCTATTATCTAAAAAGACTTCTAAAAAATTTATATTTTTATAATATTAGTCTATATAAAGATAAAATTCACCCTTTAATTCAAATTATAAAATAGCCTTAATTACGAGTTGCTTGTAATTGGTGATATGAATTGAAAAGTACAATCAATAAGATTAAGAAAAACATAAGGAAAGAAGAAGGACAAAATAAGTAAAAAAAAGATAATTAAATAAATATATACTCTAAAAACATGTCATATTTTATTCATTAGATTTTTATTTAATAAAAATAAAATATAAAAATAAAATATATATTTTAGTACAAGTAATTCTTTTATCTTTCTAATGACATAAAAAATATGTGATTATGAATTATTGTGAGTATGTTATGAAGATTTAAAGATAAAAAATTAAAAATTAAAAAATTAAATAAATAGATTTTGAATCAAAGATAACTTATTTAAAAAATCAAGAGTCTCACTAAGACTTAAAAAATGGTGTATATGGTATCTTAGAAGGACCATGAGACTTCAGTCTTATCTTCTTACTTACATCCAAGGTGCTACAACCCATATAGAATATATATACCTCTCTTCCTATAATTAGTATACTAGCTATCAAAGATACAAGAATATAAAGCAAGAGACTTGATCTAGAATAAGGTTTCAAGAAGAAACCAACAAAAATTTGAATTAATTAGATTAGTATATGAACAACACTAAAAAAGGTGAGTTAGAAATTCTAAGAGATGCATTGTTGAGATTGAAAAACTCTTTAGCATCGACTCTCATATATATCCCTGTCTAAGAAGCTTTCATCAAACTAAAAAACTTTTTGTGCAACTTCTACCAACTACAAAGCTTCTTGAGCTCTTTCTATTAACTTGGAAGCTTCTTGAGCTCTTCCTACCAACTTAGAAGCTTCTCAAGCTCTTTCTACCAACTTGGAAGCTTCTCAAGCTCCTTCCACTAATTATGAAGCTACTCGAGCTACTTTCACCAACTATAAAGCTTCTCAACTAACTTTTACTAACTAAAAAATCTTTAAAATATTTTAGAAGATTTTATAAACTTCTAAAGTATATGTCTCTAATATTACTTCCTTCTCTAGCAACAAATTCCAAGAACAGCTCATATCTTTGAAAATTATTTTACATACATAAAAAATCAAGAATATATTGTATTAATAAAATTATGTATATATATATATATATATATATATATATATATATATATATATATATATATTTTCCATTCTTGGACAATAGATTCTATTGGTCCTCAAAGAAATCGCCTATGGCTTTAAATTAATACCTTTGTTGTTGAAACATCCTATCTAAAGATTTGATCTTCATTTCGACCTTCAAAACATCTTCTAAACAAGATCTCAAGCTTAGAAGGATTCACCTTTCTAAGCTCAAGTAATATTACTAAAGCTTGAGCATTAAAATTGAGACTTGCATAGTTGGATATTACTCTTAATGGCTCCAACCATAGTTGTATTTAACACTGAAATGTATCATCCTCACTTTGCTTAATTGAAGGTTGTGAAAATTGCATTGGTTTGTTTGAAGCTTGCATAACAAGTGAATCTTTTAAATCTTATTTTGCTAATTCTTTCATTATTTGAAGGTTGAGCATGGTGATTGACTTACTTCTATCATTCTATTCTATCTTGGAAAAAATGACTACATATTGATGAAGGCTTTAGTTTAACTCTTTTTTTTTTATGAATATTTTCTCAATTCAATCTTCAGTAAGAAGTTATCATCAAATATGTTTGGATTTAGGGGAATAGAATTGATGAAATTCCTATATCTTTGAGGCATATTGATAAGATTTTTTTATTGATTCTTATGTGTATTTATTGATATCATAACCATGCCAATGAATAAGATATTCTAATTTGCTCCACCTTTGCTATGAATTAAATGTCTTTTCAACTTCATATTTTTTATGGTTTTTGACTTTGATATTAGGAGGCAATTATTGTATTCTTCCTAGAATATACAATTTTCTATAAGGTTTTAAAAGAGAATTATAAAAAATTAGATGTATTTTCATAAAAGATGATAGTTCTAAGTAATATGCTATTGGATTAATTTGCTTCTAGATAGAAAATGGTCATAACTTCTAATAGTTCAACATATCACATGGTTGCTTAGTTTTAATGTTCTGTCAAAGAAATAATATTTTATTTTTAATATAAAAAATAAACAATTGATCCTTAAATTTATCTATAGAAGTCTTATAAGCATCTTGAGTTGCTTATAATTGAAGCTTTGAGGTTATTTGGTATTGCAATAGATGCTTTGCAAAATCTTTGGCTATTAGATTGTTGTTCTTTGATATACTCCATAGATCAAAATTTGGATGATATCTATAGTTGGAATAAAATAATATTTACTAAGTTGAGGCACAAATAATATTATTATATACAAACTCCACTAATCTTACATACAAGATCCAATCATCTCGTTGATAGTTGATGCTGCATAATAAATATTTATCAAAAATACAAACTGAAATATATGTACAAGTTAGTAAAAATTATGTCAAAAGAAAATTAAAAAATAGAAATAAAGAAGTATGTATATTCAAGAAGAAACTGGAATGACTATTGTCAAAGATTAAAAAATACAAGAGACTCTTAAACTAGAATAGAAGCAAGAAAGAAGTTGACAAGAGTGAAGAAGGCTTCACTCTTGTCTTTATATATACTATTTACCTAAGAGCTACATGGCGACATTCTATAAGACCTCCACCACATGTCCAATTTGCAAGACACATGTCAAACTTGCAAGATAAGTTTCCTATATGTATGTCATATATTTAGCTTATTCCACAAGCTACTAACATATGCGACACATGGCTAGCTTGTTGACCAAGTTTCTAACCTATCAATTATCTATAGATATGTATAAAGGTGAATGCACATCTATAAAGCTTCTAAGAAGCTTTTTTATAAGATATTATCAAATTAATTTTCTTTTACCTATTTCTATCTATCCATATTAACTAGATAGTTATTAGAGTAAATCTTATGTCTGTGACATTATTCCCCCTTCCAGAGACAAGTTCCATGAGGAGTAGTGATTATATGTTGAGGAAGTCCAAGATGTACCAAATTATATTTACTACATACTTTGATCTTTGTTTCCTTTGAAGGTAGTTGATAGGTCTTCTTAGCCATTGATAGTATTTCATACCAGGGCAAGAGAACCACCTTGTTATTTGATTATTATTGAGGCTTTTATAACTTTATTCAAAGAAAATATTTAAAACACCATTAACAATAGTTCCTACTTCTAAAAGTATCACCAAACACTAGAAGTCTCTTCCAAGGTCGTAATACCAAATACATTAAATCTCACCATCAATCCAAAGAAAAACATATCATTTTTGAAGATCTTCATCTCTATTCTATTGTCTTGAAGATTCTGATAGTTGTAATGTCTTGTCCGATAAGTCAATAAATAATGGCTCTTGAGCTAAATTTTCTAGTTGTTGATTTTTTATCTTTTTGGCACAAGCAAATTCAAAGAAATGTCAAACAATGATATAAGATAAATTAAAACTTTTATTGAACATGCTTTATTATATAGCAAAGATTTTCTTGACTTTTCATCTTAGTTTTGATGGATGTTGTCGATGAAACGCATTGACTTTTATTGATGCATTTGCTAGATTTTTAGATGGCTTCCATGTGCATTTACTAATATCATATTTGTATTAATGTATAAGATATTTTAACTGATTTTGACACCACCTTGAATCTAAGACCTTTTCCACCTTAAATTCTTCATTGTTATTTACCTCTAAAGGAAGTAGTGGCATTTGTCTTCTTCCTTGTATATCTATTGTCTTGAATGGTTCAATCAATGACATATAGAATACAGGATGAATCTTCATAAATTTTGATAGGTATAATTAATAGATAATTAAATTAATCTATTCATAAATTAGAAATAGTCCAAGCTTATGATAATCTAGCTTATCACAAAGATGATTAGTCTTAATATTATGTCAAAGTAACTATATTTTATTACCTATATGGAATTGAGGCTATTCCTTACAATAGACATCTGCATTGATTTTTTGTCATTCTTGAGTTCTCTTTAATTGTGCCTTCATTGTTGTATATAGCTCTAACAATTGATTTATCAAATCTTTTGCTATAAGATTATCAGCTTTTGAAAACTCAAAAGTATCAAGTTGTGAATGATAACCATAATTAACAAAGAATAGAATTTGTTGAATAGACAAATGTAACAAATTATTATAAGCAAACTCTATTAATGGCAAAAGAGTTGTCTAATCATCTTGATGAAAGTTGATGGTACATTTCAAATATTGCTCTAAAACTTGATTTATCTGTTTCATTTGTCCATCAATTTGAGGGTGGAAGGCTGAAGATAGTTTAATGTCCACCTTCAATATTTTGAAAAGGATTATCTAAAATCTTGATACAAATTGCATTCTTCTATTTGATATAATATCTCTTGATAATCCATGATAGCGATAGATTTTATTAAGAAAGAGTTTAGTTATTTTTTCACCTATAATAGATTTTATACATAGTATAAAATGTGTCATCATGATAAAATGATTTATAATCACAAATACAGAATCATATGAACTTGAATTTGAAAGATCCATGATAAAATCCATAGAAACAAAAGTCTAAGGTTGTTTTGATATAGGTAATGGTTGAAGAAGTCCGTAAGGTCAATGACAAAGAGTTTTTGATCTTGAATAAATGTCACACAATTATACAAATTCTTTAACAACCTTCCACATTTAACGCTACTAAAAATCTCTTAATATTAGCTTCAAAGTCTTATTATATTTAAAATATTCTATTACATATAGGTTGTAATAAGCTTCTAAGATACGTAGCCCTATTGCACCTTTTGGAATATATAAACATCTTTCAAAATAAAGTAGATTTTTCTTGAATTCAAACTTAGAAGTATCATGAGATTTAGATGAATTATTTTTAATCTCATGAATAAGAGGATATGAAGATATACTTGATTACATTTGTTAAACAAAAGTTGAATCAACAGTCAATGTTGATTTCATTACTCAAAAATGAAATTACTCTAGCTTTAAGAAGATCATTCTTTGTTGATCAAAAGTTAAATCTCTTTCTTTTGGTACAAGATAAGAATGTTTAGAAAGATCATTAAATAAACCTTGTTGTTTTCTTGGCTGATAAGTGATAATAAACTCAAATCTTAACAAAAACATGCTCTAATAAGCTTGGCGACAATTCAATACGTACATTGACATAAAATATTCAAGATTTTTGTGATCTGTATACATGGTGATTAGACTAAAAGTGTCTTCTAGATAATGACACTATTCTTAAAAAGAATCCATAATTGCAAGAATTTTTTTATTATAGATTTTATAGTTGACCTCTGCCACTGAAAATTTCCCAGAATAAAAAACTACTAGATGGAGTTTATTATTTGCTCCCATTTGTGACAATATCACACTCAAAGCAAAATCTGATGCATTTATTTCCATAAAAAATGCCTTGAAAAAGTCAACACAATACAAGATTGGTATAAAAGTAAAAATTATTTTTAAAGCTTTAAATAATATTTTTGCTTCTTTACTCCACTCAAGTTTGTTCTTACAAGTTAAGCATGTAAGTGGAGTTGTAACTTGAAAAAAGTTCTTGATGAAGATTTGATAGTAATTAGCAAATCCCAAAAACTATTGCACATCTCTTATTGTTCTTGGAATCTTTTAATCCATAATTGTCTGGACTTTTTTAGGATCTATCTTAAGACCATCATTTAAAATGATACATTTGAAATGATATATCTCTAAAAAACAACGGATGATCATCTATGACTTCTATATATATGGATTTAGTTTTCTATACTAAAAGTATTTTATGACTTTTAATAAACTCTTTATTTAAAAAATACGTTGAGGCTCTTGAATCTAACAAGGCAAAGGCTTTGTGATTTTTAGGTCCTAAATAGATATCTATTATAAAACAAAGAGAAAATTTTGAAAAAAGAATAAGATCTTTACTAAGAATTGTATAAGATTCCAACTACATAGTATCGTGTTGTGGTTTGACTACCATGTAAAAAAATTGTACATATATATTTAATGTATAATTTATTATATAATTAAGTAAAAGCTATAATATTAGATTTTATTAGTTATAGGATATAATTAGGTTGCTAATTTAGAAAGGACCTATTAAAAAGATTATTATTAATATTTATACAACCTTATTTTTTTCTTTTGATAATAATTTTGAGATTGATTTTATATTGATAGTAACTTTTGTATATCTTAAGTCACCTTTATAAGACATTGGTGACCCTTAAGATCTTATTTACTTCTTTTATTTGGTATTTAGAATACATATTATGTTAATCTTATAATAAAAAAGATTAGAAAGGAGTTTTTAATATGAAAGGGGATAGTTAGGCCATCTATGTAGTTGAATGGAGATAGATGATAGAAGTTTCTATTCCTATTGGCCAAAAATCATGCCCAATGGGCTTCAAGGAGGCTGCCCGAGGATTTATTAGAGATTAGGGTTTTTTTTTCGAGAGGAGTTGAACATCAAAGGCTAAGATCAGCAAGTTTAGATTTTTGGATATGGTTTTGGTACAAATCTTGCATGATTTGGAATTTTTATGAAAGAGATATAGGCACTCAAAGTTAGGGTGTTAAAATTCTATCTATTGCCATTCTTTTAGACATAAAGTGCATATATAGAGAGCAATAGATAATTGGCAAGTAGGATTAGAAAGAGCACTTTTTTGGCTACACTTTTTATATATGGCTTGATAAAATCCAAACTAGGATGAAGGAGATATTAGGAGATGAAGTTAATGCTTGTAAGCTAAGGGTAGTAAGTGACCTTGCTTAATAAGTGGTTATATTTTGAACTATATCTTAGGCAATTTGATAGATTTTTGGCTCAAAATTTTTAGAAGTGTATATGTTTGTGTCACAAGACTATGTATAAAATCTTTTTGATATTAGAACTCTGGATTTGTAAGATATAAGAAAAATAGTGCTTGCATGTCTTTGAGTTAGGGTTTTAAGCACTTGCTAGGAATTTTGAGACATTGGACAATCGAAAAATAATTTATAATTGATTTTTTTTTGTAATGAAACTTAAAAAGATTGTCTATACTTTGAAGAAAAATTTATAGAAATTAAATGGTTAGATCAAGAGTTATTGTACTCTAAATATTAGAAAGAAATAAGTCCTTGCGGATGAATAAAATTTTAAAGGGTTTTTGTAGAAATTTGAACCTTTTTTGTACAAACCTACTTGAATACAAGAGGATTTATCTATATAATTTTTTTTTGTAATATTTTTATATTATTTATCTTTTTTATTAAAAATAAATCACTTATTAGAATTTAGCCAATAAGTTTCAAATAAACTCTCTACAGCCAGGTATCCAATGTATTCTCAGATAAAAGTTCACATCATGTGACAACAATTCCTATTGTAGCTAGATAAACTCGTTTTTTGACATATTATCTTCTTTTATAGCTATACTCATTATTTTGTAGTTGCATTTTTTCTTTGGAAAATGTTGAGCAGTGTGCTTAGGTTCTCTACAATATAAACATAATCTTTTTTGACAACGACAAGTCTTTTCTTATTTAATAAGAGGTTTAATATGTACCATGTCAATTTACATGTCTTCTTCTTTTGAATGTAAGTATTGAAAAGATATCAATGTTGCCATTGTTTTATAATAACGTTGGGGCTCTCTTATGTGATTTTCAAATTGAAATTTAAAAAGCCAATTGTCACACTTTATAGCAAAAGCAGTTGCTTGACTTAATATTTGAAGATCCAGTAAGTTGAGCATCAATTTCTTTACCTCATATTATAATCCATAGAAAAATTGGCTAATGAATGTAGCATCATTCCACTTGGTATCAATTGTTAGTTGTTGAAATTGTGAAGCATATATTGTCACTAATTAATTATCTTACTGCAAGATGTGGATCTTATTGGTTGCAATACAAATTCTATTATGTTCTCCATATATGGATCAAAACTTTGCTAAAAATGCTTCAAAATTATCCAATATTGGATCATGCTATTCAAAAAAAGATAAAAACTACGACAAAGCAGAACTTCAAAGTAGTGGACTAATAAACCTGACTTGTGATCCTTGAGTTGGATAACTTTGAGGTTGAAATTCAATCACTAATTGTACTTGATTGATGAATTCTCAAAATTTACATCTTATGCCATCAAACTTCTTTGGCAAACTAATTTTTGGTTCTTCGATGCTTAAATAGTATTCATTTGTAGGTGAAGTGGTATAACTTGAAGCAGCTGTAATCATCTCTATATCTTCACTTCGTACTAATCTTATTGCTTCTTGTGGTGGTACATTGAGTTGATGCATTGCGAGTATTAACTCTTTCATTTGTTCTTGCATTTTTACTATTGTACTCTTCATTTCAACAATCTTTGCCATGACAATACAATAGAAAGGAAAAAAATATCTATTCTTATTATAAAATAAATCACTTAAGAATAAAAGAAAAAATTCTAAAAATAATATCTATTTAGAAGTGGATAATCCATAACTTTTAATATGCTTGTGTTTTATTAAGAGAAAGAAGTAATCCATTCTTAATCAAAAAAAGACATAACTTTAATATTATATCTTTACTCTTGTTAATTTGTCAAGGATACAAATTAAAATAGATGTATAAGTTAGTAAAAACTATGTCAAAAGAAAATAACAAAATAGAAATAAGGAAGTATATATATTCAAGAAAAAATTAGAATCGCTATTGCCAAAGACTAGAAAATACAAGAGACTCTTGAACTAGATTAGAAGCAAAAAAGGAATTGAAAAGAGTGAAGAAGGCTTCATTCTTATCTTTATATATATTTTTTATTTAAAAATTATGTGGCAATATTCTATAAGACCTCCAACAAGTGTCCGATTTGCAAGACACTTGTCAAACTTGCAAGACAAGTTTCCTACATATATGCCATGTATTTAACTTGTTCCACAAGTTATCAGAATGTGTAACATGTAGCTAGCTTGTTGACCAAGTTTTTAATCTATTAATCACGTGTAGATATGTGTAAAGATGAATCCTTGTCTTTGAAGCTTCTAGAAAGCTTTTCTATAAGATATTATCAAATTAACTTGTTTTTATCTACTTCTATCTTTCCATTTTAACTAGATAATTATTGGAATAAATCTTATATCCATGGCAATGTTGTTCTAAAATTTGATTAATTCATTTTGTTTGGTCATCAATTTGAAGATAGAAGGCCAAAGAAAGTTTAATGTCTACCTTCAATATTTCAAAAAGACATCTTTAAAACTTAGATATAAATTGGAATCCTTGATTGGATACAATATCATCCAATAGGCCATGAAATTGATATATATTGTCAAAAAAGAGCCTTGCTATTTCTTCACTAGAAGCAATTTTGTTACAAAGAATAAAATGAGCCATCTTTTTGAATCAATCAACCACCACAAAGATGTTATTCAATAAATTGGATGGTGGTAGATCCGTGATGAAATCCATTGAGATAGAAGACTGTAATCATCTATTATAGGCATAAGATTTATTCAAATAATTATCTAGTTAATGTAGATAGATAGAAGTAGATAGAAATAGATTAATTTGATAATATCTTAGAAAAAAGCTTTTTAAAAGCTACATAGATGCAATTTTATTTTTATACATGTCTATAGGTGATTAGTAGGTTAGAAATTTGGCCAATAAGTTAGCCACATGTCGCACATATTGGTAGCTTGTAGAACAAGCTAAGTACGTGGCGCACATATAAAAAACTTATTTTACAAGTTCGATACGTATCTTGTAAATTGGACATGTATTGGAGGTCCTATAGAATACCGCCATGTAGCTTTCAGGTAGATAGTATATATAGAGATAAGAGTGAAGCCTTCTTCACTCTTGTCAATATATTTTTTATTTTTAGTCTTATTTCAAGAATCTCTAGTCTTCTTGTTTTTGATAATAGTTATTCTAATTTTAGTATTATTCTATTTTTAAATAATTTTTTATATTTTTAAGTGACATAAGAATGTATAGATATTTTGATCTTCTATTGATTCATATCCTTGATAATTTGACAAGAATGAAGATTCATTTTTTTTATTTTATATTTAGGAAGTGAATGGATTATTCCATCTCTATTGTTGCATTTGGGGGTTGGAGATTATCTACCTTTTAATTTAACATTCCTTAATTTTTAACCTTAATTTTTTCCTGGAAAGAGAATGGATCATCCCTCTTTATAGAGATTTTTATTTGATATTAGAGGTTGCAGATTATCCTCTTCTAATTTGAATTGTAGAATTATTAAGATTGAAGTAAAAAACATAGGTGCTACATTTAATAGAAGTGAGAATAGATTTATAACTATTACAAATCTTAAAGAGCTTATCAACATTCTCAAGGTGGAAATTTTTCAAATCGCTAATACCAATCATGGAGGCATTATTTATACATCTAGCGAAGAAATTCAGAGTCTATGCCAAGAAGTTGTATAATTGAGGGAAACAAGTAAATAAGCCTCACAAGCAAATCTAAGAAGCCTTGCTTTTATAAGTGTGAAGAAGGCAAAGATTAATATACTTGAGAAATATCATAGAATAAGATCAAAATTTTGAAGAATTTTGTAACAAGTCAAGATACATCTAAAGTTGTATCCTTTCTAATATCCTAATGGATTTATTCAAGTTGGATTCATAGGCACACTTCTATTTGGAAGTGATCTTTTTTAGTTTGTACCTTTATGTTACTACTTGGTAGTAACAGCTAGACTAAATGATAGGTATTTAGAAGAGAAGCCCATGAGGATTGATTATGGATTTATGATATTTTTGGAAGTTGAAATGAGTGGTTAAAAATACAAGGTTATTATGTCATCTCACACAAGGTAGTTATGTCAATTATAAATATAAGATAATTATGTTCATTATAAACACAAGATAGTTACGCTGATTATAAATATAAGGTAATTGAATCAGTTATAAATACAAGGTAGTTATGTCAGTTATAAATATAAGGTAGTTACGTTGGTTATAAATATAAGGTAGTTACGTTGTCGTGGTAGAGAGAATCTGCCTCAAGAAAGCGCTAGGCTTCTGGCTGCAATTAAATACTTAATCGAGGTCAAAAATAATAAAATCCTCAAATTTTTATAAAAGTCTTTATGTTAGGGCTATTACATCCAATACATAAGTTTTATTTTAGAAAAACACTCAAAATATAACAAAATACTCTAAACCCTCATTCATCCGTAGGAGGGGAATTTTTTCCAAACTTCATGAACCTATAACTCTTAATCTAATTGTTCAAATCTATTAAAATTTTATATTAAGTACTAATGTGCTCTTAACAACTAGCAAAAGAAGTTTCAACTATTGATTGTTTATTCATCTTTAGATATCGTAAAAATCCTAACAATAGTTTCAAACCCTTATTTATAAATACCCGTGTACTAAATTCTTCATATCTCACAAATCAAATGTCCAAATGCTATGAAACTTTGATGTGTAGCTTTTTAGCACAAAGATTCATCTTTTAATAAATTTTAGATAGAAATTCATCTAGAAACTCAAGATGTGTCAAAATCCATTACTATGAATAAAATAGCCTACTTACTACCTTGGAATTCAATCTATTGTCTTTGACTCCTAATATCTCCTTCTTCAAAACTTCAAATGAAATAATTCTTCATTAGTAGATGTAGATCTTAAAACTCCCTCTCTAACTACACCTCTCGATCTCTAAAAGCTTCCGTACAACTCCTCTAATTCTCAAAAATATGACAGTAGGTACAATTTGCACACCTTAACTTCAAGTGCCTACTTCTCCCTCATAAAAACTCCAAATCTCTCAATTTTTATACCAAAATATTAGCCCAAAAAACAAGCTTTTTAATCCTGGTCTTTGATTTCCAAATGGCCTCCTTAAAGTTGCCAAAATCCTTATTCTTGTTGCAGGGAGCCTCTTCAAAGCCTATTAGACATGACCATTGACTAATAGGAATGAAGAACTTCACTCCTTGTCTTCATTCATCCTCACTTTGTCTTCATACTTCCAAAAAGGCCTCTTAGTAGTTTAATTCTTCTTCTTTGGACCCCAATTGCCTTTCAAGGCTTTATACTAAATATTTAGGTTCTATATAATTTAAAAGCCATAATTAAATTAAGTAAAAATATAAAATAAATTTTCTTATACCAACCCCTTTTTATTTACTTTACTAACCATTCTAATACATATCTAAACTTATAAAAATTTTATATATTTTGAGTGGATTTTACATATTGTAAGAAATTACAATATGACAACGTCATCTCTTTTAAAGCTAAGTGAGAGGGATATTGTCTCTCATGCAACATATTATCAATATAATAGAATATTACAAATTATGATTATTTTCATAGTTCTTATGCCAAATTAAGTATTAAAAATATAGATATGAATTAATTTAAAAGAATATTTAGAATAGAATATTAACAAAATCTAAATTATGATATTATATTCCATCTTGACAATCCACACTAATAGCTTTAAAGATTTTTTTTCCAATTATATAAACTAAAAATAAAAATATATATAGTGGACATTGAAAAGAATGGTCGGTTTCAAGAATTAAATTACATTAAATTGTCAAGCTGCGTAAGAATTAGGTGTACCTATATATCTAGATCTCTCATACATCCAAAATTTTATTATAGCGTTCGAAATATATTTTATGTAGCAATTCCTCATATTATACAGCAGATTTTGTAACAAGCATTGATACCTCCATTGCTAGCAGCACCTTTGGCAGTTGAGGAGATGGTTGACTAGGCTCCTCATGGAACAAACAGATATCGTGGCAAAAAATTCAATGGCACAGAGTTAAAAGTAGCAGAGCTCAAAAAAATTTCAAGTAAAAAAGGTGGGGAGGTATACAAATGGTTTACCTAGCTTCATCTTATTTTTCAAGGTAAACCACGTGTCTACCATTGTGATAAAGATAAGATAGCTTTTGCGCTCTTCTATATGATTGGTGCAGTATAAAATTGGATGATGCAAATTCTTCAAGCTCTAGATAAAGGTCGCCATCACAACTTATTGGCAGATTATAATAATTTTAGAAAAATGGTTATTACTGTTTATGGTGATTTGGATTAAAGAAATAATGTAGATAATTGCTTTAGCATGATTAAACAAATTAGATCAATGGCCATATACATCTCTGCGTTATCATATTGTAATTTCTTATAGTATATTAAAATTAATTAAAATATATAATATGTTCATAGATTCTAATATGTGTTAAAATAGTTAGTGAAGTATTTAAAGGAGTTGGTATAATAAACTTTATTTTGATTTTTTTACTTAGTTTGGTTAAGGCATTTAAATAATATAGGACCTAAATGTTTAATATAAAGCCTTGAGAGGCAATTGGGATCCAAAGAAGAATAATTGAACTATTGAAAGGCCTATTTGGAAGGATGAAGACAAATTGTAGATGAATGAAGACAAGGAATGAAGTTCTTCATTCCCATTAGTCAATAGTCATGCCGAATAAGCTTTGAAGACGGTGCCTGCAAGGAGAACAAGAAGATTGGCAACTTTAAGGAGGGTATTTGAAAATCAGAGACTAGGATTAGAAAGCTTATTTTTTATATTACAATTTTGGTATAAAATTTGAAAGATTTGGAATTTTTATAAAGGAGAAGTAGGTGCTTGAAATTAAGGTATACAAATAGTATCTACTATGACTCTTTTGAGGATTTGAAGAGTTGTAAGAGAGCTTTTGGAGATTAGGAGATGCAATTAGAGAGTTGATTTTAAAGTCTATATTTAATATGGAGGAATTTCTATATTTGAAGTTTTAAAGAAAGAAATATTGAGAGTCAAAGATAGTAGATTGAATTCCAAGGCAATAAGTAGGTCATTTTATTGATAGTGATGGATTTTGCCATATCTTAAGCTATTGGACGAATTTTTGTTTGAAAATTTTTAAAAGATATATTATTATGTTAAAAAACTATACATCAAAGTTTCATAGCATTTGGACTTTTAGAGTGTGAGATATAAAGAATTTAGTATACACGTGTTTATAAATAAGGATTTGAAGCTATTGCTAGGATTTTGGCGATATCTTAAGATCTGTAATAAATCAGTTACTAAAATTTGTGATGATAGTTGTTAAAAATTTATCAATACTTTATACAAATTTTCAATAGGTTTGGATAGTTGAATTAAAACTTATAGATTGTTGAAATTCTAAAAAAAAATTCTTCTTACGGATGAATGAGGATTTATAATATTTTATTATATTTTGAATGGTTTGATGAAATAAGACTTATATATTATGTGTAATAGCCATATGAAGGAGGCTTTTTATAAAAATTTGAGGGTTTTGTTATTTTAGATCTTGGTTGAATATTTAATAGCAATCAGTAGCCCAATGCTTTCTTGAGGCAAATTCTCTCTACTATGACAACGTTCAATAAGCATGCAATATAAGTTGATTGAAATGAATTGAGTTTGGCAGCGTATTTCTATGGAAGGCTCAAAGATGATGTTTTCAATTTGATAGCTACTATAAAAATAGAGCCGCGAGGACTTTAAGAATGGATGGAAATAGTCTTGAAAATTGATAAAAGATTCTAGTTAAGGCATCAGATTTGCCACCCCTCAATTTCCATGTTCAACTCAAGGAATCATATTGGACAATTTCAAATAACCTCAGGAATATCAAGACCTACTCCAATGGAGCTTGATGCGACTTGTGGGATGATATCATTGGCAAAGACGACTACCAAACGATTTGAATATCAATGATAAAGAAAGTGTTGAGATTGCAATAAGCTAGGATATATTTGGGCAAAATTGTCAACTAATCCTTTCAAACCATTGTCCCTTGCAGTTTTAGAAGGAGAATAGATCAGCAAATTGGAAAAAGACATGGCTCGAGATTGAAGGCGTTAAGTTAGTATCCGAACGTACCTCAGATTATAGTAGTTATGACTTCCTCGTGGAAAATGATCAAAGATTACAATGAGTTGCAAGTGCATCAAAACAACAAGGATGTGGTGTTGTACTTACATGCCACCATCGACTCGGAGATACATCTAACATTGAATGCCCAGATTAATTCACTAGTGACTATTACCCTCATTGACTTTGGAGCTATGAAGGTATTTATACATTCAAATTTTACTTAGAAATGTAGGATATAAATAAAACCAAAGGTGGCTTTGAGGGAGGTTTGAATTATTGATGGCTGAATGATCAATTCAGGACTTATAATCTATGAAGCCATGATCAAATTAAGAGTGGGAGATCACAAAAAATTATTAGTGGTTGATATCACAAATATGAGCACTATCCTTGTATTTTAGGTATATTGTGGCTTGTACGTTGTCGTACTGAAATTGCTTACAGTATGTAAAATCCACTCAAAAATCATAATATGTTTATAAATTTAGATATGTGTTAGAATGGTTAGTAAAATAAATTAAAGGGATTGATAGAAGAAACTTTATTTTATTTTTATTTGATTTGATTATGATATTTAATAATTATAAGATTTAAATGATTAGTATGAAGCCTTGAGAGAAGGTGGGAGCCTAAGGATGAAAATATAAGCTAGTAGGAGGCTAATTGGAAGGGATGAAATGAAGGCATGGTCGGATGAAGGCAAGGAATAGAAAACTTCATCCCTATTGGTCGAATACCATGTCCAATGGGCTTTGAGGATGCTGCCTCCGACCTTAACAAGGGTTTTTTCAACTTCAAGGAGGCCATTAGGAAATCAAAAGCTAGGGTTGTAAAGTTTAGGATTTTGGGTACAATTTGTGTACAAAAATTAGAGGATTTGGAGTTAGGATAAAGAAGTAATAGCCATTTGAAGATAAGGCGTCCATATGAGACATACTGTCACTCTTTTGAGGATTGGAGGAGTTATATAAAAGCTTTTGGAGATCGAGAGGTGTAGCTAGAGAGGAGATTTCAAGGTCTACACCTGATGTGGAAGAACTACTACATTTGGAGTTCTGAAGAAGGAGTTATTAGGAGTCAAAGACAGCAGATCAAATTCCAAGGTAGTAAGTAGACCGTTTTGTTGATAGTGATGGGGTTTGTCATATCTTGAGTTTCTGGATGTATTTTTGTCTCAAAATTTCTAAGAAGGTGTATGATTATGCTAAAAAGCTACACATCAAAGTTTCATAGCATTTGGACTTTTAGATTGTGGGATATGAAGAATTTAGTACACGGGTGTTTGTAAACAAGGGTTTGAAGCTATTGCTAGGGTTTTGACAATATCTATAGATCGATAATGAATCGACGGATGAAATTTGTGGTGATAGTTGTAAAAACTACATCAGTACTTTATGTAAATTTGGAGTAGATTTGGATGGTTGGATTAAAAGTTATGGGTTATTGAAGTTTGGGAAAAATTCCCTTCCTATGGGGGAATGAGGGTTTAGAGTATTTTGTTATGTTTTGAGTGGTTTGAGGAAATTAGGCTTATATATTGGATGTAATAGCCCTATGAAGATCTCTTTTATATAAACTTGGGGGTTTTCATTATACTTTGAACTTGCTTGAGTAATTAGTGGCAGTCAGAAGCCCAGCGCTTTCTTGAGGCAGATTCTCTCTACCACGACAACGCCATGATCTAACTATTGGTGGTCCCCAAAGAAAGTATGATTTGAATTAGCATATTGCTATAAAATTTGCTTATCATAGCCATTAGAAATCAGGGGTGCAATAACAAATTGAAATGGGGGGAGTTGTGAAGGTCTAGCACTTGAAAAAATATTTCAGCTAATAATACTAGGTACATTGTCGGGTAGAGAGAATTTGCTTTGGGAAAACGCCGGGTTCTTAGCTACTACTAGAACTAGTAGGGAACATGAGAGAAAGCCGTGCAAGTATCTTCTATACTTGCAAAATATTTATTCAAGCTTTTAAGTTATACTTGTATTATATTTGTACAAGACTTGTACAATTATAAAGTATAAATACTTGAATAATACTTGTATAAATACTTATATAATACTTAGTATAATACTTATCCAAATACTTATATAAAATAGTATATAATCCTTGATATAATATTTGTATAAATACTTATATAAATACTTGATATAAATACAAGTATATATACTTGTATAAAAGGTATAAGCAAAGTGTGTATATATTCAAGTATACCTCAAAATACAACCGCATATGAGGAATACAAGTTATACAATAAGCTAAAACTAAATAAATCACTAAAACTTCATCTAAAGGTCAAATCAAGCATGCTTATAGCCTATAGAAAGCCAATGATCTATTGTAATACATATCAAAATTTCACAAATATATGACTTACCATTTAACAGTTATGGCTAAAAGAAATAGGCACCAAAATTTCCCAATAAATGCAAAGGCAGCAAAGCTCCTCTTCACTTCAGCCTTTGTTGTGATTACTTCCCTTCTTTAAATTAGGCATGCAATAGCTTTTTAGAAATTTCACTCCATCATCTAACTTGTTCTAAAATTTCGCATGCATGCCTCTCAAACTCCAGATTTTATAGCTAATTGATTCTACTCTTCAAACCCTAGCAATAATTTGCCCTCTTGACACTTCACGGCTCATAAAACTTTCATTAAAGCTCCAAATGTATTGATTTTTGTTTTCATACAAAGCTCATACAAGCTACTATAAGCATCTAAAATAGCAAAAATATTGAAGAGATTTTCCGACTTGGGTAGTTGAACAAAATCTCTGCCCCTCTTCAACTGGTGGCAATAAACCCTTTTCCACTCTCAAGCTCACAACTTTTGCTCGCCAACTCCAAATGCTACAAAAAAGGTCTTAATAGAAAGCTAGCATGATTTCCTACACTTTTAATAAGTTTCATTAAGAATTACTTGAAATCAAACTTGCAGTGGCAGATCAAAGTTTTTGCCATCACTTTTTGATAGCAGCAGACATGATTCTACTAAAACAAGCATAACTTTTTGCTCACAACTCCAATACAAGAAAGTGAGTAGGTTCTAGAATCCTCACAACTTGAAGAATACACCTATCAATTTTTGTAACAAATGCCTCTATCTCCTTGGAGCTATCTCTCTCCAAATTCACCACTCAAAAAACTCCCAAACCTAGGCCTAGCAAGAGGAGTATATGTCCCTTTCCTTCCATATTAGACTATGACACGCCCACAGAGGCAGCCAAATCCTATTTGACAGGCCCTATTCACCCTATGCTCTTCTTTTTTTTCCCTCACAAGGTCCATTCTACCTCAAAAGTCAACAACAAAGGTAAAATAATCTTTACCTTTCTTCTAATTACAAAAGAGTCTATTCTAGGATATAAATAAGGTAGGAACAAAATAAATAGCCATCTTAATTTACTAATTAAGTGGCTATAATAAATCCTCTCCTTATAATATCTTCTAAAATAACTTCTAGCACTCATACATGTATTAATATTAGATACAAGATATATAATATTTTTATACACTGCATATAAATGTAGTATGACACCAGATATTGTTGTGGGATTGAAAGAAGATAGTAGCTTATAATAGAAAAATTTGTAGAAGATTGGATCACAAAGTTCATTCTTAGTTGTAGAATAGTAGTATTGATTGAGTGGTCGGCGTTGTTTCTAAGTCTTTATGTGTGTGTTGGACTCTGATGTTCGGAGGTGGTTAGTTGTGTGACCCTAACAATTTAATTCAATGCGGTTAGTCTTTCCCTATGTTTGAATTACCCTTTACAAGTTTTCTCTAGGTAGTATTGGTGGAATAAGCAAATTAACAGAACCACATTTTGGCGCTGCTGCTAAGGATTGATAATAGTATTGAGTATTAGGAATTAATTGTTGACTGTGTAGTTAAATTAGAGATGGAAAGCAATATCAATAATAGATGATGAAAGATTATAGTAAATAAGAATGAGAACATTACTGTGAAAAAAATATGTTAGTCGAAAAGAAGACAAGAGAGAGCGCTGTCGTACTGTAATTACTTACAGTATGTAAAAATTAGTTAAAATATATTATATGTTTATGAATCTAGATGTGTGTTAGAATGGTTAGTAAGTTAAATTAAAAATGGTTGATAGAAGAAACTTTATTTTATTTTATTTTACTTATTTTAGTTATGGTATTTAAAAATTATAAGATCTAAATGTTTAGTATGAAGCCTTGAGAGAAGGTTGGGACTTAAGGATGAAAATTCAAGCTAGTAAGAGGCTAATTGGGAGGAATGAAATCAAGCCATGGTCGGATGAAGGCAAGGAATAGGGAACTTCATCCCTATTGGTCGAATACCATGCCCAATGGGCTTTGAGGAGGCTGCCCGCGACCTTAACAAGGGTTTTCGGCGACTTCATAAAGGGGATTTGCAATTTCAGAGGTAGGATTGTAAAGTTTAGGGTTTTGGGTATAGTTTGAGAAGAAATTTTAGGCAATTTGGCGTTAGGATGAAGAAGTTATTCTTGTTCAAAGTTAAAGAGTGGATTTCATACATACTGTCACTCTTTTGGGATTTTGCGGAGTTGTACGGAGGCTTTTGGAGATCGGACGGTGCGGTTGGAAAGGTGATTTCAAGATCTACGTCTGTTACGAAGGAATTCTTAAGTTTTGAGTTTAGACGAAGGAGATATGAAGAGTTGAAGACAGCGCATCCAATTCCAAGGCAGTAAGTAGACCGTTTTGTTGATGGTGATGGGGTTTGCCATATCTTAAGTTTTTGGACGAATTTTTGTCTAAAAATTTCCAAGAAGGTGTATTATTGTGCTAAGAAGCTATACATCAAAGTTTCATAGCATTTGGACTTTTAGATTGTGAGATATGAAGAATTTAGTACACGGGTGTTTGTAAACAAGGGTTTAAAGCTACTGCTAGGGTTTTGGCGATATCTAAAGATCGATAATGAATCAACGGTTGAAATTTGTGGTGGTAGTTGTGAAGAATATATCAGTACTTCATGTAAATTTGGAGTAGTTTTGGACGGTTGGATTAAAAGTTATGGGTTATTGAAGTTTGGAAAAAATTCCCTTCCTACGGGAGAATGAGGGTTTAGAGTATTTTGTTATGTTTTGAGTGGTTTGAGGAAATTAGGCTTGTGTATTGGGTGTAATAGCCCTATGGAGATCTCTTTTATATAAAATTGGGGGTTTTTTATTATACTTGAATCTTGCTTGAGTAATTAGTGGCAGCCAGAAGCCCAGCGCTTTCTTGAGGCAGATTCTTTCTACCCCGACAGCGCAAGTAAGAAATTTGTTGCGAGACAAGTAAGAATGGAAGCTAAAAACAAAGTGTCGATAGAGTTGGATTAAACCATGGTTGCATGCCTGTCGGCACATCCGAGCATATCCAGAACATGAAAGATCTTTAATATTTCAGACATATATATTATTAAAGAAATTGCCAAGAGTACTTGTGGATAATTTGACGAATAGACCAGCGTATTTCTTGAGCCCATTAACGGAAAGAGAATGGAGCACAAAAAAATTAAATATTCCATTGGATACTTTCCTAATAGAGGATATAGTTGATTCTAGCAAGACTAGTTCTTTAAAAGGGCATGTATTGCTTGCCAATAAGGGCCAATTCAGTGTGTTTCAAAATCCAATATTTTTACCTCAACTTCAATCAATAAAATTATTTGTAGATATTAATAGCAAATTGGGGAGGCTTGGAAGTCCGAAAAAGATAATTCAGAGAGGCAACGTTGTCATATTATAATTGCTTACAGTATGTAAAATCTACTCAAAATGCATAATATGTTTATAGTAAAGTAAAGTAAATTAAAAGCGGTTGGTGTAAGAAAATTTATTTTACATTTTTATTTAATTTGGTTATAGGATTTAAATTACATAGATCTAAATGTTTAGTATGAGGTCTTGAGAGAAGGTGGGAATCTAAGGATGAAAATTTAAGCTAGTAAGAGGCTAATTGGGAGGGATGAAATCAAGGCATGGTCAGATGAAGGCAAGGAATAGAAAACTTCATCCCTATTGGTTGAATACCATGCCCAATGGACTTTGAGGAGGCTGCCCACAACCTTAATAAGGATTTCGGCAACTTCAAAGAGGCCATTTGAAAATCAAAGATTAGGATTAAAAAGCTTGTTTTTTGGACTACAATTTTGGTATAAAAATCAAGGGATTTGGAATATTAATGAAGGAGGAATAGGCGCTTGAATTTAAGGTATATAAATTGTACCTACTGTCACTCTTTTAAAGATTGAAGGAATTCTATGAGAGCTTTTGGAGATCGGGACGTGCGGCTATAGAGGTGATTTTAAGATCTACATCTATTGTTGAAGAATTATTACAATTGAAATTCTGAAGAAGGAGATATTGGGAGTCAAAGATAGTAGATTGAATTCTAAGGCAGTAAGTAGGCCGTTTTGTTGATAGTGATGGGATTTGCCATATCTTAAGTTTTTGGATGAATTTTTGTCTCAAACTTTTTAAGAAGGTGTATTATTATGCTAAAAAGCTATATATCAAAGTTTCATAGAATTTGAACTTTTAGATCGTGAGATATAAAGAATTTAGTACACAAGTGTTTGTAAATAAGGGTTTGAAGCTACTGCTAGGATTTTGGCGATATCTAAAGATTGGTAATGAATCAATAGTTGAAATTTGTAGTGGTAGTTTTGAAAAATACATCAATACTTTATATAAATTTGGAATGGATTTAGATAGTTGGATTAAAAGTTATGAGTTATTGAAGTTTGGAAAAAATTCCCTTCTTATGGTGGAATGAGGGTTTAGAGTATTTTGTTATGTTTTGAGTGGTTTGATAAAATAAGACTTGTGTATTGGATGTAATAGCCCTATGAAAGAGACTTTATATATATTTGGAGGTTTTATTATACTTAGATCTTGGTTGAGTAATTAGTGGCAACCAAAAGCCCAATGCTTTCTTGAGGCAAATTCTCTCTACCACAACAATGTTTATTTTAACAAAAAAGTGAGTAGAACATTGTCACCTTCAATGGTGGCGGGGGGTCCAACAATACCAATTGTGGTATAAATGGGTGCGGTGGGTGATCGCACAACTAGCATAGCCTCATTACTTACCTTTAGGGGTCTGCTAGGAGCCGACCCAGATCAACACTTGTCTCAATTCCTGACTGCATGTGTAGCCAATAATGGTAGAACTAAAGATATTTGGTTAAGATGGTTGCGAGCGATCTTAAAAGACATGGCATTTGAATGGTATAATCACCAACCTATGGCACAATGTCCTAATTGGGAGGCATTGAAAAATGTATTTTTGATTCATTTTTTACCAATAGGATTTGAAGAATGTCTTAAGGAAAGATTAATGAATAGCAGAATGGTATCAAGAGAAGTGGTGCAGTCATATTATGGCCGAGTAGCAGATATCCTTCATAAATGGCCAAATCATCAATTGCCAAATTTGTTTGTTATGTCTATATTGGTTAACGAACTATATCCACAAGAATTGAAGATGTTTGTAAAGGAGGCCCAATTTGCAACCGTGGCTACTTCATTTGATTGAGCTAAGGTATAGAAAGAATATCATCATGACCAATTCTTAAACACAAGAGTGATGATGATTCCATCTCAAGGAGGGTATCAAATACCAAACTGGAATGAAACAATGGACGATTATCCAAGAACAATTGATTACTGCGCCAATCCGCAGGAGATAATGAATGTTGTTCCATTGCAGGCTGTACCACCAACAACTGCAGTTTTGTATTCCCTATACATTCTATATCAAAAATCAATATCTATAAAATAATTATCTAATGAACTAATATCAAAAGATCTAAATGAGATCTTATTGTTAACTTTGACAAAGAAGATGGACGAGTTGGCTGTTAATTTGACAAAGGATAAGGAAAAGAGGCATAAATTGACTAATATGCACTCTAATATTTGATACAATAATTATAAGGGATAAGGCCATTTGGTACCGGAATGTTCTTTACCACCTCAAATGACTGTGCAATGTACAATTTGTAGAGGTAAGCATATAACCACCAATTCTTGGAATTTAAGAAAGTAACAACAGTTTGGAAATCAGACCATGATTCAACCTACTTTGTGGGATGTTAATCAAGTTCAGATAGGAAATAGGTTTGGCTAGAACGGGAATTGTCCAACTAAACAAAATAGAAATTTCTTTAATTTTTAAAATTTTGAGTATAATCAAGAAGATGATCCCAATTCTCAAGGTTTTGTACAAAATCAGCAAGGACACTCCCAATATCCACCCCTTCAAAATCCAATTTCAGATCCTATAATACCAACTGGTCGGTCGGGATCCTTTATCCATCCAACTCAAAACAAGCCTAGTTGGTATATACCAGTCGAAACGCCCCTTATTCTTGATGGAGGTGGAAGAAAACTACTCCGATGCTATCATTATAGGCAAATAGGAAATTATGCTAGTGAATGTCTCAATCTAAGAGCTAGTGATGATTATGCTCCAGTATGTCAAAATTATAAGCAATCTGGACATACTTACCAACAGTGCAATGCTCCATTTAATGTTAATAACTAAGATCAGCATATCTAGCTACAAAGTCAGATGGAGGACAATATTTGAATTCTCCAAGATTCTGTGATAAATTGCGTGGAATGCGTCCATGCAGTATTTACTCGGGCCTAACAAAAAGAAAAAGATCTAATTCAAAAATTGGAAGTACTAGTTGTGGCAGACCAATGTAATTTATTAGATGGTACTCCAAATCTAACACTAGTAACAAAGGTATTACCAATATTTGAATCCAATTTGTCTAAGCAACTTCAGGATGTCCCTAGCCCTAAGATATTGGTTCAACCAAAATCAATACTAATATCTGCGAAGTTTCAAGAGCCATCTTATCTATTAATAGATCCTCTCATGGACAAGAATTTTGACAAAGTCCATTTAGCAGTTCTAGTTCCAAACTTCGTAAGAAAATTATCTCAAGGGATTAAATTAAAATCCATGAAAAAAAAGAGGGCCTTAAAAATTGTTGCCAATATGAAACCATATGATATTATGAAAGATTTGGATGAAATTAAACCTTCTATTACAATGAAGCAATTGTTAACGGTTGCACCAGAATGTCATTCTACATTGAATTCCTTGTTAATACAACGTAGAGTTTGTAATAAAAAAATTCATGAGGTTAGTTTGAATCTGGATTCGAGAGCATCAACTATCGATGTATTAATTGATGGTATTTTCATTCTTGGAATTCAAGTAGATAGTGGCTCTAGTGTAAACTTAATGAATACTGATACAATAGAGGAGTTGGATTTAAAACAATTATTATCCACGACATTAATATTGAAAATGATAGATCTTAGTAGGATGAAACCAATGGATATCTTACATTGTATTAATATTGTAATCGCGAGAATTACGTATGAAATTGATTATATTATTTTTCAATTACAAAGTTCCACTTTATCATATCCAATTTTATTGGATTAGCCATGGCTATATCAAGCCAAAGCTAGGAACGATTGGAACTAAGGAACGTTAACTATTAGGGAGGGTAGTGCCAAGATTGTTTTACAAATGTATCTAATTTAATATCATGGGGAGTCTCAAATTATGGGCACAGAAGCAACATCTGATCATAAGGGCTAATCTGAGGCAGAATATGATGAAGTTAAGGATGTAATATAAGTTGGCAAGGATCCAATTCACATGCAAAAGCAGGGCGTGTTATATTAGTATGGAAGACCTGGAGAATATTTATGGTATCAAGAGGATGCAGCAAATTTTGATGATGTCATCATAAATTGGATGAATAATCGTGCGATAAATGAAATCAGTACATTGGAACCAGAATTGGGTACTTCCAATGTAACGGATCATATGAAGGTTTCACAACAGGAGAGGCAAATCAAACCAAAGGTTGTTATGAAACTTGGGTGCCAATCCATTAATTTGGGCTCTAATGAAACATCCTAGATTATCAAAGTATATACCGATATTACAAGTATAGAACTGAGAAATTGGAAAGAATTCTTTCTACATCATAAATTTGTTTTTGCTTAGTCGTATGCGGATTTAAAAGGTATTTCTGCCAAAGTTTGCGAGCATTGAATTATCTTAGAGGAAGATACTACACCAATTCATCAAAGACAATACTGCTTCAATCCAAAATATTCTCTGATAGTCAACAAGAAAATAGATAAATTTTTAGACGTGGACTTCATATATCCAGTCTTGTATAGTAAATGGGTTTCACCAATTGTGATAGTATCAAAGAAAAATAGAAAAATCCGTATCTGTTAAGACTTTTATAAATTAAACGTGGCTACTAAGAAGGATTATTTTTCTTTACCTTTTACAAATAGTATACTAGACGCAATAGCTGGGCATGAATATTATTCCTTTTTGGACGGATTTTTAGGTTATAATCAAATAAAAATTACAAAAGAGAACCAGTTGAAGACCACTTTTACTACAGATTGGGACACATTTGCTTATAAAGTGATGCCATTTGGATTATGTAATGCCCTAGCCACATTTCAAAGGATAATAACGCAAATATTTCAAGATTATTTATAATTATAGACGGAGATATTTTTAGATGATTTTTGTGCAAATCATTTAGAATGTCTTAGTAAATGTTTGGACTAATATGATAAATATGGGATATCTTTGAATTTTAAAAAGTGTCAATTTGGCATACTAACGGGAAAGCTTTTAAGATACATTGTTTCTTTGGCCAGTATTGCTACTGACCTAAATAAAATTATTCATATATTGGCCTTATCAAAGCCAAAAATAATATCGGATATTCATGATTTTGTATGCCATGTTAGCTATTATAGATGATTCATTCATTTATTTGTAGTAATATATCAACCGTTAACGAATCTCTTAAAAAAATTACTATCGGATGGATCTAGTCTAATTTGGATTGAAGAATGTACAGTTGCATTTGAGGAGTTAAAACAAAAATTGATGTCAACACTAGTACTTGTTATACCTTGTTGGACAAAATTATTTCATGTTTATATTGATGCCTTGACTGTTGCTATTGGATTTGTGTTAAGCCAAAAAGATGAAAAGAATTTGGATCATCCTATCTATTATGTTAATCGATAATTTGTTGCTGCGGAATAAAATTACACTATAACTGAACGGGAAGCCTTGAGAATGATCTATTTTGTCTAGAAATTTTGGCATTATTTGCTTGGTTACTCATTTTTGTTTCATATCAATTATGATACTCTTAAATATATGATTAATAAACCTCAATTGAATGGACGCATTGCTCGATGGGTGTTACTCCTTTAAGAATTTAATTTTATTATTAATGTTTGACCAGAAAAGAATCATGCCAATATAGATTATTTATCCCACTTATCTAATATACTAGGTAACAAACCTATCAATGATGCACTTCCTAATGCGAAATTATTTGCCATCGACATAATCACCCCAGAATATAATGAATTGATCCAGTATCTAACATTTTAGACATTTCCACCTACATATAGTGAGAAACTTAAGAAACGCCTGATTTTGAAAAGTACGTCATATATGATGATTAGGGATACCGTATATAAGCAAGGGAGAGATGGAATTCTGCGCCGCTATATTTTTCAAAGTGAAGTCCATACCATATCGGAAGATGCCATTTGGATAGTTGTGGAGGGCATTTTGCTGGTGACAACACTACTCGCAAAGCTTTAATGGTTGGATATTGGTGGCCAATAATGTTCTCAGATGCACACCAATATGTCCAATGTTGTGATCCTTATCAGCGTATTGGTAGACCTATGGAAATTTCTGCCAAGCCGTTGATACCAATTTTGGCTCAAATACTATTTGAGAAATGGGATATTGATTTTGTAGGACCAATTACACCAACCTCATGAAATGGCCATAAAAGATATATTTTAATAGCAATCGATTATATAACAAAATGGGCTGAAGCGATGACAACAAAAAATGAAAATGCTAATATAGAACCAAATTTTTATATGAAAATATTAACATTCGATTTGGGTGTCCTAAAGAATTGGTTAGGGATCACGAAACCCATTTTATTAATTCTACAATTGCGGCTTTGAAGGCTAAATACGAGATTAAGCATCAGAAGACAACTCCATATCATCCTTGGGCCAATGGACGAATTGAAAAGACCAACGGTATTTTGTGCAAAATTTTAACTAAGACGGTGTTGGGTGTGGGAACGGACTGGGATACAAAAATATTTGCAACCTTGTAGATGTATCGTACTGCATTGTCATAATGTGGCGCAACTATTAGGTGAAAGAGTGTAGAAATAGTATATTATAAAAGATCTTAGTTCAAAATATTATAGCAAATTATCTAAAAAAAATAGATAATAGTAAAAAGGGAGTAAAACTAATGTATGTTAATATTGCCCTTTTTACAAATGAGCTTCTATTTACTTTGTAGGGCCATAAATAAGGCAAAACAAAGAAGATTGAAAAATAAAATAATATAGGTATATATAGGAGGGAGTTAAAAATAGGTTTCAAAAAAACTTTTTGCAAAAATCTCGAAATAGATACCCAGAAAGGATCGATTATGAATTGGGATCAAAATCAGATCCCAAGGCACAAAACTGCATGCCTACGGCAGATCCAGGGGGCTTTTGCAGATCAAAGATTGGAATTAGAGAGGAGACTTGAAGCGTTTTGTATAAATGTTAGTTTTGAGTGATTTGGATAAGAAATGACTTTGTAATAGCTTTGCAAAGTCAGGGTTGTTTTTGGCAACTTGGGATTTTGTGAAATAAAATAAGATTGATATTTTAGGCAACTTCAAAAGTTTTGTAGCAGATCCACAGTTAGAAATTTGTGGATTTTTGGATATTGTTGTTGTTAGTGTGTGCTATGAATTTGAGTTGAATCTAATAGTTTAATTGTACGTAATTGGGATTTAAGTGGGTCAAGATCTCGGAAATTAAGTTTTGAGGGTTGGTTATGGTTTTTGAGATCTTGAGCAATTTGCCAATTGGATTGGAGTAATTTTTATTTATGTGGATAGTAGACTTATTTTTCTACATACATGAGTGATTTGAGAGTGATTGAACGGTGAAGAAGAGAGAAATCAGCACTAGAAGATCAGCATCAAGGTTGGAGAAGGAGGTCGACCAACACCCAAGAAGTTTTTGGGGTATTTCTTCCATTTGATAAGTTCGATTTCCTTCAAATCTATTGTGCTTATTGTTGACTAAGAAGTTAAAAGGTATATAAAGTTTTAAGTAAGATCAACAGTCTAATCAATAGATATTGAGGTTCTAATTTTTCCTAGGATTGATTTGAATTGGTTAGAATTTGGTTTAAGATTTGATTAGGGTTTGGTTTAGAGTTTAGGATTTTCTTAGGGTTTGATTTAGGATTTAGGGTTTAGGGTTTGACTCAAGTTTTGACTAGGATTTGACTAGGGATTGGCCAAGGTTTGGCCAAGGTTTGATTTAGGATTTAATTTAGGTTTTGACGAGGGATTGACTTAGGATTTGACTTAGAATTTGACTAGGATCTGAACAAGATATGACTTAGGATTTTAAGATTTTTATTTTTAATATTTTCTAAATTTAGTATTTTATATGTTATTTTCTTTTATGATTAATGTATGATTTATTTACTCTTCTTTTATAATTTCTTTAAGATTGGATCAAAGTTTGATTAATATTGTTAAGGTTCAATAGAAGTTGTTTAGGATTCTATTAGAGTTGTTAGGATCTTGTTGTTTTGTATTTCTTTTTTATCTTCTACAGCCAGGTACTCGGAGCATTCTCAAGCAAAATTGCATGTATTACGATAGCGTATAAAGTGACTCCTACTTTTATACCATTCCAATTAGAATACGGATAAGAGACAATATTACCAATTGAATTGGAAGTTCCGAGTTTACAAATTGCATTGGATGAACATCTTGGTGACTAGGAATCCTTCCAATATCGGTTATTACAATTGAAAAAAGTTGGATGAAATTAGAACTATGGCTCTTTTAACTATGGAAGCTACACAATGCCGCCGTAAGAGTTACTATGATAGCAAATTACGTCCTAAATCTTTTATGCCTAATGACCTAGTACTTCTTTATGATAGCCGCTTTCATAAACTTTCAAGAAAATTCTAGGTCTGTTGGCATTGACTGTATTGAGTAATTGAAGCCTTTCCTAATGGTTCAGTCCAATTAGAAGATTTTATGGATATTCAATTTATTATCCAAATTAACGAAAACCGGTTACATCTTTATTTTACGTAAACCTGGGATGGGTTTTCAAAATTGGGAGGGAAGAATGTGTACCTGTTCATGATAGATTACTTTATTGAAGGTGCATGATGGTTAGAAAAGACAGTTGATGGTCAGTTTTGGATCCTAATATGGACTAGGCAGGGAAATCAAAAGTGATGATCTGGTACACTAGATTAAAGATTGTTGATTCAGACCGTGAGTAAAAAATTAGGAGCGACGCACTTAATAGAAATTTTCATTAGCAATCTGATTTTGAGCTTGGTTTTTCAAATGTATGCTTATTGGAGTGTAGAGATTTTTATAGTCAGAGAATAACGTTAGTACAAGCAAATAGTGCATGATAAGCATTATACAATGTTGTTGGAAAGATCAAAGAGAGTTGCGGACATAGAGGAGAATGTCTGAAATGTGAGAAGTAAGAATAACTTGTAATCGCCATCCCTAGTGATGATGACCAACATAGAATCAATGAAGTTAAAAATCTGTTAGTCTTCACAAAGGCCGAGAGATTTTAGAAATGCATAGATATATGTGTTTTTGCAAGGGTCAGATAACTTGCTACCAATTGATGTAGAACTGTTAGTAGAGTACATGGAAAATTATGACCTAGAGGATAGTTCGAGTGTAATAAAGGAGAGAATAATTAGGATCAATGAGAGTATCTTACAAAAGGTATTACATCTACCAATAGGTGAGCTTCCGATAGGTGTCGAAGTGTCGAGTGACTTCAGACCGGTGTCATGAAATAAATACATCCATATATAGAAACCTAATTTAATTATCTTTTTTTCAAAATTTTATTAAGTTCTTTCTTTCTTCTTACCAATCTAAGTTTTTATATAGTTTAGGAAAAATTTCTCACTTTCTTTCTTTTTCTTTGGTTAAATTTTTATCTTATCTTTAATCTTAACTTTAACTTTGATCTAGCCTTGAAACTTTCTTTTATTTCTTTGATCTTTTTTCCAATCTTAGATTTTAATAGATTCAGGGTTATATTTATAGATATAAGGAGTTTTGACTTTGAGATTGAATTTAGGATTTACCAAGGATAAATAGTAGATTTGGATGTCAATAGTCGGCTACCATTAATAGTGCTGACTTGGAGGATTAGATTTGGGGTTTTTATAACTTTAAACTATTAATTGTTGACTTGGACTTTGAAGACCTTGGCTGCGACTTCTTTGACGAGCTCGGAGGAGAAGAAGATGGGGTTTTTTGGCAAATATAGAGAGGTATTCAAAGAGAGCTTCTTCTTGGCATGAGTTTAGGTGGTAGAAACGTAGGATTCAGAGCTTAGATGAGAGAGATATGCTTGTTTGAACTTAGACTACTAATATGACACCTACTGTCATTTTTCAGGGTATATTAGAAGTTTTAAGATACTAGTAAGAAATCGAAAAGTTGGATTAGAAACTAAACTTCAAGCTACACATTTTACGTCCAAGAATTGATAGAAATGAGTTTAGAATGAGTGAGATATGGCTAGTTAAACCCAGCAAATTAAACTGGGGTTTTGAAGAAATTAGATAAATAGAAGGGTTTGCTTTAAGCTAGAACATGAGTTTCAAGAAGAACTTGAAGCTCATTTTTTGTGAACATATTACTTATACTATAAAGAGTCTATGTCTAAAATCTCATATCAATTGAGACTTTGATTAGGGAGTAATGGCAAATTTGTTCTCAGGTATCTAGGGTTTTGACTTTTACAAGTACCTGCCAAGGATTTGGTGTTATCTAACGATCGGCAATGAATTCATAGCTCAAAATTTATGTGATGAGGATCAAAGGTATGAGTTATGATTTCCCAAATTTTGAGCTTATTTGAACGATTGGATCTTAACTTATGAATTTTCAAGTTTCAGGTTGAGATTTGAGTTCTAAAACTACCTGCCAAGGATTTGGTGATATCTAATGATCGGCAATGAATTCACGGCTCAACATTTATGTGACAAAGATCAAAGGTATGAGATATGTTTTCCCAAATTTTGAGCTTATTTGAACGACTGGATCTTAAATTATGAATTTTCAAGTTTCTGGTTTGGTTTTACTTATATAATTACTTGCTAATATTTTGATGATATCTGGTGATCGGTAATGAATTCACAGTTGAGAATTTTTGTGAACATGACTAAAGAAGTGAACTCTATGCTTCCAAAATTTGAACTTATATAAACGGCTGGATTTCGATTTATAAATTTCCAAGCTTATAGTTTGTTGATTTATTATACACATGGTTTTGTGACTATAAAAGAAAAATTTAAAAAAGTTTGTGCATATTGGATCCAACTTGATTGTAAAGAGGGACCTTGCGTCTACCTGAAGCGGACTTTTGCCACGACACCGGTGTCAAGTAGAGAGAATTTGCCTTGGAAAAATACAAGGTTCCAAGCTGCTACTAGAACTAGTAGGAAACATAAGAGGGAGTTGTGCAAGTATCTTATATACTTGCACAATATTTGTTCAAGCTTTCAAATTATACTTATATTATACTTGTACAAGACTTGTATAAATATAAAGTATAAACCCTTGAATAATACTTATATAAATACTTGTATAATTCTTGATATAATACTTATACAAATACTTATATAAAATAGTATATAATCCTTGATATAATACTTGTATAAATATTTATATAAATATTATATATAATACTTATAGAATATTTATATAAATACTTGATATAAATACAAGTATATATATTTGTAAAATAGGTATAAGCAAAGTATATATATATATTCAAGTATACCTCAAAATACAACCGCATATAATACAAGGCATACAACAAGCTGAAACCAAATAAATCACTAAAAATCCATCCAAAGGTCAAATCAAGCATGCTTATAGTCTATTAAAAGTTAATAACCCATTGTAAAACATATCAAAATTTCACAAATAGATGTCTTACTGTTTAAAAGTTATGGCTAAAAGAAATAGGCACTAAAATTTCCCAACAAATGCAAAGGCAGCAAAGCTCCTCTTCACTTCAGCCTTCGTTGTAATTACTTCCCTTCTTTAAATTGGATATGTAATAGCTTTTTAGAAAGCTCACTCCATCATCTCACTTGTCCAAAAATTCTGCATATATGCCTCTCAAACTTTAGATTTTATACTAGTTGATTCTACTCTTCAAACCCTAATAAAAATTTGCCCTCTTAACACTTCATGGCTCATAAAACTTTCATAAAAGCTTCAAATATATTAAATATTGTTTTCATAGAAAGCTTACACAAGCTACTATAAGCACCTAAAATATCAAAAAGATTGAAGGGATTTTCCGACTTGGGTGGTTGAACAAAGTCTCTACCCCTCTTAGTCAGGTGTCAACAAATCCTTTCCCACTTTCAAGCTCACAACTTTCTTTCTCCAACTCCAAATGCTACAAGAGATAGCTTGATAGAAATCTAGCACAATTTTTTACACTCTCTACAAATTTCACTAAAAAAGACTTGAAATCAAACTTGCAGTGGCAGATCAAAGTTTCTACTGTCACTTTTCAATAGCAGCAGACCTCACTCTATTAAAACAAACATAACTTTTTGCTCACAACTCCAATACAAGCAAGTGAGTAGGTTCTAGAATCTTCACAATTCAAAAAATATACATCTTAATTTTCATTATAAACACTTCTTTATCCTCAAAGCTATCTCTCCAAAATTCATTGCTCAAAAAACTGTCAAATCCTAAGTCCAACAAGAGGAATATTCTCCCCTTTTCTTCCACATCAGCCCATGCCACGAGCACATGGGCAGCCAAAATCCTATTAGATAGGTCCTATTCACCCCATACTCTTCTTTTTTACCCCTCAGAAGGTCCATGCTACCTCAAAGTCAACAAGAAAGATAAAACAACCTTTATTTTTCTTCTAATTACAAAAGGATCTTTTCTAGGATATAAGTAAGGTAGCAACCAAAACAAATAGCCATCCTAATTCACTAATTAAGTGGCTAAAATAAATCCTCTCCTTGTAATATCTTCTAAAATAACCTGTAACACTCACATATGTAGTAATAATAAGTACAAGATATATAATATTTTTACACACTGCATGTAAATGTAGTATGACACTGGAAAGCTACTTCAAGGGAGACATGTCATCATTTGAGAAGAATCAAGATTAGAAAGTGACAGAGGCACTTACACCAGAGCTTGTGGAGTGGATGCGGTTCGTTCAGAAGAGGTTAGGCTTGAACCAACATACCACATACATGTCCAAACGCTTATTGTTTGCTACAATCGAAACACTTGAAGGCATGGTGTTTAATTGGGCAGCCTTTGTAGCAACCTGTATCCATACACAGATAAGAACCAAGCGGAAAACGGATAAATTTATATCTTTACGATGCTCCAACTATGTGCACTCTGTTATTGCATATACATTAAGTCAACCAGTAGTGGAGAAAATTGTACCTTCTCCAATGCCGCAACAAGGTATACAAAGTTTATCAGTTAGTCCAAAGGTAGTGGTGCACAAAATTGGGAAATCAAGTAGATCGCAAAAACGGGAGGCTATCTTGGCGACTACACCAGGGCGGGCTTCAATTCGTGCAATAATTGCAAAGGCAACTAAGGCTCCAATTTCGAACACTAAAATATTAGAAGGAAAGAACCTCATAGAAGTAATATTGGGTCAAATTTTCCAATTGCAGCTTACCGTGAGTCAGTTGGAAGGAAATTTAAAGCAATAATTGGAATTGAATAGGAAGGAGATAATCGAGAAAAGCTGCCGAATTGTGGAACAAGGTCTCTTTAGTAGGGCAAAGACAGAATCCAAGGTGGCATTGGAGCGTAAATTAGTGGACGAAAAGAAAAATTGGACAAATGATAAAGATTGCACTCAAAGAATTCTGAACGGCCAAAAGTAAGAATTAATAGAGAATCGCAGAATATGAGATTTAGAAAGAGAGGCACTGAAGTGCCAATTGCAAGCAGAATGTGAAAAAGCAGCAAAATTGAAACAGGAGAAGGTGAAATTGAAAGACCAATATAGAATTAAAACGGATAAATTGTAGGCAGAAATTGGTGCATTGAAGAATATAGTGACAAATTGGAAGGCGATTTGGCCAATGTCGTTCAGCCACAGGTATCTGTTTTGTCAATTTCGAATATTAGTGAGCTGAAGGAGAAGATAAAGCAACAAGAATGCCAATTAGAGGCAAAAGATGCCAAAATTCTACAATTAGAGGCTCAAGTTCGGGAATTGGGAGCAGATAACGAAGATTTATTAGAGCAGTTGAAGAACAACAATGTGGATTTATTGAAGGAGGATGAAGACATGCTGTTAGGACTAGACATAGAAGAACCTCCTACAAAGAATCCAGGAGTATCTCATTTTAAAGAGCCAGCTTCATGATTAAAAATTCTTTTTATCAATTTTATATTTGCGAAGGCACTGCACAATTAGGAGCGGGGCTATGTAGAATGGATAGAAATTTTATGATTTACGATACATAGTTTGTAGGATTAAAAATAGGTAGTAAGACAATAAATGGCGAGTTTAGAAGGCAAAATAGATGAGGAAGTTAGGAAAAGTAGTTATCATTGGTTGTATAGCAGTTAACATAGTTGGAGTAAGTATAAATTGATTTGGTATGGAAGAGTCAGGGCTAAACTGTAATATTACTAAGCCGAGGTAAGCTTGGTGCTACCTCTTATTATATTTTTTATTTAGTGGAGAATCCGGATTTCATTTCGATTGATTGAACCATGTCAATTATGGAGTACAGAAATAAAAATATATAATTCAATTATGGATGAATAAAGAATTGTAATCGATTGTTGCTTGAATTTGGTGTAGCAAATTGGCAACCGAAGACTGGATATGTTGATGCAGTTTATTTATGAGTAATAATGTTATGCCGTATTAGCTGTGAGAGTTGAGCGATAAAAGAGAATTTTAGAGAAAGATGATTTGTTTCAAAAGAAGTTCTTAGTGAGAAGTTATTTCTAGTGATTAGAGAATGAAGCAAGGTAAATAGTCTATTGAGAGAATGTAGCATTGTCAGATATTGTTGTGTGATTGGAAGAAGATAGCAGATTATAGTAGGAAAATTTGTAGAAGATTGAGTCACAAAGTTCATTCTTAGTTACAAAGTAGGAGTATCAATTGAGTGGTCGGCGTTGTTTCTAAGCCTTTATGTGTGCGTTGGACTCTGATGTTTGGAGGCAATTAGTTGTGTGACCCTAACAATTTAATTCAATGCGGTAAGTCTTTCCCTGTGTTCGAATTATCCTTTACAGATTTTCTCTAGGCAATATTGGTGGAGTAAGCAAAACGACAGAATCATAGTTATGAAGGCTTCAACAATGATTAAATAATAGGGTTATCTTTTTACCCTAGTATAAGACACTATCAATGGCTGAAAGGACTTATCAACTACTTTTGAAGGGAATAAAGATCAAAATATGTGATAAATATAATTTGGCATATCTTGGACTTCCTTAATACATTGTCATAGTAGAGAGAATTTGTCTCAAGAAAGCATGGAGTTTTTAGTTGCCACTAATTATTCAACTAAGATCCAAAATAATATAACCTCCAAATTTATATAAAAGACTTTTTGATAGGTCTATTACACCCAATACATAAGTCTTATTTCCTCAAAATACTTAAAATATAACAAAATACTCTAAATAGAGAGGGAATTTTTCTTCAATTGTAATAAATCATAAGTTTTAATCTAATTGCCTAAATCTATTCAAAATTTATATAAAGTAATAATATATTTTTAACAACTACCACCACAAATTTTAACTGTCAATTCTTTATTGATCTTTAGATATTGCAAAAATTCTAACAGTAGCTTCAAACCCTTATTTACAAACACCCTTGTTTACAAATACCTAAGTATTAAATTCATCATATCTAACAAATTAAAAGTTTAAATACTATAAAACTTTGATATATAGATTTTTAACATAATAATATACCTTCTAAAAAATTTATAGATAAAAAATCGTTTTGAAGCTCAAGATATGGTAAAAACCATGACTATTAATAAAATGGTCTACTTATTGCTTTAGAATTCAATCTATTATTTTTTATTTCTAATATTTTTTTCTTTAAAAATTTAAATATAATAATTCTTCTATATTAAATATAGATCTTAAAATCACCTCTCCAATCACACCTCCTGATCTCCAAAAGCTTTCATATAAGTCTTTATATCTTTAAAATAATGATAGTAGATATTATTTGTATATCTTAACTTCAAGCGCCTATTCTTCCCTCATAACAACTCTAAATCTCTTAATTCTTATATCAAAATTATAATATAAAAAATAAGCTTTCTAATCCTAGTTTCTAAATTTTTCAATACTCAGTCTAAAATTAACAAAACTCTTATTCTCCTTGCGGACAATCTCCTCAAAGCCTATTGCACATAACCATTGACAAATAGAAATGAAGGACTTTACCTCTTGCCTTTATTCATCCATTCCTTGCCTTCATCTTTCTAAATAAGCCTCTAAGTAGTTTAATTCTTTATCTTTGGCTCTCAATCTCCTCTCAAGGATTCATATTATATATTTAGGTCCTATATAATTTAAATGCCATAATCAAAGTAAGTAAAATAAATCAAAATAAAGTTTCTTATATCAATTCTTTTAAATACTTTATTAGCCATTTTAACACATATTAGAATTTATAAACATATTATGTATTTTGACTAATTTTTATATATTATAAGTATTTATAGTACGATAACATAATCACTGCTCTTCATGGAACTCATCCATAGAAGGGAAAATAATGTCACAGACATAAGATTTATTCCAATAATTATCTAATTAATATAGATAGATAGAAGTAGGTAGAAGTAGATTAATTTGATAATATCTTAGAGATAAGCTTCCTAGAATAAAATGCTGCCATGTTAGCATTTAGGTAGATAATATGAATAGAAACAAGAGTGAAGTCTTCTTCACTCTTGTCAATGCCTTTCGTGTTTTTAGTCTTATTTCAAGAATCTCTAGTCTTTTTGTCTTTAACAATAGCCATTCTAGTTTTAATATTATTCTATCTTTAAATAATTTTTTATTTTTTTGAGTGATACAAGAATGTATTGAGATTTTGATCTTTTATTGATTCATGCCCTTGACATTGTCTTAGAACAATTAAGGATTGTAAGAGTTTATAAGGGCAATGCTGAGAGTTCTTGGACCTTGAACAAATGTCTTAAGAAAGCATAAAGTCTTTTATAGCCTTCTATATTTGAGGCCATCAAAAATTTTAAAAAATAAGTTCTAAAGTTTGATTAAATCAATAATAATACGTAGTTGGAAAGTCATAGTAAGATCAAAGAACATACAATCATGTTGGTCTTTTTGGAATATATAAATATTTTTCAAAATATAGAAGGTTTTCCTTGAGCTTAAACTTGTCAATATTTTTATCAAAACAATGCTTGATATCAAAGGCCAAAGTATCATTAATAGTTACAATATGCACGTTATTAAGGAAATTAGAATCAATAAGTATCAATGTAATAGTGGTGTAAAGGCAAAATTGCCTCGACTTCAACAAAATTATATATTGTTGATCAAATACTGCCTCTCTTGTCTTTAATATAAGATATGATTTCTTTGATAAAGCATCAAATAATCCTTTTTGCTTCCCAAGTTGATAAATAATAACAAAATTAAATAAAAATAATAACATATTCCATTGAGTTTGGTTGCAATTAAGAATCCGAGGTAACATAAAATATTTCAAGTTCTTGTGATCTATGCATACAATCACAAGATGTATTCTTCCTTCAAAAAAATGATGCCATTTTTGAAAAGAATCCGCAAAAGCAAATAGTTTTTTATTATGGATTTCAAAATTAATTTTGGCAAAAAAAAATTTTTGAGAATAAAATGCAAGAAGATAGAATTTATCATCTATATCCAATTGTAAAAGTACAATCCTTAATATAAAATCCAAAGTATTAATCTCTATGTAGAATGCTTTTATAAAGTTTAGATGCACCAAGATTAGAGTTGTAATAAATATCATCTTGAGGTCTTAGAATACCTTTTCCACTTGAAGCCTCCATTTCAACTTGTCTTTGCATGTTAATCAAGTAAGCAAGGCGACAACTTGAAAGTAATTTTTGATAAAAATCCAATAGAAGTTAACAAATCTAAGAAAATGTTATATGTCTCTTATAGTCTTTTGAATGGTCCATTATATAATTGCCTCCATCTTCTTAGGATCCATCATTAAATCCTCAATAAATACAATGTATCTCAAAATTTTTATCTTTGATTGATGAAATACACATTTTTTTGGCTTGGCATATAAACTTGTATTTCATAGCTTTTATAACGCCAACTTTACTTGTTCTTTGTGTTCCTCTAGATTTTTTGAGTAGATCAAGATATGATCAAGATATGATCAAGATAGATCACCACAAACTTATTTAGATGCTCTCAAAAGATGTCATTTATTAAATGTTGAAAGATAGCAGATGCATTTGTTAATCCAAAAGGTATGACATAATATTCAAAATATCCATACCTTGTCCAAAATATAATCTTCCATTCATTTCCTTCTTTGATTTGTACTAAGTTGTGTGCTCTACAAAGATCTTTCTTAGTGTAAATCTTGGCTTAGCCAAGTTGTTCCAAAAGTCTTGAAATTAACAATAATGGATAGGAATTTTTTATCATTATCTTATTCAATTTTTGATAATCAATACACATATATAAAAAAAACCATCTTTTTTCTTTATAAAGAATATAGGTTCATATATTGGAAATTTTGAATATCTGATGAAATTTTTTACAAGATTTTTATTAATATAATCCTTTACTGTCAAAAGCTTACTTTTAGAAAGATTATAAATTAAGCCAAAAGGTGGTTGCATTCTTTCTTGAAGATCTATAGCACAGTCATATGGTCAATGTTTTGATAATATATCAATATTTTTCTTTTGAAAACATCTTAAAATTTACTATACTCCTTTAGAATACTTGTTAATGAAGTCATATTTTTTTTAATTGGAGTTGCATAAATAATAAATGGTATACCTTCTTTGGCCAAACTTATAAAGATGTTTACTTCAACAAATAAGGGCTCATCAACTTGTGGCTTTTTATGAAGTTTTCTTGCAAGGATTTCTATTGAAAATATCATTTTTTGCAACTTCCAACCTATAGATAGATTATACTTTTTCAACTAAGAAAGTTTGAGAATAATAAGATTTGGAGGAGTCTTAATAATATTGAATATAATTTGGTTGCTATAGTCTTCAAACAACACTTTTACAAGCATTGTTTTATGGGTGATTCTTATCTAAGAAGCTTCTTGAGTAGCTTCTATCAAACTAAGAAGCTTCTTGAGCTCCTTCCACTAACTATGAAGCTTCTCAAGCTACTTTCACCAATTAGGAAGCTTCTCAACTAACTTTTATTAACTAAAAAACTTTTAAAATATTCTAGAAGGTTCTATAAACTTCCAAAGTGTATGTTCTTAATACTAGCTACTAATTATTATGATTTATATTAATAAAATATATTTTTTTATAATTTTGACTACACCATGGTAGTTAAAAATACCAAGCTAGCTTAGAAGCATTGATGGGCCTTCAAATGTTGCTCCAATTCTTCATAATGGCCTCCCAACATGATAAAATTATTTTTACCAAAGTCTTAAAATTATATTCTAAAAATTCTTAATAAATTCTACATAAATTCTAAAAAATCTTTTAATATTTTTAAGATATTAATATTAATTTTAAATTACTTTATTTTATCTTGGTAGTTTTTTATAGTAAGAAAGTTAATTTAAATTAATTAAAAATCTTATTTTTTATATAAATCACTAAAAAGCCATAAGATTCTCTTATATTTCTCTTACCTACTAACTAATATTAATACGTTTCTAATAAATAATACATATGAATAAAAGATCAACTTAGATATTAGTTTCAATAATTAAATATTAATTATTATAGTTAAAAAAAATATATTAAACCAACTAAGATAATTGCATCAAAGATTTACTAAGAGTCCATTTTTATATCTTTTTGCTTAATAAGACTATTCTAATTTATAAAAGCTTTTGAATCCTAATAAATATTTAGATGATCAATTAAAATTCCTAATTCTAATATTTTTATATCTAAAAAATATTAAAAATTTATTTTTCATAATTCCACCAATTAAAATATATTAGTAGAACTTATAATCTATCTATAATTTTATATTCTTTTTTAATTCTAAAATAATATTAAACATAAGTTTTAAATTTGGATTTTATAAATATTTTATATTTTATATTTTATTTTAAAGATTTAAAAAAAAATTAATAATATTTTTATATAGATTAAAAAATGATTTGATTTTATACACAAATACATATCCTCCTCTCAAATCCATTATTTGGTATCTATCCTATCATTTAATTATAAGTGAATATTTTTTTAATGTAAAAAATAAAAAAATATTTGATTTACTATCTCTTTATTATTATTATTTATTATTATTATTTAAATAAAAATATCCATAAGTATTACAAGTAAGAAAATAATGATATTTAATATAATCTAGAGCAAAATTAATATCATCCAAATAAAAAAAATTATAAAAAAAAATTATAAAATAGTATATGCTATAGTTTGGAAGCATCTAGTTTGGAAGAGCTAAAGGATTCTAAAACTCAATATCACAATTGATCTAATACCACAAAATTTGGAAATTTAAATCTCAAATAAAAAATCTCAAAAAATCTTAATGGTCTCTTGCACAAAATTTTCCCTTGCCATGTTTTTTTTTTTTTTTTTTTTTTTTTTTTTTGAAAGAAAAGAAAGCAAGAAAAGAAAAGAAAGAAAAAAAAGAAAAAGAAAAAATGGCTGAACCCCAAAGTGAGAGCCGTGGTGGCGACATGCCGACACGGGATGAATGAGGTCCGGCATGAGAGGAATGGAATCCTTCTGGGGGCGACTTTTACTTTACTTTTAAAGAAAAGGTTGCCCTGAGTTCCGAGCACAGGGGCAAAACAGCCGTTGTGAGCTTCCCTTCCCCTTCCCCTTCGCCTTGCCTTCCCTTCGTTCCTGGCTCCCCTCCCTCCCTCCCTCCCTCCATTGCTGTTGCTGTTGCTCTCCTCTCCTGTTGCTCCTCCTCCCCCCCCCCTCTTCCCTTTCCCCCTCCCTTCTAATTCCGTGGCCCCTGCCTCCTGCCATGCTCCTTGTCTCTTCTCCTCCTCCTCTTCTAATTACATTGTTCGAGACGACTTTGTTTTTGTTTTTGTTTATTTATTTTTATATTTTTATATTCTTTTATTCATTTTTTTGCCGTAGTACATTTTCTCTTAGGTTTCGCAATACCAAGGGGTTTCGGAAGTCATTTGAGAGGTGCGGACGTGGAGGAGTGGAGAGATGAAGTGTGCGGTTTTCATTTCAAGTTTGCGTGGGATTTTTTGATGGTCACTGTAATGGTTTTGAGGCGAGGTTAGGGTTGGAGGAGAGACCCTTGGGAGGGATGGGGATTAGGTTTTAAAACTATGCGATTTGTAGGGGGCTTGCGCTTCATCCGTGTTTTCTCATGAGAGGAATGATCGTATTTTGAGCGAATTCGAGCACAATTATATAAGCGAGTGAGGCACAGCTTGTTGCGTCGAAGTGTTTGGGCGAGACGTGGTTTGTTTTAAGAATAATCTAAACAATATTTGATTTTAAAAGTAAAATTATAGTTGGTGTTATCGCTACCATTATTATTATCCTCTTAAAGTCTCTGTAGCTCTAGTTTTGGCCCTGTCATTTTTTTCATCGCAGTGAGGCATTCGAGCTACTCGAACTGGAGGTAGCACAGACCGTGAAGGTGCATCTGAAGAAGATTGCGTCTGATAATGTGCCGCAAGGCCCGGGCCGGGGCATTATGGGAAGTACAGAGGAGCCTGAACGCAAGCGCCGCCACAATAATCTCCACCATCCCGCGTCTGCGTCCCCGCCACTTAAGAAGCCGGCTATCACTTCCGCCTCGGACGATAAGAAGGTATGGCTTCCTTCTGTTCAATATGGTATTCATGTAGGGTTTATTGCGCTATTTTTCGGTCAAGAAAATACTCGTCGTTTTTTAATATTAAGGCGCACGCTGCATGCGTTCTGTATGGGCATGCTCCCATGGTAATTCCTCGCATTTCTATTTCTGATGGAGCAAGAAGCAACGGAGATGCAGGTTAGTTGTCAGTCCAAATAGTGCAGTAGGGTTTGAAGAAATATTTTTAATTTCTACGCCTCAAGGATCGTCTGAATGACCTATTTTTTGTATTCCGATGCTACGACAACGAATCTAAATGTTCAACTTAAACCTCATCATAAGCAAGTGGCATTTAGGCGCGCATATATTTTATGAAATTGGAAAGAAACCTAGTTCTGCAATTTTTGAGATACGAGCGGAAATTTGTGGGATTAGTTTTGAATGGGATGAGGTACGATTGTGCTGGAGAGGAATATCGTGTACATTGTCACGCTCAGGAAATTTTAATAATAGTCGTGGTCTTGATACTCGGCGTGTCGAATTTGTCAGGCACTTCGTCAGGCTCGAATCAGAGTGCGATGTTTGATTTCATTCTGATTAACTCGCGTGAGCCCTAGAAACTGTTTCTAATACAGGAGTACCCGAGTAATTGCTGGGTCATGCTGCATCAATCCGTGTACACTAACTTGAGAAATCATATGGTTTGATACTTGGAGAAAAAGTTACCAGCAATGACGATTCACTATCAGATCACCTTAAATTCCCTTCGTTTACTTTATTTGAAGGAAGGTTGTTTACAAGGTGAGACTTCTTGCAGGTGGAATCAGCGACGCTCCAGTACCAGAATCAGAAGTTGGCTCAGCAATTGGACCATCAGCGTTCAGAGATCAGCACTCTAGAGAGTAGATGTGCTGAGTTCAAGAGCAAGCAAGCCTCTTATGATAACACTCTCATCGCAGTGAATCGCAAATGGAATCTGGTTAGTGCTGTTTCAAATCGTTTTCAGCAAATGCAGATGTGAATGACAGTGCATTCGGTAGCTTGATCTGTTGCATTGTTACTTCGTTGTTTTCTAAAAATAGTTAAATGCATTGGTGCCTAAAGTTAGCGATTTGCGGTAAGCAGAAACGTATTTTAAGGTTTCTTCTATTTAGAACCAATTCCTACGCTTGATATTCAGTTGTATTGAATACATTCGAGGTGGCCTACAGCTAGTGGACGATTTGGAGTTGCTTGCAGTGCGCGCAAATGCCTCCACGAGTGGTCTAGAAGTGCTGGAGCTCTTGTCGGTAGCCAATGGTAAGATTCGTCTCTTAATTTAATGGAAAATTCGACATTATGTATGAGGGATAAGCACTATTCATGATTATTTTTCCTCATAATTGTAGTGCTGAAGACTAATTTAGCTGTGGCACTCGTTAGAACATGGTAGGTTGGTGTTGTTTGAAATTCAAAGGTTAGTCGATTTATATTACTACTAAAGCTGTCCTTAAAATTATTTGTCTGTCTACTATCCTTCCTCCTTTTGCCGTTTCCTATGCTCTCTTATGATTGTTTACTGGGTTACAGTCTAGACCTCAAATACAAATGTTAATCACCCGAGTCCAACTGCATATGTTTAGTCAATGCCAGTCCGAAGCTCTAGTAATTTTCTTAGTTTTATGCGGCCTTTGTCTTCACAGAGAGGAAAAGTCCAGCTGCTCCGCCTGAAGAGACATTTCTGCAGAGGCTCTTGGAAACGGGGGCTACTGAAAGTAGCAACAATGAAGAAAGTAGCAATGGGTCAGTAGTAGAGGCTGGGCTGGTTTCTAGAAAAGCCAAGACGATGAAGTCGATGAAGTATCTGCTTCAAGCTATTGACCTTCAGCGAGCGAAGAATGATAATCTTGAAACGTCGTTGCGAGATATTGTTCGTCCTCATGGTAAGTTTCTATCTATTTATTAAGTTGACTGGCGTGCCGGGTCCCTCCATTGCACAGACGTGCAGTACTTGCACACACGATGATGTGTTCCGTCGCACTGACTCTGAGCTGCTCATGTAGTCATCGAGCTTTGCTGTAGGGAGCTATTGGAGCATTTGCAACCTTCTATAGCTTTAGATTGCTTGCAGTTATTTCCTGGTTTCAAAACCTTTATCATGATCATAAGTATTACTATGATAGAAATACATTTTCAGGAGCATCTCAGGTTGAATTTACGCTTTGATGATGTTGCAACAGATGCTGGACAATTGCTGGAGGAAAAAAATGAGGATTTACGTACAGAAATAACTACGATTCGAGGGGTCTTGGACTCGTTGCATCTGAAACACAATGAAATGTTAGCTGAAATTGGAACTGCTCGTGACCTTAAAACAAAGGATCAATCCAAGATCAAGTGTCTATCGGGTTAGTGGGTCTTCATTTGAGATATGTGGAATTGGATATTCAGCTATCAATTAACTAATTAATCAGTCTATTAATTTGCTTATTTATTTATTTACGGTCCCATTGAATTTCGCATGACCGCGAGCAAGTGAAATTTTCGAAACATATGCATGCAGTTTTGGCAGTTAGAATAGTACAATTTTTTAGTAACATTATTGGTGATCAACTGCGCTTGACCATAGTGTAGCAAGCTGTACCGAGTTTAAGTTGTCGAACTTCTGCAAGTTTTTCTCAAAATGTTAGTTGAAGTTAAGACTATACTTCAGTATTTTTATCCCTGAAAGCTTCTTTACATATTTGTTTGAAGTTTGTGTGTGTTTGCAGAGGTTTAACACTTAAACTATCGGTTTATTAACTAGTTTATTTTGCAATAAGCATGTTTTTTGAGCTTTTTAAAAATCCCTTTAGCTTGAGTTGAATCATGCGTGACTTCTATGATCATTTGTGCAGGTGAGCTAGAGGAGATTGCTAGTGAGCTGGAATTGTGTAGACGGAAGCTAGCAACACTCAAAAGTCAAAAGGAAGCTGCATCTGTTGGTATGCCTACTATAGCTTCTGCTCAACTGAGTGCTAAGACTGAGGGTGGAGATCGAGTTTCAGGCGCTGAGAAGCTTTCAAGAGAAGCTCGTGAACTGGAAGCTGCATTAGAAGAAATGAAGGTGCAGCTTGTACTTGAATTTTCTAGTAACATCTTATTTGCATTCTATATTTGTCTACTCTAGTATAAAATGCATATTTATGTAATATTCCTGCAGTCTAATATTTGCATGATATGCATACTTTCTTTTCTATTTAGAAACTTGATTAAGTGCGCAAGTTTGCATATTTATCATATTCCCTCAGTTCCCCTTACAGAGTCGGAGTATTTTTCAATTAGTGGGGTTCTAGGCGTTGTAGAGTGAATAGTTGAAGAAACAGGAAAGTTCAATCTTTTCAATGAAGAGCTTGGTAATATGTTATATTTTCAGACATTGGCGTCGAAAAGACTTACTGAGCTCCAAGAAACACTGCAAACGCAGTTGAACCTCTCCCAGCGAATGCAACAAATGCAGGTTAATCATGTTTCCTTTTGATCCTTGTGTCCTATATCGTACCATGGCGGAGTGTTCAAAGCAGGAAGAAAGTTTTTATTTTCATATTGTCAATGGCCTCCAACTTGTTCTTCGCCCTCGAATTTTACTAATGTCTCCTCCCTGGTGATTAACTCCTTTTTGTCGCACTTGTCCATGATCACGACAGGATGCCCTACTTGATGAACACAGGATCTTGTCATCTCGTCCTTATCTAGTACTCAACGATCAAGCTCAGTTTCTAAAGAATGAAATCGAAAGATATCGAGGCCTAGTGGACAAGTTCCAGGCATGTTTCTACATATAACTATCTGTAATTATGCTTTGGTTGGTAACGGTTAGAAGCATCTTACAGTATTTTACATAATTAGTACAGCTATTTTATTTAATGCGAGGATTAAAGCCTGTTCCAATTGTCGCAGATTGAATGTGATTCCATGTCCCGAAGAGATAAGGAGATCTTATTGAAGGCTGGGGCTGGTGAAGCAGCCCATCGGACAGGTGCTATTTCTGATGATAGAGCTGCAGAGCTAGAAACCAAACTTCAAGAGTGCATGGCTGATCGAGACACATTGCAACTCGGATTAGAGGATGCCGTTCAATCTGCAGGTACAGTAATTGATATTTTCTTCCATCGACTACTAGGTTTATAGGTTACGTCTCAGGCTGCTATTATGGTGTTATATGGGCCTAGATTTGGTGAAGTCATGTAGGTCATATGACCCGCTGTTATTAACTCGTCTCTTTAAATTTCTGTAGGAAGGAAGGATTCAGTACGTGAATTGCAGGTGATGAAGTACACACTTAATAAAGAGATGAGCATGATGAAAGAACAACTGAGAAAACCCAAGGATACAGCTTGCGAAGTTAAGTTACTTGAAGCAAAGATGCCCTCCCTTCGCGAAATCCTTGAAAGAAAGGCACGTACAAATTTCAACATCTGAAGTATATACAGTAGAATTTTATTTTCAGATTTCATCAGATTCTGAAACATAGTGTCAAAATTTACAGAAGAGGATCAGTCCTTTTTCCTCTTCCTGCAACTCACGCCCAGCATTTCAAGAGTCTTTTTTTAAGGAATCAATATGGTTTTCAAGCAGTCTGATCCCTATTCGCAACCTTGCCCTCTGTGGTTGATGCTACCTGTTGATCTTTTGTTTTGCAGGCATTGGAATGCAAAAACCTGTCAGATCGATGTGTCGCCCAAGCTGCTGAGTTGACATCATTGAAAGCTGAGGTATGCCAGGGATTGGGTTTTACACTTTATAACAATGTTAGTACAGTGTTAAGTAATGCCTCGTAGGGCTTGTGTAGATTGATTTGATATGCGCTGTTGTCGTCGTCGTCGCAGGATCTTGCATGATTATTTTGTGCAACAAAATTGACACTTCATTGGATTTGGAAGATGAAAGTACGAACCACCTCCATTCGTGTCGTTCAAGTATCTGTAAACTGCTCGTTTCTGTGCAGTTGGAAGTTTTGCGACAAAGTGATCAAGGGCTGCAGCTTATATTGGAGATGTATGAGAAAGAGTCAACTGATCCAAGGTGGGTTAAATGATTTTCTCCTCAGAGCTGCAGTGACAGTGGATCCATCTTAACCTTGTTGACCCCATCCTTATGTTCTCACTATCTATGAGGTTTGTACCTTCAGATATGTGTTCCAAGAATGCACGAGTTTTGTGGCATGAGATTGATTTTTGAGGGTGGATGTGCAGAACCATCCCGGAGTTGCAGCAAGATCATAGTAAAACACTTGCGCAAATCGAGCGTTTGAAGAAAGCACTTGATGAGCATAGCTTAGAGCTCCGGGTGAAAGCTGCCAATGAAGCCGAGACTCTTTACCAGCAAAGACTCGCAGCTGCGGAGGCTGAGATTGCTGAATACCGTCTGAGGCTAGACGACTCAGAAAGGTTTTATTTCAGCCTTTGCTTATTATCTATGTTGATACTCAATGCAAAATTCCTTCAAAACACTCACTGAGATTATTCTTAGTGTCTTATCTTTCTTCCATTCTTCTTTAGATTAGTACTCTTATCCAACTGTGAAGCACTTTCTATGAGGGCGGTGTTGAAGAATAATGTATCTTGATATGGTCGATTTTGTTTCAAGTGGGGTCAACTGAAATCGCATTCTGTAATCATCTATTTTTCTCGAAGATATTTGTTGCAGTGTGTTGATTTGCTTGAATTCTTTGTTATTCAAGGAAGTGTTTTGTCATTTTTATACACGCTCCCATATGGAGGTACCCATTGGTTGCGTAAGTGCGCATATCCATATGTTCATTTTTGCGGATATGTTCATTTCTGCAGGGTTGTCATGGAACTTAAGGAGAAGTTGAAATTTAAGGATGAAGAACGTGACGACTATGCCATTCTAATAGATGTTCGATCTTAACTTTTTTTGTATTTTTTCTTGTTCCTCTCCAAACATGTTATTAGAATGATCTAAAGTTAGTTGGATGGAGTTGGAACTGATTTCAAATGTTGTGCTCTATTTGACGAAGCAGACACTTGGCCAAGCATATGAAGACATGCACACACAAACCTCCCGGCTACGCCATCAAATTACTGAACGTGATGATTACAACACTCAGGTATTTGGTGGCTATTTCGGCTTTTGACTTTTGAGGAAATCAGAGTGTCAGATTGGGTTGCCTATCTAGACCTTTCTCAGATGTAAAGGTATTTGACATGCGATTTCTGTTTGTTGAATAATCCGGATTACAAACAGAATACTTGGCGTACGCTCGTAGCAGCGTGAGATGTTGTGTACCATTTCATATAGAAGAATTATGGACTAAGGAAATCAATTAATTTGATGGCTACAGAAAGGAGCTTGAAAGGACCTAGGTCGGATGCATTAGAGTTCCAGCAATTACATTATAGATGCTTGAACTTGTAGTTGGGTGAACAATATCTAAGCTTGGATTTTTGTTGTAAATGATTCTTAGCTAGTGGCAGAGAGTCAGAAGGCTAAACAGCTACAATCTTTCCTTGAAGCAGAGAAGAAAGTTCTGGCTAGTCGTGTGCAACATGTCATTGCTAGTGCTGACCCCCTTAAGCAGCATGTAAATCGATTAGAAGATCAGGTAAAATATCTCATGGTTTATATTATGATTATCTTTAATGCTGAGTTTCCTTGTGGGCAAGTAGGTTTTATGAAATTCACGTGTGTTACTTCAAGAAATTTAAAGCTTAGCGTGCTGGTACATGTTGATGTGATCGATAGTGCTAAGGTCTTTGAAGATTTTTTGGGGTCGTCTTTGAACTTCTAGCAGCTGTGTAGATCTTTCGCTAAGCTCCAATTAGCGTGATTTTGCTTTTTGCTTGTGTTGATCAGCTGTGACCCTTAGCTGTTATGACCATCATGTCGCTATGTTACGTAATATTTGGTGATTGTCAACATGATGGACGTGGATATCTTTGTGCAGATCAGATCTTACTTGGAGCAAACAGGCAAGGTTATGGATGATAGTAGACAACATACATTAGCCTTGGAAACTTTGAAGCACAAGACGGTCGAAATTGAGAAACAGCTCGTGTCCACAAAAGCAGCACTGGAAGCCGCAAATAGAAGAATTGAAGGTCGTGGTCAGAAACTTGTTGAGGCTCAACAGCAGCTCGATAAAGAAAGGTGAGTCGAGCTTTTATTTCTTTCTAAAGGGAGTTTTTTCATTGTCAAGTTATCTTTGAATATTGTTTGTAAGCTTGGAGCTGACGCGAGAAATATTTCTAGCGGGAGTTATGGCGTGGTCGCAGCAGTGCGTAGGCTTAAATTTTTATTAAATTATTGTCCAGGACCTGTTCTTTAGTCCCGGTTGGAAACTTATTTCATGTTCAGATTTGAGAAACGAAGGGTTCAGGATGAGCTGGAGGCGTTGAATAATAAGGTGGCACGGCTGCGATCACATCATGAGGGAGGCCCCGCAATAGAACGGCTTCAGGAGGAGATAAAAGAATATAAGGCCATTCTAAAGTGTGGCGTCTGCCATGATCATCCAAAAGAGGTAAGCATGCCTTCTACTGTGCGCCAGGACAAGGAACTTGGCAATTTTTAAATACTGAATATTTACATTTTTCACAATTTTTTATTTCCAGGCTTTCACAATTTCCCATGAATCGTTTTCATGCTGCAGGTTGTCATCACAAAATGCTTTCATTTGTTTTGCGGCCACTGTATCCAGAGGAACTTGGAGCTCAGGCATCGAAAGTGTCCTGCTTGTGGGATTCCATTTGGTCAAAATGATGTTCGAAACGTTTACATTTAGCAAGATGCCATCCCATGGATGTGGGCGATCACATCCCCCCTTCCCCTCCTTTACTTTGAAGAAGGGTGTCACGAGTGACACTCACTTTTTAGGACCGATTTGTATACGCTGTCAGATTAGGTGGAATTTGAAAGAATGCATGCATTCGGTACTGTGCCTAGTCCATGTGGCATGTGAAATTGTCATGTCCATGACTTCTTTTTTCTCTTTTTTTGGTTTCTTCTTGGAATCTTAGTCGATCTGTCGAAATTGTATAAAAGTGATAATGTAAATTTGTTGTGGTAGGTTTTATTTTAGTATAAAAGTCAAAACTGTAATTTTACGCCATTGTAGCTTACTCACAAAGCATCTGTTTGGGTTAGAAATGCAATATTGGGTCATTGATCAAATCATGGAACCTAAGATGATTGTGATTAGGTGTCACATATTGTAGTGTGGTAGAAGTGCTTATGTACACAATAGCAGCAGACAATCTTTTTCCAAGATCATATGCTATCGGTTTCTTTTCATTTATCCAATTAGAGTAATTTTAATTTGTTTTAAAGCAGCATGTAAAAAAGGAAAAAATTGAGGACGGAAACTTTTACATGAGCAAATACTAACTTCAATTAGCTGTACCTCCATAATTTCAATGCTGTAACTCTAAAATTTCTAGATGCATTTGTAAAAATTACAAATTTTTAGTGATACAAATTTCTAGACGTATCACTAAAAACTTGTAATTTGGTCTTGTAGTTCGAATGCTACATGCTGTAATTTAAAAAAAAAAAAAAAAAAAAAAAAAATTGAAGTCAGATCAATAATGGCTTGAAAATTTTGTTGAATTAAGTATGATGTTTTTGAAGGAATCATAATTCATTTTTTGAAAAATTAACCAATTTTTGGCAATTAAACATGTGTTTTCTATCAACTTGTAATCACATCATCATGAAGTAAGAAGTTGCATATAACCTCAAAAATTTGACTAATAAAAGCTTATGACAAAATATTATGAGAATTGCTGGAGGTAGAATATCAAATTGTAGAGCTACATAAAGTCATTTTTTACCTCATCATATGGATTTAAAAATAACAAGAATTAATTGACAACAGTACTTTTACTTTTTTTTTATGTTTAATATTATGATTTTTTTATTTTTTTTTATTTTTTTGTCCTTTTGAATGTTATTATTCCAATTTTAGTATATATAGAATACTTAGCTTTAATATATATTTGGACATTTTTTTTTAAAAGAAAACATGTCTTATATACTAGGTTCATTCATTCTGATATCACATAAGAATGCCAAGGTTTGGCTTCTCTCCTATTATAAATGTGGATCATTTAATATTTGTACTATTAATATTGCCTATAATATTTATACAAATAGTGTTTCTAATCACATCAATGATCTTAGTAGCAAACACTATATGTGAAAATACATGTTTTATTCTTGTTATATTTGAATCAAAGTAAAAACAGTCTTTGTAGATATTCATTTATATCAATTTTTAAACAACAAGATAATGATTGTGATAATTAAAATATTCTTATTCTTTAATGAATTGTTAACTTGTATACTAAGATAGAAGTATTTGTACAGCCAATAGTTTTTCAATATTTCTTTCAAGAAGGGAAACATCTTTTGAGATGCATATGACATTAATAATTAATAATTTAACATACATAATATATTTATACAATATGTTTTAATAACTTTTTAAATAATTTTCTAATAACATAATATTGATGATTTGATATATAATATAATTACATAGTTATTCAAATTATATGCATATATGAACAATATAGATTTATTTTAGGCAATGCAACTAACAACTTGTAACTAAAAAACAAAAAATGATTTTAAGTTGTATGTATCTATATATATATACTTGGTCATTAAATGCAATCCTTATTTATTTTTGTAGGTCCACAAACAACCTTCCTATCAATCATACTCCCCCTACAAGCTCTTGGGTCTTAAAAAATCCCTTTAGACTAATTTTGATAGATTTAAACTAACTTTAGTTGCCAAAAGTTGTATAAACATTGTCTATATTTTTTTTTACTTCTTCCATCTGGTTTGTCTTTCTTACTTCCTATACATGCCTTCATCTTTTCACCTTGTCTTCTTTTCCAACCACAATCTTATATGCATCTATCCTCTCACTTCTTCTTTTCACCCAATTATTATCTTAGTTGTCTCCATCTTCTTGTTGGCTAACATCTTATTATTGTAGTGCAATGTGTATTTATTCATAGATTGCATTAGAGGCCATGACATTAATCTTATTACTTTTACCCTATTTTTTAAAATTGTACCTATTCTACTTCCTTGGCAACTCTTAATCGTGTTATAAGTCTTCAACCTCCTACTCCCCTCCCTTGGCAATTCTTCACATTATTGCAATCCTTTGCTCTATTTCTTTGGTGATTTCAAGTCCTACTACAAATATAAGTATATATATATATATATATATATATATATATATATAAGTATATATGAAGTTCTCTTGTGTAAATATAATCTTATTAAAGATAAGAATATTTTGGAAGATGGATGATGTTGATACAATCCATACTTATGGAAGCAATATTATACATAATATTTGAGATTTATAGATTGCTATAAATGATATCAAATAAAAAATGAGATTAAAAAAAATAGTAAAAAATTAGTAAAAATCTCACTACTTGTTAATAGAATAATAGACACCAATTTTTTAACAATTTATAAATATTAATTATCAAATAAAAAATAAAGATAAAAATAAAAATAATTTGAGTTTTATTTAGTCTATGTACTTAATAAAAGGATATACAACTAATAGTAGTGAGATTCATTCTATTGAAGAGCAATAAAATTTATTTGTCACTATTAAGTTGCTATTCTTTTTATATCCTTTACATACAAAATTGAGAGATTTAAATAAATTGAGAGATTTAAATAAGACTTCTTTTTATTAGAGACGAGTTGATAGGCAAGGATGAGAACGAGAACGAGGATGAAGACAAGCGACTAGGCACTATGTACAAGGGACAAGACAAGAGATTTGATATCACGATGAGAATATATATTAGAAAGTGATTTGGAATATCTTGCTTGATAAGTATTTATACTACTCGGAACATATTCTAAAATGTTCTTAAATGTGTGAATGACAAAATATAAGAATATTCTTCAAAATGTGTATTGGATTATATTTGGCTTGGCCCAAGTCTTGACATCATCTCCTCCTTATGAATGCCCTTCCAATTTCTTGGTATTGATGTAGTACTGAGCTTGTTGGAGAATTTTTTGTAGAAGTCTTGAATCAATTTTTTGGTGTGGATGATGTTTCTAGTAGATTCCTATGATCTATTAGTGGAATTGTAGCCCTTCTAGTCGATAAGATATTCTAGTTGGCCACGATTCACTCAAAAATTCAAAATTTTTTGAACTTCATATTTAATTTTGTTGTCAATTTCCACTAGTTTGGAGGTTTTTGAACTCTGTTTGATATTTGGTTGGCCTCATAAGGTTTGAAAAGTGATATATAGAATGTCAAATGGACTTGCATTAACAGTAGTAATTCTAATCGATAGGCTATTTTGTTGATCTTCCTTGTGATCTTGAAAGGTCCTAGCCATCGGTGATCGAATTTGATGGAAAATCTCTTGGTTTTGAAGTTTTTTGACGAAAGTCATATTAGTGCACCTTCTTGGAAGTCTGGGTGTGGGAGGTGCTTTTGATCAGTATGCAACTTATAAATTTCATGGTCTATTGCCAAGTTCAAAGAAATCCAGGAATTCAACTCGTCCATACTCGTCACAATTTATTTGACGCGATATACCCGTTGTCGCGTGGCGTGAACTTCTATCTAGGAATACACCAGGTACCTAGCTGTAGAGAATTTTACTTAATATTTATTGGCTAAATTCTAATGAGTTATTTGTCCTTAATAAGAAGGACAAATACACATGATAATATAAGAAAAAGGTTATGTATGATTAAAACCTCTTATTTTTAAGTAGGTTTGTACATAAGTTTTCTCTATGATATGTAGAAAATCCTTAAAAACCTTTTAAAGACTCATCTATATATCAAAATCATATCATGGCTCTATACATCCACCTTTTACACCTCCATAAAGTCTTGGCTCCCAAAAACACCTTTAGTATGCACAAAAGTCCAAATTTGCAACAAAAACCCTTAAAAATATATTTTTCCGCAAAGGATGTTTTTCTTTCCGAATTTTAGAAAATCATATCTTCTGATCTAGCCGTTCAGTTTTCTTCAAACTTTCAGGCAAGGTAGAATTCACCTTTAAGCTTTACCAAAAAAACATTTCAACCGCAAATATACTTCTGATCGTTTGATATCTCAAATCCCTTAGCAGGTGCTTAAAACCCTAGCTCAGAGACACCCGAGAACTATTTTCTCTATATCTTACAAACCTAAAACCCTAATGCCACAAAAATTTTGCACATAGTCTTGTGACATAAACATATATACTCCTGAAAATTTTGAGCCAAAAATCTATCAAATTGACTAAGATATAGCTCAAAATGTAACCGCTAGTTAAGTAGAGTCACTTACTGCCTTTAGCTTACAAGCACTGACTTTAACTCGCAATATCTCCTTGACCCTAGCTTGGATTTTATCAAGCTGTACGTAAAAAGTGTAGGCAAGAAAGTGCGCTTTCCAACCCCAGTCGCCGATCTTTGATTGCTCTCTGTATGCGCGAGATATACCCAAAAGAGTGACAGTAGGTCCAAAATCAACACCCTAACTTTGAGCGCCTATAACTTCTTCATTAAAAGTCCAAATCATGCAAGATTTGCACCTAAACCATACCCAAAAACCTAAACCTGATGACCCTTGCCTCTGATGTTCAACTCCCCTCGAAATAAAAACCCTAACTCCTAATAAACCCTCGGGCAGCCTCCTTGAAGCCCATTGGGCATGATTTTTGGCCAATTAGAATAGAGATTTCTATCATCCACCTCTATTCATCCACATGGATGGCCAAACTACCCTTTTTACACTAAAAACCCTTTTCTAACCCTTCTTCTTATAAGATTTACATACTTGGTGCTTTAAGCACCAAATAAAAGAAGTAAACTAAGATCTTAAGGATCACCAATGTCTAACAAAGGTGACTTAAGATATATACAAGTTACTATCAATATAAAATTAACTTCAAAAGTCACTACTAAAAAGAAAATAAGGTTGTATAAACTTTAATAATAATCCTTTTAATAGATCTTTTCTAAACTAACAACCTAATCACATCCTATAACCAATAAAAGTCCACTGATATGGCTCTCATTTAGCTATGTAGTAAATTGTACATTAAATATACATGTACAATTTTTTCACATAATAGCCGATCCACAACACGACACCGTGTCTATGTCGGGCAAAGAAAGTCGGCTCAAAGGTAGTAACCATAGTTCGCAAAGTATGGTATGACAACCGTAGAGGCATGTTGGGAGTTATTGTACGAGAACTCAATAAAATATAAGAAGTCGATCTAATCATCTTGTTAGTAGTTGACAAAACAACAAAGATATTATTCTAGGATTTGGTTGATACGTTCCGTCTGCCCGTTTGACTCCACGTAATATCATGAGGAGAGATTGATTTTTATCTTGAGTAGTCAAAAGAAACTTGAGCAAAACTTTGAGATGAATTATGGGCCATGATTGGACACAATGTCGTCAAGGAGGCCATGATGGCAATAGACATTCTTGAGGAACGAGAGTGCGATATCTTTTGTTGACATCACGTCCTTACAAGGGATAAAGATGGCTTATTTGGATTTCTTACAAACTATGATCAAAAGCGCCTTGCAACCTTTGAATTTAAGGAGGTCCAAAATAAAATCCATAGAGATGGAGGACCAATTTCGGCTTGGAATGGAAAGTGGATATAATAGTCCATACGATTTTTGACATGGGATCTTTGCTTGTATGCATATATCATAAGTCTAGACGTATTTGGAGACAAAAAAATGGAATCCAGGCCACCAAAAGTTGTGGGATATAAGCTCAATCGTCTTATTTCGTCTGAAATGACCTGCTTATATGGAATCATGGTGCTTTTGGAGAACTCAGAGTCGTAGGGATCTTGCTGAAATGTATATTTGCTCTTGGTATAGCAGCACGCCATTTTCTAATCAAAATTCTTATCGTTGCTCTTCTTGGTCTTGTTCTGCCTCCAGTTTTGATATTTTTTCTATCGCTATGGGATCCAATAACGTTTGATATTTAACTTCATCTAGAAAGCTATTTTGAACCATATCACATTGATTGATGACTAACATATTGGGATTCAAGATACTAATTGGTACCAAATTGGTTTTTGTGATAACATGATCGGATCTTCTGGAGAGAGCGTCAACTTTTCCATTTTAGGGTCTTGAATTGTGCTAGATTTGGAAGTCAAATGTGCTAAAGAAGAGGCTCCATTGGACCTTCTGTTAGGATAAGATTTTTTTTGTCTAGAGTGAAGACAGATTGTTATCGTCGGAGAGCACCATAACTTTGTATTGTGCACCTTGGAGATGGTGTCGCCATTCCTCAAACACACATTTGATTACCAACAGTTCTTTGTCTCTTGCACCATAGTTTCTTTTTGTTTGGTTCAATGATTGTGAAAAGTATGTGCACAAATATAGTTTGTCATCTTGTGTGTTCTATTGTGAGAGTATAGCGCCAATGGCAAAGTCCGACATGTCAATTTCGACCACAAATGGTTGTGAAAGGTCTATATAAGCCAGTATTGGGATATTTACAAAATGGGACTTCAGATCATCGAATGCTGCTTGTTGTTGTAGATAGCAAATCTTTTTTATAATACGGTTGAATTTGTGTTAATCCATACATAGTCTAAGTGACTAATCTTTTTTCTTGGTAAAAAAGATTGGTACACCAACAGGAGATCTCAAATGCCAAATGAAGCCTTTTGCTAGGTTCTCATTGATGTATTTACGGAGAACCTGTCGTTCAGGTTCAGTGAGGTTATAGATGGGCCCAAACGATAGTATTTTATCTAGGTAGGTATCAATGTGGCAGTCGTATTGATGATGTAGAGGGAGTCGGTCGGCCTTGTATTTATTGAATACGTCCAAAAAGTCTTTGTATGCCGCAGGGATACTTGGAGGGCTAGAATCATTGCAATGCTAGTCGGTAGTTGAGGATGATGCAATAAATATAACAAATATCTATTCACCCTTTTTTTAGTGGAGTCGTAGTACATTCGTACTGATGCTACAAATTCAGATGGATTTGATCGTGGGAGAAGGTTCAAGCTCCTGCTTGCAATTGGTCCTAGGTTCTATGGTTGTATGATCTGAGGCTTGGGATATATCTTTTTGTGGCAAGGGATTTATATTGTCGTATAATAAGATGACCATTAGGTAAAAGAAGAAAGGAGTGTTATATTATAGAAAAGCTCAAATGAGAATATTTGAGAAAATTATCTTAAAAAAATAAATAATAGAGAAGGAGGTAAAAAAAATAAAAATAAAATAAAAATAAAATTCAAAAGGTATTAATACAGCCTTTTGTATAAGTGACTTCTAATTGCTTTGTATGACCATAAATAAGGCAAAACAAAGTAGAAAGAAAAAAAAAACAATATAGGCATCTTTAAAAAAAAATTGAAAATAGGTTTTAGAAAAATTTACCACAAAAATCTCAAAATAGATATCTGGAGAAGACCAATTATGAGCCAGGGTCAGAATCTGATCCCAAGGCACAAAACTGCATGTTTATAGTGGGTCGAGAAGCCTTTTGTAGATCGGAAGGTGGAATTAGAGAGAAAACTAGAGGATCTTTTTTTGAGCATTAGTTGAGAGTGATTTGAATTGGTAATGACTTTGTAATGGCTTTGCAAAGTCAAGGTTGATTTTGGTGACTCTGATTTTGTGGAAAATATTGGGGTTTACATTTTTGAGCATTTTGTGAGATTATTTATAGATCTATAGATGATATTTTGTAGATTGGTGCATATAATAGTGCTTATAAGGTGCTATGAATTTAAAATTGATCTAACAATTCAATCAAAGATTATTGAAGTTTATATGGGTTGGGGTCTCAAAAATTGGGAATTGAAGGTCAATTAGGTTTCTTAAGATTTTTAGCAATCTATCAGTTGGATTGGAGTGAAATTTATATGTGTATGTAGAAGACTTAATTTTCTACATGCATGTGAAATTTGAAAGCAACTTAATAGTGTAAGAAGGAAATATTGGCACTGGACAATCAGCATTAAGGTAGGAGAAGGAGGCCAGTCGACACTTAATTGAAATTTTGGATTGAATTTCTTGCTACGAGGTGCCTGGACCATTCTCAAGCAAGACTTCACGACATACAACATAATATGGTGAACTTGATATAAAAGTTTGAAATAGAAGGTATTGACTTTTATTTGTGGTTATTTGGATTGATGGCGCAAAATGACAAGAAAGTTGATTTTAAAGTTTTTAAAATACTTGGAGTTTTGGAGGATATCTTGAAATACAATGGTGGTATTTGGATTATCATGGAATATTATATGGCTTTATAGACATCTTGGAGCATTTTGAAGTATTATAAGTTATTTATTGGAGCATTTCAAGGGATATTTTTGAACATTGTAGAACAAAATAGAAGATGTTTCATTAAGGTCTTTGGATAGGTTGAATATTTTGGATGGGCCAAATATTAATGAGTTTTTTAAGGCTTTTTGTATATTCATGGAAGAACAAGAAAAGATGCAAGTAATTGAAAGGGATATCACAAAGGCATTGTAAAGAATCATCAACAAATTTCAGAGATTTGAAGGATGCAACATCACTAAGTTTTTATAAGTTTATACATGTGAGATGGAGACATGCCAAATCCTTGAGGCAAAGATGATTTCAAGCCTCTATTTGGCTATTGAATCTGGGATTTATAAAAAAATGAAGAGATTATTTAAAAAGAGTGTAGAGACATGGTCAAAATTTCAAGAACTTTTGAAAGAAGAATTTATTGATGCAAATGAAGATAGGATTATTAAACAAAAGTTTTTGGATTGGATAGAATTATAATCAGGCATGCATATGGATCTTTATGAATTCTTGAAAGAATTTGAAAAGAGATTTTATCAACTCTCATCCTCAAAGAGACAGTCATTGGATGCTATAAAAGTAGAATTGTTTTTAAATGGTCTTGATGATGCCTTAGGAGGCAAGCTTTTCATACTTCTTGCAGATGAGTCTACGGAGAGTGGTTGTACCAATAATTGGAAGGAGTTGAAAGAAGCAGTGACTGTTTTAATAAAGCAACAAAGAGCACGAGCTAAAAGAGTTGCAGTATGGCCTAAGAAATCTTCTACTTTGGCTTCTATATCATCTTTACGAATAGAAGGGGTTAACCTTAAAAAAAGAGAAATAAAAGAGCAATTGGAGGACTTCAAAGGAGGAGCCAATTCTTTGCAAATGAAAGAAATTAGATCTTATATTGAGAGTGGTGAAGGAGAGAACAAAGACTCTATTCAAACTATTACTATAGAAGGTCAAAGTATCCAAAAATTTGAAGATAATATAGAGCTCAAGGATTTAAAAATTAATGACAATAAGGATAAAAGCTATGACTATTCTACATTGAATAAGTTTATGCAAGTTGGTGATGGAAATTTGGATAGAACATCTATTAATAATAAAAAAATATTTTCTATATTTGAAGGATGTGAGGATATTTTGCCTAATATTTTGGATTATATTGAAGAATTTAAAATTGAACCTTCACATGAGATGGATTATGGATCTATTCAAGGTTATAATCATAAAGATTATATGAATTCACAACATTATGATGTAAGAAGTAGTGGAATTATGTACATATATGATGATGAAAGTCAAATTGCATATAGCTATGAGACCACATATGGATTGGATGAAAGAAGTTTTGAATTTTTATACGATTATTATGGAGGGGATTATGAAATTACACAAGGTTATGATACTAAATGTGGTGGTGAGACCACAAAGGATTATGGCAAAAGTTGTGAGATTTTTCAAGAATATGAGGTTTCACAAGGCCATGAAATTTTTCAATGTTATGAAGTAATACAACGCTTTGAGATAACACAAGATTATGATGTTTCACAAGGATGCATTCAAGAAGAAATGAAGGATGTTTTATAAGGATACATTCAAGAAGAAATGATAGATATTTTACAAAATTATGTAGCAAAAGAAGATTATAGAATCAAAGACAAGGTACTATGTCAATGGCTTTAATCAAATCAATTGAGAGTACTAATCTTTTGGACCAAGGTCAAGGTTATATAGATAATGCATATGTATTGGGGGCACAATTGGATTTTGATAAGAAAAAAGTTTATCATGTAGTGTGGAATTCAAAGGTTAAAAATCTAAAAATCTTCAAATATAAAGACATTGGAAATAGATTTAAAGATTACATGGACATCTTAAATGGAGGTTGGAATCAAAAGAACAAGACAAAAGATGCAAGCGAGATGTATGTGGCTATGTGGATGAGGTTTCAATTAAGTCTTCTTATTTCAAAATTTGTATCTCGCTAATAGTTTGGTCATGTACAAAAGAAGATATTTCTAATCTACTTGTACATGTGGAATAAATGGAAACATTGGCATTGATAAAAAGGATAATTGACCATAGAATATTGGCGCATATCGGAGAATGTAGAAGTTTAGAAGGCATGGATGTCGTGTTGTGACACGATTATATGGTGAAACTATGACTAAAAATAATTTTCCAATTAATACTCTATTATCTTAGTTCAACAAGAATTCAACATATTTTAACAAGATTTTTATAAAAGCCTCTTAGTTTATTTTCTTCACTTAATAGCTAATAGATAAGAATTAATTAATAATTTTACCTTCTAAACTATAATAATTCTTTTATTGCCTTAGAAAGGCCATAAAATAATAAAAATATAATAAAAAGGATAAATTACTAGCATGATTGATGTTAAGATTAAGTTGAGGATAGGATTGGATTATAAAATTTCTAAAATAGATTAGATTGACATCCAAGGGTTGGCCATTTGTAGGATAGGGTCAAAATCAGACCTCTAGTCACTAAAATAGCTACCTAGGATAAATTATAGGAGATTTTATAGATCGATGATTAAGATTAGAGAGCTAGTAAGAAGCTTGTTCTAAAGACATTAAGCTTGTTGCTATAAGATTTTGGATGACTTTGCAATCATTATTCAAAGTTAGTGTTTATATTGGTGTTTTGGATTTTATATAAGACAATAATGGCTTGCATTCTTGACTAATTCGTGCAATTTGTATAGCATTTATAGTTCAAAATTTGATATTGTCTGGATTGTTGAGTGTGCTAAGTATGTACAAAAGTTTGTATTAATCTAACAATGCAATCAGGAGATATTTGGGCTTTGATACAAAGGGTTGTTAGAAGTTGGCAGTTTAGAATTGGATAGGGTTTCTATGATAACTAAAGATCTACCAATTGGATCAATATAAATTTTAGCATGGTCATAGAAGACTTGAAGATCAAGCTATAAACCAAGTTTGAGATAAAGCTAACAGTTAAAGAAGGAGAAATCACCACTAGAATTTTTGTATCAATTTTCAAGTTGACAGCCAAGTGTCATCAGTGCGGTTTTTGGATATTTTCTTACAGTTTGTCAATTGGATTGGGCTGAATTGTTCTAAGCATGTAGAAGGCTTATATTGATATTTGTGTGCATAATTTCACACTAAATAGACAGTTGGATTAAAAGTTATAGCTTTTCAAAGCTCACTAATTAGGATTAGGGCTTGCAAAGAAAAATAAAAATTACTTAATTATAAAAGAAATGAGGCAATTGGGATATATGTATGGTTGATGTTATTAAGAGGAGTATTTTTAAATACTTTTGAATTAAAATTTGAATTATATTTTTCATATATGGATGAAATCTATTAGGATTTCCTGATTATTTGCAAATACAACTTTACCTTCTATAGCCAAGTGCACAGTGCATTCCTGAACAAGACAACACGTAATACGACAACGTCGTCTAATGCTGAGATCTGATCGGCATGTCGGCATTGTGTAGTCAAACTTTCCTAATTGATGTGTGGATTGACTTATCTTAGCCATGGTAGGCATAAGATGATCACTACTTTTAGAGAATTGAATTGATAACGTTGAATGTATAGATGTGTTGCCCATTGAGAATCTCAGTGTCCAGTTGTACTTCCTGAGTCATTAGATCTATCTCGGAACCGTTGATAATGCTCACTAGGATTGGATGCTTCTTGAGGGCTACCGGAAGTTGGTGTTTAGCTGCAAAGTCTTGATCAATGAATAGGTCGGATGCTCCACTATTGACGATAATCGGCATGGCACCCGTGTATATAGTTATTGACTGATGTAGTGCGTCAACTTCTTGAATTGTGCTTGCTATTTGAACGAGAGAATTTGGTAGGATTTCAGGGACTTTGAGACAGTTTGGGATTATATTGCTATATTGGCCCGGACTTGGTCCGGTTAAATTTAGAGCCAAATTTACTCGTTTTCCGAGCGTTGGGAGCGGTCAAGAGCTTGTGGACAGGTTCGAATTATATGACCAGATTCGCCACAATATAAGTAGAGGTTTTCTTGCATGCGGCGCTGCCTTTCTTCTGGGTCTAGTTTTGAATGCCTTTGTCCACGTTGCTGCTTGAGTTCCGCTGCATCGATGATCATGGGTGCCACCTCTTAAGTGGAAACCGTATTGCGCGTGGGTATAGTGGTGTGCATGGACGGTCTTGAGAAATCTTGTGGTCGTATCTTGGGTGGGGGCGTCGATGTCAAACAAACTCGGACGTCGATGTTGTACAAACTTGGACATCTTGTCTGTGCTCAAACAGAGGATTGTCACACTCTATAGCATCGGCAATAGCTTGGTCCAGATTTGCAAGCTTGGGTTTCGACAGGAGCAGGTTTTTAACCTCATTGTTGAGACTTTTGTGGAACCAATATTGCTTGGCAGTATCGTCCCACTCGAGGTCAGAAGATATAATGTAAAACTCAGCGGCGTAGGTGCTAGCCGCACGACGGCCTTGCCGTAATGACTCCAATCGTCGCGCTATGGTTTGTGCCCTATCTGAGTCGCCAAACGCACGTTCCAGTAGTTGGAGAAGAATATCTATATCGTTGAGGATCGGGTCGTTAGCTTCTAAGAAAAGAGAAAACCATTTCAGGGCTGGGCCTTTGAGTAGGGTGTCGAATAGACCTACTTTTAGCATGCCAATGGCGTAGCTATGCGGTTGCAGCTGCAACACGCATCAAAGTTGATTGATAAAGCCACGAAGCTCATGAAGGTCACCACTAAATGGTTCTAGCAGGCAGACCTTGAGTTCTAAACGTGATGTTGCTTCGGTTCTTGGTGGATCTTCGCGAGAGGCCTGAAGAGCAGCGATAGCCGCAGTGGCTTGTTGTAACTGTTCGGTTAATAGTTACACTTGGACTTGGAGCGCGCTGCTACTTGGGTTGTGAGCCATGGTATATCGGGTAGTCTTGAGGTTCTAGACTTTCTAATATAATATTAAAGACGAGTCGATAGACAAGGACGAGAATAAGGACGAGGACAAGCGACTAGGCATTGTGTACGAGGGACAAGATGAGAGATTTGATATCACTATGAGAATGTATATTAAAAAGTGATTTGGAATATCTTGCTTGACCGATATTTATACTGCTCGAAACATATTCTAAAATGTTCTTAAGTACGTAAATGGCAGAATATAGGAATGTGCATTGGGCTATATTTGACTTAACCTAGGCCTTGATACTTTTGTAATATTTTAAATAGTACCAAATTTTAGTGGTTGCTTTATTAATCTTGAATTTGATAAAAGAAATTTATATATAATTAGCATTGATGTTCTCTAATATATTAATAGTAGAATAAAGCTTTTTTTTAATCTTAAAATGAAATATCCTCAACAAATCTTCAAGTGCACATTTATTATAGGCTATGCTCAATAGCAAGCATCACTATACTATCACATCAAATCTTATATAATATAATAGCCTTACTATCTTCTTTAAATATAATTTGGACTATTGACTTTTTTTTCTTAGAAACTTAAATTATATTTTATGTTCAATCAAATATTAATCTTTCATATTGTATTATAAATTAGTACAACCAAAAAAATGGCTTTCCATTCTTATGTGGTCAATTTTATGCAAAAATTATCAATGTCTATACTATCCTATTTTTATCTAATATAAGAATATTATTAAGTGGAAGTTCCAACAATATATTTTCTATTAAGCTACCTAAAATATTTTAATACATATCAAAAGAATTAAAAATAATTGTTATACACTTCTTATTCAAAGAAATAAATTATTAATAACTTAGCTTCATAAATTTTTTAATACCATATAAATATTATATTTAAACTTGTATTGTTTCTATATATTATTTTTTTAGTGATAAAAATAAAAATAAATCTAATAATACTTTATTTTTATAGCATGAATACTAAGAGCCATTCTTGTTTAATATTACATATATAAGACAATATATATATGTATGTGTATATATATATATATATATATATATTCATTACTTATATGTGATTTGTTTTATTTGTTTGTTTATTTATTTATTTATTTTATTTATTTATTTTTATTTTTTTAAAGTCATATGACATAGCATTAGTAGCTACAACATATCAAATAGATATGTTTCATTTAGATTTCATTCATTAGAAGTATTTTCATCCATTACTATTAGACTAATTGATTTTGAGTCAATCTTCTTTAAATTGGCAAGAATTGCCTTTAATCTTATTGAATTTGGTATAGAATTAAGACATTGGAGGTTTAAATTTTTTTTGATTATTGCCTCAAATATTTAGTGATAATAATTTGGATTTTAAAGTATTAGAATCAAGATTTTGTTATTACAATTTTGGTATTATGGAATATATAGAAGACAAGGGATGGATCTTAGGTAGGCAACCAACAAATTAGAGCAAAGGAAAAAGAATCACAAGCAACAATTGCTAGGTGCAGAGTGATTTGATAGCTTGCTGAGGTAGATAGATATTGGAATTAGCCGAGGTTAAACAACTATTTTTCATACGTATTTTTTGCACTTGATTATTTATAGAGATGATCTAATGTAATAATTTTAGATTTTTTCTTGATACTTTTTTACAATTGTAAGTATTGTTGTTAAAAATTATTTATTATTATCTTATTTTATATTATATTTAATTTTCATATTATACACGTTCAATGGTGGTGAAGTTGGATTAATGACTAGCAAAACCCTTGTATATGTATTAAGTCAGCAATACTTATATTCCTTGCGGTGACTTGGAAGTGATGGCCAAACATCCAAGCTTTGGTAGTAATTACAAGTATGCATGTAGTTAATATAATATATTTATATATTACTATTGTTTACAATAATAACTTAGAGTGGATATTATTAATCACCATCTTCAATTTGACATTTTTAAACTCATCTCTTCATAGATGTTGAGCAATTGATAGAATCCAATAAAAATTTATAGCCTAATTCAATATTGGAAACTTTTAGAGAGATTTACAATTGATATATGGACACTCTTAATGAGATGGAAGAAGATTCTTAGAGCATGGTATAAGACTAGTTTTTATATTTTTCTAATAGTATTTTTTTGCTTAATTGGAAGTTGTAATTCCAATATAGGTGAAAGAATGTATAAAAATTATTATCAACATAAAATGTATAAAAATTATTATCAATATAAAATCAACCTCGAAAGTTATTATCAAAAAAAATAATGAGATTGTACAAACCTCAATAGTAGTTTTTTTAAATAAGTTCTTTCCAAAATAATAATCTAATTATATTTTGTAACTAACAAAAATCCATTGATATGGCTCTCTTTTAATTATGTAATAAACTATATATTAAATATATATATATATATATATATATATATATATATATTATTTTTACATAGTAGCAAAATCAAAATATAACAATGTTTCTTATCTTTATGAGTTATTTATAATCTATCTCTTATTTTTTTAGAGCTACAAATCTAATAGTGGACTTTAAATATTCTATAAGTTTTTTCAATTTTTAACATATAATGTCAATGATCACAAGCCATCTTGTATTCTAACTAAATCTTAAGTTCAACATACATGAGGAAAACATAGAATAAATTCTTTCATATATTTTTATAAAAATAATATTTTTTTATATAATAAATATATAGCTATTTATAATTTTTTTAGTGAGAATATTTTTTATTATTTTTTATTTAATTCTATATCTTCTAACTATTCTAAGGCGATTTTAACCTCTATATGTATTTAAGCATATATTTAACACATGGATAGCTAACTGCATCCTTAATTAATATTATATAACTAATTTATTCACATTAACTTCTCTTCTCCTATTCTTTAATTTTTTATACACCAAGTTTGTTTTTTTTTTCTTGGAATTTATTTATATTAAGTCTTTTTTTGATCATCTTTTATTTTTATTTAGGACTTAATAATGAATTTTTAAAGATTAAATTTAAAATATTAATGACTAAAAATTCTAAAATTGTTCAAGTTATATTGTCTAGGATATTTGATACTATACTAAGTCTTCATGTTAATTTTTAATTTTTTTTAATAAATAGAATATTTATTGATTCTTTTTAAGAAAAATTTCTATTCAAAATTTTTTTATTTTTTTAAAAATAATTTCATACTTTTTTTTTCTAACTAATATCTCTTCTTATACATCTAATTTTGATTAATACCTTGGCAACTATAATTTCTAATATTAGCTATTTATCTTTTTAGAATTTATTTTTTTGACTTCTAAATCTATTCTTGGCTTATTTGTACCACATCCAAATATTTGCTATATAGTTTTTACTTTGAGGTTTCATGTTTGTACACTCGCATAATTTTATTGATCTTGTTGTTGTTACAGATTATAATTATTTAATATTATATAACTAATTTATTCAATATCCCGCTATTATATTTAGGGCTATAAATAAGGTAAGACAAAGTAAATTAGATATGAAACTATTATAGATATCTTTAGATAAAAATTAAAAATATTTTTTAATAAAATTTATAAAAATAAAATTTAGATTGATATTCAATAAGGACCGTTTATAAATTAGAGAAGATATCAAATTTTAAGGCAAAATAATAATTTCTCACAATAAATACAAGATTCTTTAGTTGATCAAAAAATAAAATTAAAAAAGAGACTTCAAAGGTTCTTTATAAGTATTACATTTATAAGTATTATATAAATATAATACTTATAATTTTAATTTTACTATTTATAAATCTTGCTCCAATTTTTCATTATGGCCTCTCAAAGTGGTAAAATTATTTTTACCAAAATCTTAAAAATATGTTCTAAAAATTCCTTTAAAAATCTAAATAAAATCTAAATAAATTTTAAATAAATTTTAAAAAGTCTTGTAATATTTTTAAAATTTTAATATCAACTCAAGGCTAATTGATCCTATCTTGTTGATTTTTTATAATTATAAAATTAATTTAAATAAATTAAAAATTATATTTTAATAATCAAATACTAATTATTATAATTTAATTTAATAATCAAGTACTAATTATTACAATTGAAGACTTATTAAGATTCCATTTAATAATTTTTTTCCTTACAAGGCTCTTGTAACTTATAAAATCCCTTTAATCCTAATAAATATTTAGATAATAAAATAAATTTTTTAATCTTAATATTTTTATATTCAAATAGCTTAAAATTTTTTTTTTTAATAAATCCACCAATTAACATGCATTCGTAGGACTCACATTATAGTACCATTAGTTAGTAGTTTGAAGGTTAGTAAAGATATCAAAGATTTTTAAAGATTTTTTGATTGAATTGAGCTACAATTTTGTGGACTAATTGTTAAGAATAAGAATTAAAAGAAGATGCATAAACTAGTGAAATCTGTATAAAAAAAAAGCGACAAAATTAAAATAAGAAAGTATATGTATTCAAGAAGATAATGAAATGGCTATTACCAAAGATAAAAAAGTATAAAGATTCTTGAATTAGATAAGAAGCAAAAAAAAATTTGATAAGAATGAAGAAGACTTCACTCTTGTCTCTATATATACTATCTATCTAAAACCTATGTGGTGACATTCTATAGGACCTTCAATACATGTCTAATTTGCAAGATACATGTCAAATTTATAAGACAAATTTTCTATATGTGTGCCACGTATTTAGCTTGTTTTACAGGCTACCAACATGTGCAATATATGGTTATCTTATTGGCCAAGTTTCTAACCTATCAATCACATATAGACATGAATAAAGATGAAATCACGTCTATAAAGCTTCTAGGAAGGTTTTTTATAAAATATTATCAAATTAATCTATTTTTATTTATTTCTATTTATCCATATTAATTAGATAATTATTAGAGTAAATCTTATGTTCGTGACATTATTCTCCTTTTAGGGATGAGTTCCACAAAAAGCAATGATTATATGTTGAGAAAGTCCAAGATGCACCAAATTGTATTTGCCACATACTTTGACCTTTGTTCTTTTTGAAGGTAGTTGATAGGTCCTTTCAACCATCGCTAGTGTCTTATACTAAGATAGAAGGACCACCTTGATATTTGATCATTGTTAAAGCCTTCATATCTTCTTTCAAAAAAAATATTTGAAACTTTATCAAGAGTAGTTCTTACCTATAAAAAGTTTTATCAAACATTAAGAGTTTTTTCCAAGATTGTAATATCAAATTTGTTGTATCTTGCCATTAATTCGAAGAAAAATATGTTGTTCTTCAAGATCTTCATCTCTATTCTGTTGTCTTGAAGGTTATAATAGTTATAGTGTCTCATTGAATAAGTCAACAAATAATAGCCCTTGTGCTGAATTTGCTAGTTGTTGATTTTCCATCTTTTTGGTGCTAAAAAATTCAAAGAAATAACAAACAATGATACAAGATAGAATAAAATTTCTATTGAACTAGGTTTATTTTATAGCAAAGATTTTTTTTTGATTCTTTATCTTGGTTTTGATGGATGTTGTTGATGAAACACATTGACTTTAGTTGATGCATTTATTAGATTCTTAGATGGCTTCTATGTGCATTGTCATATATTATAAAGTATTACTTAAAAATACATTAGGCATCTAACTGTAGAAGATAAAAAAGAAATAATAATAGCAAGTCCTAACACCTTTAATAGAATTATATAAAACTTATAATTAAGACTAACAAATATGCTTCAATTGTTAAAAAATTTAATTAGATTTTTTAATTAGTTATAAAAGAATACAAAAAAAATCATAAAGAACTTTTAAAAAAGACATAATAAAATAATTAAGAAATCTTAAAGAAATATTAATATAAATTCAAAAAATATTAAAATAGAAATTCTATTAAAATATCAAAAATAGAAATCATAATCAAACTTTAATCAAATCTTAATCAAATCCTAATCAAATCCTAATCAAATCTTAATCAAATCTTAATTTAATCTTAATCAAATACTAATCAAATCTTAAATAAATTCTAATTAAATCTTAATCAAATCCTAATAATCTTGGTTAATTTTTAAAAAAATCCTAATCATATCTTGGGCAAATCTTTGTCAAATCTTAATCAAATCCTAGTCAAATCCTAGTAAGATCCTAATCAAATCCTAGTCAAATCCTAGTCAAATCCTAGTGAGATTCTAATCAAATCCTAGTCAGATCCTAGTCAAACTATGGATTAGGATCTGACTTTAATCAAATAACTAAGATTTTCACTAAGATCAAATCTTAATCAAATTTTCTAATAACTTTAATCAAATCCTAAATAAATCCTAATCAAATCTTAGTCAAATTCTAATCAAATCCTAACAAATCCTAATAACCTTAACAAACTCTAACCAAATCCTATAGAAGATTGAAACTACAATGGCTGATGATTTATCTATTGATCTTAGTTCAAATTTTATACACTTTTTAATAATTAAATTGACAACATATACAAAAAATTTGAAGGAGATTCAACTTATCTAACACAAGTTATATTTGAATTTCTACTTGAATATAGGCTACCTTCTTTTTCTAATCCTAATGTCAAACTTTCAGCATAAATATCTTCTCTTTGCACCATTCAATTGCATTCAAAATTCATTTATAAATAAAAAATCTAATCTACTATCTATATAAAAAATTTTCACTTGTAGATCTGTAATCAAATTCATGAAATGCTCAAATTTATAAATTCCTCTTTATTTTACAAAATCCAAAGTCACTCAATACAACCTTGACTTTGTAAATCTCTTACAAAGCCAATTTCTCTTCAAATCACTTAAAATCAATATTCAAATACACCTTCTTAAGTTTTCTTACTAATTCAATTCTTTAATCTGAAAAAGAATCCTTGATCCATTATAGGCATATGGTTTTGTATCTTAGGGTCTGATTTTGATCAAGGATCACAATTGGTCCTCTCTAGGTATCAACTATGAGATTTTGAGATAAAATTTGCTAAAACCTATTTTCAATTTCTCTCTAAAGATGTCTATATTACTTATTTTTCTAATCTTTTTTTTTTTTTTTTTGCCTTATTTATGGCCATTCAAAGTAAATAGAAGCCTCTTCTATAAAAATGCAACATTCGTCTCTTTAATTTTTTTCTACTTTCTTGTCTATCATCTATAATTTTAAGATAATTTTTTAAAATATTTATATCTGAGCTCCTATATATTTTAATCATTCCTTCTCTCTTTCATCTAATAGTTGTATTATTATACGACATTGTTCACTAATATCATATTCATACTAATATATAAGATATTTCAACTGATTTTGACATTGTCTTGAATCTAAGACCTCTTCTATTTCAAATTTTTTATTCTTATCCACTTCTTTAGGAGGTGGTGGCATTTGCCTTCTTCCTTGTATATCCATTGTCTTGTATAACTCGAGTAGTAATATAAGGAATACATGATAGATCTTCATAGATTTCAATAGATGTAATTGATAAGCAATTAGATTGATTTATTCACAAATTAAAAATGGTCCAAGCCTATAATAATCTAGCTTGTTACATAGACAAATAGTCTTGATATTATGACAAAATAATTATATCTTATTGTTTATGTAGAATTGAGGTTGTTCCTTATAATAGACATCTCTATTGATTTTTTGTCATTCTTGAATTTTTTTTAATTGTGCCTTCATTGTTACATGTAGCTCTAACAACCGATTTGTCAAATCTTTTGTTGTAAGATTATCAACTTTTGAGAAATCAAAAGTATTAAATTATAGATGATAACCATAATTGGCAAAGAAAAGAATTTATGGAATAGAAGAATGTATCAAATTATTATAAATAACTCTATCAATGGCAAAAAAGTTGTCCAATCATCTTATTGATAGTTGATGGTACACGTCAAATATTGCTCCAAAATTTAATTTACTCATTCCATTTGTCCATCAGTTTGAAAGTGAAAAATTGAAGATGGTTTTATATCTAGCTTTAATATTTTAAAAAAGGATTTTTCAAAATCTTGATACAAATTACTTCCCTCTATTTGATATAATATCCCTTGGTAATCCATAATAGCAATAGATGTTGTCAAGGAAGAGTTTAATTATTTTTTTTACATATGATAGATTTTATACATAGTATAAAATGTACCATCTTGGTGAAATAATTTACAATCACAAATATAGAATCGTATGAATTTGAATTTAAAAGATCTATAATAAAATCCATAAAAATAAAAAACCAAAATTATTTTGGTAAAAATAATGGTTGAAAAAGTCCATAAGATCAATGATAAGGAGTTATTGACTTTAAACAATTATGACATGATTATATAAATTCTTTAACAATCTTCCATACTTGAAGCCACCAAAAATCTCTTGATATTAACTCCAAAGTCTTATTGTATCCAAAATATCCTATTGCAAAAAAGTTGTGACAAGCTTCAAAGGTACAATGTCGTATTACAATTGTTTATATTATATAAATATTAAATAAAATATATAATATATTCATAAGTCTAAATATATATTAGAATAATTAATAGATTAAATTAAATAGAGTTGTTATAAAAAAAATTATTTATTTATTTATTTATACTTATTTTGATTATGGTATTTAAATTCTATAAGGCTTAAATGTCTAGTATGAAGTCTTGAGAAGAAATTGGGATCCAAAGTTAAAAAATTAAACTACTAAGAGGCTTATTTGGAGGGATAAAAGGAAGATATGGACAAATGAAGGTAAGGGATATAGATCTTTATCTCCATTGATCAATGGTCATGTCCAATAGGCTTTAAGTAAGCTATCTACAACAAGAACAAGGATTTTGATAAATTCAAAAAAGACATTCAAAAATCAAAGGCTAGGATTAAAAATATTATTTTTTGTATTATATATTTGATATAAAATATAGGAAATTTGGAATTTTTATAAATAATGAATAGGTGCTTGAAATTAAGATATATAATTTATATCTACTATGACTCTTTTAAAAATACAAAAAATTATACAAAAACTTTTAGAAATCAAGAGATGTGGTTGAAGAAGTGATTTCAAAGCCTACATCTTATGTATAAGAATTATTACATTTGAAGTTTGGAAAAAAGAGATATAGGAAGTTGAAGACAACAAATTGAATTCCAAAGCAATAAGTAGACCAATTTGTTGATAGTGATGATTTCTACCATATCTTGAGCTTCGAAAAAAAATTTTGTCTAAAAATCTCTAAAAAGGTCAATTATTATGTTAAAAAGCTACGTATCAAATTTTTATGGTATTTAAATATTGAATTTGTGAGATATGAAGAATTTGGCATGTAGGTGTTTGTAAACAAAGATTTGATATTATAATTAGAATTTTGGTGATATATAAAGATCAATAATGAATCAATAATAGAATACTTAAGGCTTGTATATTTGATATAATTACCCTTTTAAGAATAATTTTATATAAATATGAACACTTGATTGAGAAATCAATGATAACGTGAAGTCCAATGCTTTTTTGAAGCAAATTTTTTGAATTCCAACAATGTAGTTGTATTTCTAAAATCTTCTATAGTTTATTAGAATATTCTAAAATCTTTTAGAATCTTTTTTAGTCTTCTAAAAATCTTATATAATCTTCTAGAACCTTCTAAAATCTTTTTTAATCTTTTAAAACCTCCCGTAGTCTTCTAAAATCTTTTAGAATCTTCTTTAGTCTTCTTGAATTTGTCTTAGTCTTCTAAAATCTTCCTCACTCTTCTAAAATCTTTTAGAATCTTTTAAAATACTCTTAGAAGGTTCAATAGGACATATGCCTTGTAGTATAAATAAGAGGCAAGACAAAGGTGCACATCAATCTTGTCAATACAAGTCTTGGAGCAATCCAAAGTATTGCCTTGTTTCTTGATATCAATTTACTCTCTTGTTCTTGTCAATAATCTAGTTCTTTATTCTTGTCCATCTAGTTCTTTTTTCTTGAAATTATTTTAATTCTGTAATCTTTTTCTTGTTTCTTTGCTAACTTGCTATCTTGTATTGCTGATAATTTGGCAAGACTATTTAAGTAATCATATTAGAGCTTTGATCTCTTAATAGAGAGTAGATTACCCCTCTTCTTGAAGATACTATTGTATTCTAAAAAAATTCAGATTACTCCTTTCTAGACTAATATGCTTATTTAATACAATTTGATCTTTCTTTGGAAAGATTGGATCATCCTTTCTTAGGATGTATCATTGTATTTTAGAAGTTGTAGATTATCCTCTTCTAAATTAATATTATTTAGAAATATTTTCTTTTAGTATAAAAAATACTTTATTAATAGCTTGTTAATTTTTTTTTATCAATATGAAAGTAGATCAAGTCATGGAAGGTGCATCTTTACAAATAGAGAATAGAGTGGTGATTCTTACAGATCTTTGAGCTCTTTTAGATACTATACAAGAAGAAATGGTATTCTTTTGTAACCCAAAAAAGAAATTATAAATAGAACAAGTATCAAAAGAAATTATAAATAGAACAAGTATCAAAAGAAACTAAGTGAGAGATTTATAGTTTGTAATAAGAGATTATATAATTGAAAGAAGTAGGCGAAAGACAAGTTATGTACATAACATCTCTAAAAGTTCCAAGGGTTGTCATAAAAAAACCAAAGGCTAGCATGCTTGATAAATTTGATGGAACAATATCCAACTTTCAAGGATTTATGCAACAAATATAATTTTATTTATGACTATATCCTTCTCATTATTCGGATAGATTCATTCAAGTTACTTTTGTAGCTACCTTTTTATCAAAAAGTGCTTGATCATGGTTTGCTCCATTGTTGGAAAAGGATTTTCTAATCTTATACAATTTGGAGGCTTTTATAGAAATATTTATTGCTATATTTAGAAATAGTGATTGGAAGAAGGTGGTAGAAAGGAAGATTCAAAATCTACAATAAAAATAATATTAAATTACGATTTATGCCACAAAATTTTAATAATTTATTTATGATCTCAATTGGAATGATAAGGCTTTTGTGATTCAATTCTATTATGGCCTAAAAGATGATGTGAAGAATTTATTGATCACAATACTAAGAGTGGAAAGTTTAGAAGAACTCATATCTCAAGCTATTACTTGTGATAATCACCTATTTGAATTATAATAGGAGAGGTAATCAATTTTTAATAGTACCTATCAAGATACGTTTGTTACATCCTCAAGAGTATCAAAAAAGCCATTAACATATCCTAAATTCATACAGATTGATGCAACTCAATTCAAGCCATTAACACCAACAAAAAAGATTAGACGTCAAGAAGAGAATCTATATCTATATTATAGAAGACCTAATCATAAGGCAGCAAATTGTTCAAACAAGTCTAGAGAATTCAAGGCACAAGGTATAACATTTGAATTGGAGAGGTTGAAAAACAAAGATGTCTAGTCATAATACGGACCTTAAAATTAGACACTTCCAAATCTAAAGTATCAAAAAAAGGTCTCTTTCTACCTTCGGACCCAACATCTTATTTTATAATTTATATATATATTAGAATCCTAAAAGAAGAGATTTTTACTAAAATCCTTTTAGATATTAGAGCCTTAGTATGCTTTATGGATAAAGATTTTACAACCAAGCACAACTTAGTATTTATAAAGAAGATCCATCCCGCATCCATTGAAGTCATTGATAGCTGAAACCTTGCATCAAGAGATGTTATTAAAGAAATCCAACTATTGAAAGTGATACTAGGAGATCAAATATCACACATTATCTTCAATATTATATAATATCTAACAAATCCTATTGTCATTAGACTCTCTTGATTTAAATTACATAATCTTGATATTAATTGTAATTTGCAAAAGATTTCTTCAAGATTCAAACATCAAAAGAAGAAACAAGGTATTACTTCATTTCTTGGAGCTAAAATATTTATGTAGGTAGCAAAAAAAAAGGGTTGCATTTATATTATATACTATCCCAATGAAAGATCCAACAAAATAATAGAAGCAAAATATTCTTGGTCAATATCATGATCTTGAAGATGTATCTCAAAAGAAGAAAGCAGATATGTTATTAGAACACCATCCTTATAATTGTGCAATTAAATTACAAGATAGAATTCAACCTCCATTTGGTCCAATTTATAATCTCTCACAAATGTAGTTTACAGCCTTGCAAGAATATATTGATGAAAACGTGGCCAAGAATTTTATTAGATATTCAAAATCACTTGCCAAAGTCCCTATCTTGTTTGTAAAGAAGAAAGATGGTTCTTTATGTATGTGTGTTGACTATCAAGGTCTCAACAAGATAATTATAAAAAATCACTATCCATTATCATTAATCTTAGGATTATTGAAATAATTAAGATATGTAAAGATCTTTACAAAGATTGATTTGAGAGGCGCCTACAACCTAGTCAAGATTAAAGAAGGAGATCAATAAAAGACAACATTTTATACAAGGTATGGATATTTCAAGTACAATGTTATGTCTTTTGGACTTACAAATACACCTGTAATCTTTTAATATATGATAAATGATATCTTACAAGAATATTTAGATGACTTTGTAGTCATCTACCTAAATGATATCTTGATTTTTTCTATAACAAATAAGAACATGAACATCATGTACATATGGTATTGGAGAAACTATAGAAAAGTGGATTGTATGCCAAATTGAAGAAGTGCTCTTTCTATTAACCATCATTTGAATTTTTGAGATATATTTCTTTTAAAAATGGAATTTCTATAGATCTAAAGAAAATATTAATTGTTATAGAATAGAAACAACCATCATCAATCAAAGATATATAATGTTCTTTGAAATTTATAAATTTTTATAAAATCTCATCAAGGATTATTCAAAGATTATAATTCTATCAATACAACTTACAAGTAAAGAAAAAATTATTGGGGGTGACAAGACTGAAGAAGCATTCAAGAAGCTAAAAAAATCCATTACTTTAGTCCCTATACTTGTTTATATAGATCAAACAAAACCATTCATTTTAAAAACGGATGCCTGAGATTTTGCACTTGGATTTGTCTTCTCTCAAACTAGTGATGATGGTCAATTACATCTAGTAGCATTCCACTTTAGAAAATTTTCAGCTACAAAGATCATTTACAAAATCCACAACAAAGAATTATTGGCAATTGTTGATGCTTTTGAAGAATGGCACCATTTATTAGAGGTGACTTAACACAAGATCATGGTATATATTAACCACAAAAAATTTGGAATATTTTATAAGTACTTAAATTTTGAATTGCCGAACAAGCACAATGGAATATGTCATTATCTTGGTTTGATTTTATAATTATATATCATTCAAAAAAAACTTCAAGAGAAACCAAATGTCTTTTCTTGATGATCATATCTTGTGCCAAGAATAAGAGACATTATATTGGATGAACAAAAATTAGTCATGTTGAAGCCATCCAATTTGTAGTTGAAGATATTGATAATATCTATCTATATAGATATAGTTCTAAAGATAGAAATCTAAAAAATAATGAAGATAGATTTATTTATGGATAGTATTCAATGAGATTTAAAAAATATATTTATAAAAGAAAACAATAATTTCAAGTTCAACAATGAATTGTTGTATTTCAAGGATCTCTTGTATGTTCCTCCAAGTCCTACAAGACTTCAAATTCTTCAAGCACAACATGATCTTCCAACAGTTGGATATTTTGACTTCAATAAGCCTTGGAATTAATATCAAGAGACTATTGGTGCCTCAAATGTGGAAATTAGTAAAAGAATTCATCCAATCATGCAAAATTTGTGTCCAAGCAAAAGTTCCAAGACACCAACCATATAGAATTCTCCAACCACTTCCAATTTCTAAGGCCCTATGACAATTGTTATCCATAGATTTTATTACAGACCTCTCAATTTAAATGGAAAAGACTTAATTTTTGAAGTAGTAGACCATCTTATCAAAATGGCATATTTCATTTTGTATAACAAGATTATTTTTGAAAAAAAAGTGAATAAATTTTTTATTGATAATATTTATCAAATACATGTCCTTTCAAATGACATCGTTTCAAATCAAAGATCACAATTTGTATCAAATTTTTAGAAAGGACTATTTCAACTTTTGAAGGTCAGGAACAATCTTTCATTAGCTTATCATCTTTAGATTGATGATCAAATAGAACAAGCAAATCAGATCTTAGAACAATATCTTTATTGCAGTATAAATTATCAATAAGATGATTGGATAGACCTCCTACCATTGGTCAAGTTTGTATATAATAACTTCAAACATTCTTTGACAAAGCAAATTCTATTCTTTTCAAATTATAGATACCACTCTAGAATAGATACATTCCAAATTGAAGATGTGAAAAGCCTTGCTATAGAAAATCAAGCTATTTATTTAAAAGCCATTAATAAAGAATTAAAATTCCAATTGCAAATAGCTCAAGATGAATATAAAGACTATGCAATCATTCATTGCAAGAACCAACTAAAGTTCAAGGTAAGAAATCATGTCTAGTGACTCCGATGAAATATACAAATAAATCAACCATCACGGTATTGTGTTGTGGTTTAGCTACCATGTGAAAAAATTATACATGTATATTTAATATATAATTTATTATATAGCTAAATAAAAGCCATATCAATGGATTTTTATTAGTTACAAGATGTGATTAGGTTATTAGTTTAGAAGGGATCTATTAAAAGGACAATTATTGAGATTTATACAATCTTATTTTTTCTTTTTGGTAGTAGTTTTGAGATTGATTTATATTGATAATAACTTTTATATATCTTAAGTCACCTTTGTTAGATATTGGTGATTCTTAAGATCTTATTTATTTCTTTTATTTGGTGTTTAGAATACATATTATGTAAATCTTATTAGAAAAAGGATTGGAAAGGGATTTTTAGTATAAAAGGAGATAGTTAGGCCGTCTATGTGGATGAATGGAGATGGATGATAAAAGTCTCTATTCCTATTAGTCAAAAATCATGCCCAATGGACTTCAAGGAGGCTGCCCGAGGGTTTATTAGGGATTAGGGTTTGTTTCTTGAAAGGAATTGAACATCAAAGGCTAGGATTAGCAAGTTTGGTTTTTTGGATATGGTTTTGGTACAAATCTCGCATGATTTGGACTTTTTATGAAAGAGATATAAGCGCTCAAAGTTAGGATGTTGAAATTGTATCTACTGTCACTCTTTAGGGCATAACTTGCACGTATAGAGAGAAATAGAGGATCGGCAACTAGGAATAGAAAGAATACTTTATTGGCTACACTTTTTATGTACAACTTGATGAAATCTAATAAGACGGGGTTGAAGGACACACACAATAGTGCACCCTCAAAGATCATTTAACTATATTCATGATTTGACGATGTAATAATTAAAATAATTTATAATTGATCTTTTTGCATAAAATTATGATAATTGTCTTGATTTTGAAGAAAATCTTATAAAATTCGAATGGTTGAATAAGATTTAGTTCTGAACCTTTTGCACAACTCATTGAATACAAGGTTTATATAACTCTTCATTTGAAGACTGTTAATTATTTGTCTTTTTTATTGAGGACAAATCACTTATTGGATTTTTGCCATCAAGTTTTAAGTAGACTCTTCAAAGCCAAGTATCCAATGTATTCCCAGATAGAAGTTCACGCCATATGACATCTTGATGAACCCGACATTGTTGTATGATGTGGTCTTCTATCTAAGAATACACTGGGTACCTGGCTGTAGAGAGTTTATTTAACCTTGATGGCAAAAATCCAACAAGTAATTTATCCTTAATAAAAAAGACAAAGAATCCAACAATCTTACAAAAGAGAAGTTATATATATAAACCTTCTTGTATTCAAATAGTTTGTACAAAAAAAGGTTCAAATTTCCACAAAAACCCTTCAAAACTTTATTCACCCGCAAGGACTTATTTCTTGCTGAAGTTTAGAGCTCAATAACTCTTGATCCACTTATTTAATTTCTATAAAATTTACTTTAGAATGTAGATGATTCTCTTAAATTTTACTACAAGAAAGAATCAACCATAAATTCATTTTCGATCGTCCGATATCTCAAAATCCCTAGCAGGTGCTTAAAACCCTAGCTCAGAGACACCCAAGCACTATTTTCCTTATATCTCACAAATCCAAAATCCTAATGCCATAAAATTTTAGCACATAGTCTTGTGACATAAGCATATACACTTTTAAAAATTTTGAGCCAAAAATCTATCAAATTTCCTAAGATATAGCTCAAAATGTAACCACTAATTAAGCGAGGTCACTTACTACCCTTAAGTTTGTAAGTACTGATTTCAACTCCCAATATCACCTTCATTGCAGCTTGGATTTTATCAAGCTATACATGAAAGTGTTCTCTCCAACCCTAGTCGCGGATCCTTGATTACTTCCTATATGCATAAGTTATACCTACAAAAATGACAGTAGGTCCAAAATCAACACCTTAATTTTGAGCGCCTATAACTTCTTCATAAAAAGTGCAAATTATACAAAATTTACACCTAAACTATATCCAAAAATCTAAACCTTATAATCCTAGCCTCTAATGTTCAACTCTTCTTGAAAAACAAACCCTAATTCCTAATAAACCCTCGAGTAGCCTCCTTGAAGCCTATTGGGTGTGATTTTTGGCCAATTAAAATAGAGATTTCTATCATCTACCTCTTTTTATCCACATAGATGGCCAAACTATTCTTTTTATACTAAAAATCTTTTTTTAACCCTTCTTCTTATGAAATTTATATACTTTGTGCTTTAAGCACCAAATAAAAGAAGTAAATTAAAAATTTAAGAGTCACCAATGTCTAACGAAGGTGACTTAAGATATATATAAGTTACTATCAATATAAAATCAACCTCAAAATCACTACTAAAAGAATATAAGATTGTATAAATCTTAATAATAATCCTTTTAATAGATCCTTTTTTAAAGTAGCAACCTAACCACATCATATAACCAATAAAAGTCTACTGATATGGCTCTCATTTAACTATATAGTAAATTATACATTAAATATATATGTATAATTTTTTCACATAATAGCTGAACCACAACATGACAATGTTGTCGTGGTAGAGAGAATTTGCCTCAAGAAAGCGCTAGGCTTCTGGCTGTCACTAATTACTCAAGCAAGATCCAAGTATATTAAAATCCTCCAAGGTTATTTAAAATATTTCTTCATAGGGCTATTACACCCAATACACAAGTCTTATTTCATCAAACCACTCAAAACATAATAAAATACTCTAAATCCTCATTCCTCCGTAGGAAGGGAATTTTTTCCGAACTTCAATAACTCATAACTTTTAATCCGACTGTCCACATCTACTTCAAATTTATATGAAGTATTGATGTATTCTTCAAAACTATCACTGCAAATTTCAAATGTTGATTCATTACCAATCTTTAGATATTGCTAAAACCCTAGCAGTACTTCAAACCCTTGTTTACAAACACCCATGTACTAAATTCTTCATATCTTACAATCTAAAAGTTCAAATACTATGAAACTTTGATGAATAGTTTCTTAGCATAATCATACACCTTCTTGGAAAGTTTGAGACAAAAATTCGTCTAGAAACTCAAGACATGACAAACCCCATCACTATCAACAAAACGGCCTATTTACTACCTTGGAATTCAATGTGCTATCTTTGACTCCCAATAACTCCTTCTTTACAACTCCAATTGTAGTAATTCTTTCTCATTAGATATAGATCTTGAAATCTCCTCTCCAATTGCACCTCTCGATCTCCAAAAGCTTCCGTATAACTCCTCCAATCCTCAAAAGTGTGACAGTAGATACAAATTGCACATCTTAATTTAAAGCGCCTACTTCTCCCTCATAAAAACTCCAAATCTCTCAATTTTTACACCAAAATTGTAGCCCAGAAAACAAGCTTTTTAATCCTAGTCTTTGATTTTTGAATGGCTTCCTTGAAGTTTCCGAAACCCTTATTCTTGTTGCAGGCAGCCTCCTCAAAGCCTATTGGACATGACCATTGATCAATAGGAATGAAGAACTTTTTCCCTTGTCTTCATTCATCCTCACTTTGTCTTCATCCTTCCAAATAGGCCTCTTAGTAGTTTAATTCTTCTTCTTTGGACCCCAATTGCCTCTCAAGGCTTTATACTAAATATTTAGGTCTATATAATTTTTAAATATCATAATCAAAACAAGTACAAATAAAATAAAATAAAATAAAGTTTCTTTTATCAACCATTTTTAATTTAATTTACTAACCATTCTAACACATATCTAAATCTATAAACATATTAAGCATTTTGAGTGCATTTTATATATTATAAGCAATTACAGTATAACAACATGAAATATCTGGATGGAGAATTTTGAAGAAATATTTTGATTATTTATTATAGCGGTGTTACGGACATAAGATTTATTCCGATAATTTTTTAATTAATATAAATCAATAGAAGTAGATAAAATAAGTTGATTTGATAATATCTGATAAGAAAGCTTCATAGAAGCTTCATAGATGCAGAATCATCTTTATACATGTTTATAGATAATTGGCAGGTTAGAAACTTGATCAATAAGTTAGCCTTATGGCGCACATGTTGATAGCTTGTGGAACAAGCTAGCCATGTATCACACATGTTGATAGCTTGCGATACAAGCCAAATACGTGGCGCAGATGTGAAAAACTTGTCGTGTAAGTTTGACACATGTCTTGCAAATTAGACACGTGTAGGAGGTCCTATAGAATACCGCCACATAGCTCTTAGTTAGATAATATTTATAGAGGCAAGAGTTAAGCCTTCTTCACTCTTATCAACTCCTTTCTTGCTTCTAGTCCAGATTCAAGAATCTATAGTTTTTTTGTCTTGGGGCAATAGCCATTCTAGTTTTTTTTAATATACATACTTCCTTACTTCTATTTTGTTATTCTTCTTAATAGAAGTTTCATATGTTTATTTGCTTTCATCAAGTTCTTATCCTTGACAAGCAAGGAAACAAGGAAATAGTAGTAGAAATTGTACTAGAGCATCACCAATATAGCTTGATCCTGCTACAATTCAAATGTTTCAAGTATTTGTTCTTTATATGCAACAATAGCAAGTAATTGAATTCAAAGAGGTATTGGCTACTAAAGCCTTATAATCCATTGTTGATTTTAAAGATATAGTTATTTTATTTAAAGATAGAATAGATCCTACTAAAAGCTTATTAATTATTATGTCAAATCTTTATATTTCAAGGAAATTAGAGGACAAGAGTTAGAAGACTGTTTTGCCACACAAGTGATTAGAGAACCATTGTAACTTTTACAATCTATTAGAATTGAAAAATATGAACAAGACAACAAAAGAATATTCTAACTCCAAGTAAGGCTACATTTGGAGTCTACAAATATGGCCTCACCTCAAAAATTTTGATTCAAATGCTTGAGCTTTGGTAATAATCCTTAAAATTGAAAGGGTGACTTCAAGTAGAGCAGAAATTATATTTGGAAGATATTTTGAAGGTTGCAACAAAGAGCAAATTCTTAGATGGGATGTTGGTACAATAAAGATTATATCTAGATATCATTGATGCTACTTCAAGGATCCTGTTGAACTGGCCAACAAATAAAGGCGGAATATGTTACTTCTCTATTCCGATGAATTCTAAGTTTTTTGCATATGTGATTTGATTATTAAATCACTTTAACTCTTTGTGGAACTCGTCACTAGAAGAGGAGGTGATGTCATAGACAAACTTTTAGTCACCACATTCTAGAATTTTTTATAGCCTTTTAGAACCTTCTATAGTCTTTTAGAACCTTCTGTAGTCTTTTAAAATCTTCCATAGTTTATTAGAAACTTCTTAAACCTTTTAGAATCTTTTTTAGTCTTCTAAAAATCTTCTATAGTCTTTTAGAATCTTCTAGAATCTTTTTTAATTTTCTAAAATCTCTCGTAGTCTTTTAAAATCTTCTAAAATCTTCTTTAGTCTTCTTGAACTTATCTTAGTTTTTTAAAATCTTTTAGAATCTTTTAAAATATTCTTAAAAGGTTAAATAGGACATAGGACTTGTAATATAAATAAGAAGCAAGATCAAGGTGCACCTCAGTCTTGCCAATACAAGTCTTGAAGCAAAATCTCTTGGCTAAGTTTTCATCAATTTATTCTTTAAGTTTAGCCAACTTATTTTGTGATAAACTATAAATTGGTTCAAATGGAGGTTGAGTTCATTCTTTAAAATTGATTAAGCAATCATATAGATAATGTTCCAAAAAAATATCTGTATTTTTTTTAAAAAAAATATCTTGATAATCTTGGTATATTTTATTATTTATACTATATTCATTTTTGATGGTGAAAAGACTTCAAGTAATATCTCTAAGCTTAAAATATCACTTGAAGTCTTTCCACCATTAAAAATGAATGTAGTATAAATAATAAAATGTGATTCTTCTTTTATTACATGTATAAAAGCTTTTACATCTATAAATATAAATTTTATTGTACTAGACTTATGGCTTTTTACTTAATTAATAAGACTCTTATTAATATTTTAAAAAAAATAAATTTATAAAAAATCTAATTTATTTGAGGATTATATTTTTCTAAGCATAATAAATCTAAAATAAATAGATTAGAGGATATTAAAGATTATATAATTATTATGATTATTTAATATTATAATTATAAGAAAGATTTTATAAGTAACATTTCCAAAAAATAATAGACGACCATCTATGACTTCAATATGTATGAATTTATTTTTTTTTATAAAAGATATTTTATAATTTTTAACAAATTCTTCATCTAAAAAAAATGTTGAGGCTCTTAAATCTAATAAGGCAGAGGCTTTGTGATTTTTAGGTTCTAAACAGACATCTATTATAAAACAAAGAAAGGATTTTAAAGAGAGAATAGGATGTTTAGTAGAAGTTGTATAAGATTCAATTACACAATGTCATGTGGCATAATCTTCAATTTGAAAATATATTGGATACTTGGCTATAAAGAATTTACTTACTATTTATTGACAAAATTGTAATAAATAATTTATCTTTAATAAAAAGAATAAATAATACAACAATATTACAAAATATATATATTGGCAAAACCTCTTATATTTATATAGGTTTGTACATAAAGTCTTACTATAGCATATAAAAAAATCTTAACATCTTTTTTTTTATAGAATCTCAAGTAATCAATTGATGATAAGTTAGATTATTAATAATTTTTAAAAAAAATCCATAATCTTCTTTTAAAATCTCATCTTTATATCAAAATTGTATTATAACTCTATATATTTATTTTTTCTCTCTATAAATTCTTGGCTTTTAAAAAATCCCTTTTATTTGTATAAAAGGCTCAAAATGCAATAATATCCTTCAATAGCTTAATCACTTATAAGGATTTTTTTTTCAAACTTTATAGTTTAATAATTCTTAATCCAACCATTCAATTTTTATAAAAAAAATTTAAAATGTAGATAATACTCTTAAGCTTCATTAAAAAAAATTCAATTATAGATTTACTTTCAATTGTTTGATATTTTTAAAAATCCTGGCAAGTACTTAAAATCCTAGTTCAAAGATACCCAAACATTATTTTTTCCATATCTCACAAATCCAAAATCTTAATGCTACAAAGTCTTTTTATATAGTTTTTTAATATGAATATATATACTCTTAAAAATTTTGAGCCAAAAGCTTATCAAATTGCTCAAAATATGGCTCAAAATATAGCCACTAATTAAATAAGGTCACTTATTGCTCTTAGATTACAAGCAATGACTTCATCTCCTAATAACTTCTTCATTTTCACTTTGATTTTATTAAACTGTGCATAAAAAATATAGCTAAGAAAGTAATCTTTTCAATTCTAGTCGCCAATCTTCTATTGCATTCTACATGTGCAAGTTGTGTCCAAAAGAGTGACAGTAGGTACAATTTCAACATCTTAACTTTGAGTTCTTATATCTTTTTCATAAAAAGTCCAAATCACAAAAATTTTGCACCAAAATCATAATAAAAAATCTAAATTTAATGACCTTAATCTTTGATATTCAAATTCATTCAAAAAATAAATCCTAATCCCTAATAAGTCCTTGGGCAGCCTCTTAGAAGCCTATTGGATATGATTTTTGGCCAATAGGAATAGAGACTTCTATCATCCATCTCCATTCATCCATATGGATGATCTAATTATTTCTTTTTGTACTAAAAATTTCTTTTTAATCTTTTTTCTAATAAGATTTATATAATATGTGTTTTAAACACCAAATAAAAGAAGTAAACAAGATCTCAAGGATCACCAATATCTAATAAAGGAGATTCAAAATTTATAAAGTTCTTATCAATATAAAACCAACTTCAAAAGTCTCAATAAAAAAATAATAAGATTCTATAAATCTCAATAATAGTCCTTTTAAACAAATTCTTTCTAAATTAACAATCTAATCATATTTTATAATTAATAAAAATCCACTAATATATCTATCACTTAGTTGTATAGTAAATTATATATTAAATAAACAAATATATATATATATATATATATATATATATATATAATATTTTCACATGGTAGCAGAATCACAACATAACAATAGTTTTTATTATAGTTGAACAAACTCATTTCCCGTCATATTGTCTTCTTTGATAGTCATACCCCTTATTTTATAGTTGCATTGTTTCTTTGAATAATATTAAGAAATATACTTAGATTTTCTACAATATAAGCATAGTCCTTTTTAATAACAATGAATCTTTTTTTATTTAATAAGAGATTTAAAACATACCACATCAATTTGCATATCTTCTACTTCCAAATGTTTGTATTAAAAAGACATCGATGTTGCCATTGAATTATAATAACCTTAAAGATTTCTTGTGCGGCTCTTAGATCAAAACTCAAAAAATCAATTGTCATATTTTATAGCAAAGTCAATTGCTTAATTTAATATCTAAAGATTGAATAAATTGAACATCAAATTTTTTATCTCATATTATAATCTATAGAGAAATTGGTTGATAAGTACAACATCATTCCATTTAATATCAGTCACTAATTATTAAAATTGTAAAGTATATAATATTACTAATTAATTATTTTATTATAAGATATAAATCTTATTAATTGTGACACAAATTATATCATATTTTTCATACATAGATTAAAATTCTATTAAAAATATCTCTAAACTATTTAATATTAGATTATATTATTTAAAAAAAGATAAAATTCACAATAAAACAGAACGTAAAAATAATATTTCAATAAACCTGACTTGTGATCCTTGAATTAGATAACTTTAAAATTGAAGTTTAATCACTAATTATACTTGATTAATAAATCTTTAAAACTTAGATCTTATACCATTAAATTTCTTAAGCAAATTAATTTTTGGTTCTTTAATGCTTGAATAGTGTTCCATTATAAATGAAGTAGTATGGCTAGGTATAGATATTGAAGTAGTTCCAATCATCTCTCTATCTTCACTTCTTCCTAATCTTATTGTTTCTTGTGGTGGTGAATTGAATTAATGTATTGCAAGTATTAATTCTTTTAATTGCTCTTACACTTGTATCATTACACTTTATATTTTAACAAGTTTTTCCATAATAATGTAATAGAAAAAAAGATGTTTATTTTCATTCAAGAAATAGAAAATAATTCTAGAAACAATATCAATTCAGAAGTAATTAATCCATAAATTCTAATATGTTTATATCTTATCAAGAAAAAAAAATAATCTATTCTCAATCAAAAAAAGACAAAGCTTTGATATTATATGTGTACTCTTGTTAATCTGTCAAGGACACAAATTGAAAGAAGATGCATAAATTAGTGAAATTTGTATAAAAAAAATAACAAAATAAAAATAAGAAAGTATATGTATTCAAAAAGAAACTAGAATGCCTATTGCTAAAGACTAGAAAATATAAAGACTCTTGAACTAGACTAGAAGCAAGAAAAGAATTGATAAGAATAAAGGCTTCACTCTTGTCTTTATATATATTATCTATCTAAGAGTTACATGGCAGCTTTCTATAGAACCTCCAATATATGTCCAATTTGCAAGACATGTGTCAAATTTGCAAGACAAGTTTCTTATACGTTGTCATTCTGCATTTACGTGCAGTGTGTAAAAATATTATATATCTTGTATCTATTGTTATTACATTTGTGAGTACTAGAGGTCATTTTAGAAGATATTATAAGGAGAAAATTTATTTTAGCCACTTAATTAGTGAATTAAGATGGCTATTTGTTTTGTTCCTACCTTACTTATATCCTAGAATAGATTCTTTTATAATTAGAAAAAAGATAAAGGTTGTTTTATCTTTCTTGTTGGCTTTTAAGATAGAATGGACCTTGTGAGGGATAAAAAAAGAAGAGCATGGGGTGAGTAGGGCCTGTCCAATAGGATTTGGCTGCCCATGAGGGCGTCTCATAGATTGATATGGAAGGAAAGGGGGATATACTCCTCTTACTAGACCTAGAGTTTGGTAGTTTTTGAGCAGTGAACTTTGGAAAGAGATAGCTCCAAGGATATAGAAGCATTTGTAATAAAAATTGATATATGTATTCTTCAAATTGTGAGGACTCTAGAACTTACTCATTTGCTTGTATTGGAGTTGTGAGCAAAAATTTATGCTTTTTTTAATAGATTGAGGTTTGATGCTATTGAAAAGTGATGGTAGAAACTTTGATCTGCCACTGCAAGTTTGATTTCAAGTCTTTCTTAGTGAAATTTACACAAAGTGTGGAAAATTGTGCTAGCTTTTTATTATGATATTTCTTGTAGCATTTGGAGTTGGAGAAGAAAAGTTGTGAACTTAAGAGTAGAAAAGGGTTTGTTGCCACCCGATGAAGAACGGTAGAGACTTTGTTCAACCACCCAAGTCGGACAATCTCTTTAATCTTTTTGATGTTTTATATACTTATAGTAGCTTATATAAGATTTCTATGAAAACAAAAATCAATACATTTGGAGCTTTAATGAAAGTTTTATGAGCCGTGAAGTGTCAAGAGGGCAAATTATTGCTAGGGTTTGAAGAGTAGAATCAACTAGCTATAAAATCTGGAGTTTGAGAGGCATGCATGCGAAATTTTAGAACAAGTTAGATGATGGAGTGAAATTTCTAAAAAGCTATTGCATGCCTAATTTAAAGAAGGAAAGTAATCACAACAAAGGTTGAAGTGAAGAGGAGCTTTGCTACCTTTGCATTTGCTGGGAAATTTTAGTACCTATTTATTTTAGCCATAACTTTTAAACGGTAAGACATCTATTTGTGAAATTTTGATATATTTTACAATGGATTATTAGCTTTTTATAGGCTATAAGCATGCTTGATTTGAACTTTGGATGGATTTTTAGTGATTTATTTAATTTCAGCTTATTGTATAACTTGTATTCCTCATATGCAGTTGTATTTTGAGGTATACTTGAATATATACACACTTTGCTTATACCTATTATACAAGTATATATACTTGTATTATATCAAGTATTTATATAAGTATTCTATAAGTATTATACATAATATTTATATAAGTATTTATACAAGTATTATACCAAGGATTATATATTATTTTATATAAGTATTTATATAAGTATTATATCATATATTGTATAAGTATTTATACAAGTATTATTCAAGGATTTATACTTTATAATTGTACAAGTCTTGTACAAATATAATACAAGTATAATTTGAAAGCTTGAACAAATATTGTGCAAGTATAGAAGATACTTGCACGGCTTCCTCTCATGTTCCCTGCTAGTTCTAGTAGCAGCTAGGAACTCGATGTTTTCCCAAGGCGAATTCTCTCTACCCGACAATGTGCACCATGTATTTAACTTGTTCTAAAAGCTATCAACATGTGCAACATATGGCTAAGTTTTTAACCTACCAATCATATATAGACATGAATAAAGATGAAATTACATCTATGAAGCTTTTAAAAAGCTTCTTTGTAAGATATTATCAAATTAACCTATTTTTATCTATTTTTATCTATCCATATTAATTAGATAATTATTAGAATAAATCTTATGCCTGTAATAATAGTAATTGATATAAAAAAATTAAATAAAATTTTTAAAAAAATTAATGATAAAAAAAAAAAAAATCTTAATATTGAGAATTCAATACCAAAATTAAAAGAAGAGATTATTTGACACTTAAGTAATATTTTTTGTTTTTTTTAATCTATAAGTATAATTCTTTTAAAAAATTTTGACCTTATTATTATTTAGAAGATTAAAAGGTGTGCAAAATTGAAACAAAATCAATAATCAATTGAAAAGTTTAAAATTTAGGCTTTTAGGTTACAAGGCCTTCTTTAAGATTTTTGATTTTTTTTTTTGAATTTTGAATTTTAAATTTTGATCTCACTTATCTTCTTATTTTTAATACTTTCAATTTTAATAGTGTTACTTAGAATTTAAACATATTTTTATATTTAAAGATATTAAGATTTTTAAATATCAAAATATTCTTTTTTATACTAAAATTACAAAAAAATCAATTCTAGTTTAAAACTTGTTCACATTTAATAGTCTTATTATGAGTGGTCTGTATTACATTGGACAATTTAGATTTGAAATACAAAGGTTGCAAAAATACTTTGATTTATCAAATAGACTTATGTACAACCATTAAACTTATTGTAATAAATAAATAAACTTATATACAAATAAAAAATTTGACACAACTCTGTGAGTTATTTAAATAAAATATAAATATCACATTTGACTAAAATTGAGGAGTAAGATCAATTTTTGTGCTTGGAACATCAAATTATGGAAGAACTCTGTACTTAGTGTGTTTTTATTATTCTTGCTTAAAATTTTGGAAGATTAGATATAAAAGAGATATTTTCTTAAGTATTCTTAAGTAATCTTTTATCTTTTGATATCTCATAGTCATGCTATGGTAGAAAGACTTCTCATCCATTTTCAAGTGGATATGCTCATAGCATAGAGGTTCCTCCATCTATGGACTAACAACCACATGTCGTATTAATATCTAATAGAGTTTTTTTGGTTGGATAAGAAACTATAAAATTTAATAATAAGCTAGTAGGATTATTGCCTTATCTTATTAATACCAAAGCATGCTAAATGTAGATATTAATTTATTTATATTATAATTATTTTATCTTTAATCTTCAAGATTTTAAAGATTATAGAAGTAAGTTCATCCACATTCAACTTAAGAATAAATATCCTATTTTTAAATAATCTTATAAATTGAGTGCTTCAAAAAAATTCAGTATGCAAGTCCAATAGAAGGAATTATTAGCTATTGATTTGATTGAGCTTTCTATTAGAAAATATACATGTGCTATTGTTATGCCTTCAAAAAATGACACCTTTGGTAAGTAGATTGAAAAGGAGATATGTAGAAATTACCAACTAGTCAATCATAAGACTAAATGTAAACAATATTCAATGCTAATGTTAGAAGAATTATTTGATGTAGTGGAATTTTTTCTGAATTTTAATTTTTAGGATTAAAAATCAAGATGTGACCAATTACTACTACTAATTTGTAATATGATAAAGATAATATTTTAGAAAGTAAATGAAGATGAAAAAAATTGGCTTTATTATTAAAAGTTTTTTCTATTTTATTTGAAATGTATATCAATTAATTTTTAAAAGGTCATAGATCAAATTTTGACAAGTTTGTCATTTTTTAGGTATTTCATTGATGATATTATCATCTTTAGTAGTAACCCACAAGAGCATATGAAATATTTATAGATTATATTTGAATAATTTAAAAATTAGATATTACATTTATATAATAACAAGTACAAGTTCTTTTATAATAAATTTTTATTATTAAAAGAACTTAAAACATATGATTGTTTAAAATAGCCTTGACATGCAATAAACAAATTTGGATTCTTTACATAAAATCTCAACATCTAGTGATATATCCAAGCTTTGTATTTTTTTGGTTTGGCCAATTAATATTAAAGATTGATAAAGGATTTCAATCAAATTGCTATATCATTTTTGGTGATTACAAACAAAAATTAGATGTGGACTTAGAATCATGAATAGCAACAAGCATTTATTTTACTAAAGCATAAGTTAGATTTAGCTTTTGTACTTTGATATTTTAACATTTTTAGACCATTTTAATTGTATACAAATTATAGTGTTTTAGAATTAAAAATAATATTAATATAAAATGATAAGGAAAAAAAATATATAATTACATATATCTTTAAATGTAACAAAAATATTGAATCTAACTATTTATCTTTGTTGCTTTAAGAATATGACTTTGAAGTTATATATTGAGTTGGAGTAACTAACTTGGATGTAAATGGTCTCTTGTAGAATCTTAGTCTTTTTTATGAGGATTTGATAAGAATTAGGTAGTATATAGATTGTAATAAAGAAGCAATTTTAAGATGGCATGCAGCAACTTATCTTACTTCAATGTCAAGTTTCAATTGTAAGAAGTATTATAAGATTTCAAATAAAAATTTGACAAGGCCCAAGTATATAGAAGACTCTTCTAATATTGCAAAAATTTTAACAAGGATCATTTTTTTGTGTATTTTAACCATAGAATATCATAGAATTAAATACTAAGCAATGCAATTTAGTTAAAAGAATAGTTTGTTGTTTCAAATGTGACAAAATAAAACCAAGAGAATAGTTCTTAGATTAGATCAAAAGGCTTTATTAATATAGCAAGTGATTTTGGAATGTATAAGATATATTCTATATTATATAGCTAATATTAATAGAATAATATGTATCAACAAGTTTTCACATATATTAGTAGATGTGTATTGTGTTACCATGTTAAATCAAATTTCAACACCTTATCATTTCAATTGAGGTCTTTATCAATTATAGATTTAGATTATCATTGGTTGTTGGACTTTTATTAGATAATTGGATATCATTCTATATAGAACTAAGTACATATTAATAATGGTGGAGCATTTTAGTAAGTAAGTTGAATTTATTATTCTACTCTAAAATTCCTCAAACTTAATAACTATGGCATTTCTTGATTATATTTTGGCATATTTAAAAATATATAGTGAAATATAGATTAATCAAGGGCATAAATTTTTTGATACTTTTGAAAATTTGTATATTTAAAGATTTCATTGATAGATCATTGAATTATTTTTAAAATTTATTTTAAAATAAATGGTTTGGCTAAAAAGATGGTTTAAACAATCAAGCAAAAGCAATGGAAGTATGAATTGATTTGACACAACCATTATAATTAGAATCTTATGTTTTCATGAATTATTATAGGTAATTGGTTTAATAGAAAAGCCTTTTTGGCATCTCATAGCTCTTATCAGCTATTAAATGGTAAAAAGTCTATTTTGTCTAATTCAATATAAAAAATATTAGAGCCAATGATTAAGTTGAATAATTCTAATATTTGTACTCAAAGTATATATAATCAAGCAAAGTTTTTAAGAGAGCCATGCCTATGGCTAAAAAAAACTTATCTATTGCTCAACATATAGATACACTATATTATGCATGTATTTATAATAGAGCTTATTGCCCTCAATTGCAAAGATTTTTCAAAAAAAACCATATATATGTTTAATATTAGGTACCAACAACATTGGATATCAAAGTAGGATATATAATTCTTGAAGTGAAGAATGTCTTGCATAATAGTATTTTATTATTGGAAGGCAAAGAGTGCCAAGAAAATTTCAAAAAATTTATTCCTTGTCATCTTCTTATTAATGGTGTTTTGCATCTTGAACTAGAAGTGGTGTCAAATGGCCTTCTTTGTCTTGTTTATAAAAAGAAGAAGGATATGGCTACTACGTTGTTATAAGACAAGTATCAACATAGTTGGCATATGGCATATTTAATGCTACATCTTTCTATCTTATCTTTCAAAGAATAGATTTGTCCTTATTATAAAAGATCTTCTGGCTATGTTAGAACTTTTGACTAGAATTTAAGGCTTCTTTGAAAAATAATATATTCATAGCAATCATATATAGATTTGTGTCAACTACGAGTCACTTACAAAATTTGAGATTTGAAACTTATAAAAAAGATTGACCAAGAGAATACAAATTTATATATATACCTATCATATTTTTGTGAAGTATGATAGGTATTCACATAATAATTGTCATATATTATGGCATCAATAGCCATACTATTTCATTTGAATTTTATCTATTATAAATATTTTTATTTACCACCATTAGACTAATTGATTATAAATCATTAGTATTAATGATATATAATTGAAAGGCTCTTTGACTTGGCATTCTTACCAAATCAAGTTTAATAAGTATTTTCAAGAATTTTTTTATACTTACTTAGAAATAATACTTAATTATTTAATAATATAATTAAAAAAACTATTTTGATGCTTATATTCTTTGATTCTTATTTTGTAGAGTGAAAATAGCTTAATTATTTTATAAATAATTAGATTTAATCTTCTATTTTTATGCATATATATTTATAATTTTTTATTTAGATTTATTTGTATAACCATTAGTAGAGATTGGTACTTAATTTATTATGTAGTACAATAGGTATTTATATAACATCTATCTTATTTTGGTGGAAAGATATAAATCAATAAGAAGACAAAGAAAACTAAGAATTTAATTAGATAAGACAAAAAGAAAAAAAAAAAAGTATGAAAATTAATAAAGATGAAATAATAAGATAGAAATCAAGAATTTAAAATAAGTAGGAGAAAATAAAAAAATAAAAAATAAAATAAAATAAAAAGACTATCTATACAATCCTTATTTATTGATATTAATCCATGATCCTCATCTATCAAAACTAGATATAAGAAATTTATATAATTTAAAACTTTGAAAAGAAAATAGAATCAAAAAGTGAATTGTTTTTCAAAGCTAGCCCAAATAAACTTATTAGACTCAAAGAGAAGGTGGTTTGCTTTTGGATCTACAAAAGTGCCAAAACGGTCAAGGATTACATCTAATAACCAAATATATATATATATATATATATATATATATTTAAGATATTGTTAATGCTACCATAATTTTTGCTATTGCCACCTCAAGTCCCATCCAATATATGCTACCTTTATTCAATACCTTCAAACTATTTCATTGAACAAAAATTTTGATTGGAATTTTAAAAAATAAAAAAATATGTCAAATGGATGGCAAATTGAAGTGTGGCAATAGAAAAAATTGTGGTAACATTGGCAATATCCTATTTATATTTAGTTATGTATTTAGGCAATATTCAGACAGATGTACAGTGGGGTGACATTTAAATTGGCATTTTTGCAATTCCACGGATAGCGTCTACTCTACTGCCAACTTTGATGCCCTCCTGAGGGATGAAAAATTATTAATTTACCATGAAATTTTATAGATAAAGTTCTACAAGGATTGCTCATGGAAGATGGCACACCCATCTAACATAGCAAAATATGTGAAGAATGGAGACAAACACGCCTTTTTGAGAAGCTCAATTGGCCTGCAAACTCTCTCGATCTCAATCCAATCAAGAACCTCTAGAAGATTTTAAAAGATGTTGTACAATATCGCAAGGTATGCCCTAGAAACTTAGATGTGTTGAAGGTAGTTCTTGAAAGAGAGTGGAAGTCAATCAATGGTACAAAGCTCCTTCAACTATGTCATTCTATGCCCTCTAGGTTACAAGTAGCGATTGACACTAAAAGTGGACATACACGTTGGTAGATTTTGAATATCTTTTTTTGTATGCATCTTTTGGCCTTGAAATTTTTTACACATGTTATCAACATAGAGATGATCTTGTGCCAAAAATTTCATGGTGAATGTTATCAACATAGAGATGATCTTGTGCCAAAATTTTCATGGTGAAATAACAATTTTTCAGCCCTAGGGAGGGTGTCGAAGTTGGAAGTAGTAAAATGGTTTCTCCGTTTGTTTCTCAGAAGTACACATGTTGGTAGATTTGAAATAATTTTTTTTTTTTGGATCTTTTGGACTTGAAATTTTTCACACATGTTATCAACAAGGAGATGGTCTCATGCCAAAAATTCCATGGACAAATAAAAAAATTTCAATCCTTGGAAGGGTGTCAAAAAAGGGTGTGAAACTTTTTTTGACAGCTGGCAGCTGTGAAACTTTTCTCACAACTACCCCATGTTGGTAGATTTTGAATATCTTTTTTTGTATTCATCTCCTGGTCTTGAAATTTGGCACACAAGTCAACATAGAGATGATCTTGTGCCAAAAATTTCATGGTAAACTAACAATTTTTCAGCCCTCAGCAGGGCGTCAAAGTTGGCAGCAGAGAGGACACTATCCGTGGAATTGCAAATACGCCAATTTGAATGTCGCCCTACAATGCCTACCTTTGACTTAAGAAGATTCTTTACGCCCATGGATCCTCTTGTGGATTGCACGACGAAAACAATAACCCGTCTGTGATATGTGTGTATTATATTAAGATTCCAGACAGTGAAAAGCTCGAGGCGAACAGGATGAAATGTACGAAATGATACCTACAGAAGGTCTGATGCTCCGCAACAGTGGAGAGGAAGATTGAACTGAGGTTTGAAAGGACCCCAAAAGCTAGCCTCCGTTTCCTATGCTTCTGGGTTCCTTTCAAACTCCAAGTTCTATGGAACTAAATTACTGATTTACTGTATTGAAAGCAGGTACATCGACATAGCTAGCAGGACATACCTTGCAGGACCTACCTAAGTGCGGTAAGATCGCGTATTAAGAGTTAACTAGCTTAAAGGGAACGCTCGTTTATTTCGACAGGGACCAAGCAACACTGACAAGACATTAATGACCATGTTGGCATTCTGTGACGAAGAGGGACAGGATCGTACCTGTAGAACCCACTAAACGACCGACATCCACTTGTTGGGTGTATTCATTCTTTCAAACACTGAGACTTGGACCCACATACTTAAATCACGCCATCCTGCCCTCCCTGGTCATTGAATTAGAAAGGCCTCGCGAATATAACGCCAGATTCTAACTGCCCAACTACACATTAAACAATTGATTCCGGGTTTCTCAAGGGTTCAATAGTTCAAAAAGAGTGAGATCAAATTCATCAAAAGTGCGCACTTATTTGCACTTACAACAATTACGTTGGGGAAACACCTGGCATGGACGATTGTCGACAGAAAAGTAACAATTGAATGTCTCTGCAAGTAAATGAACCACGGCCATGCCAAAAATCCACCCAGATCACGAGCATGCAAATCACAAAACTGTGCACTTTGAACTACACAAGCCTCAATAATTCAGGATTGTTAAGGAGCCGCTCTCGGACGACAATGCCAACCTACAAAATGCAAATTTCAGGATTAGAATATGCGAGTTTCCTGGTGATCTAACCATATCAGACACCATACTTTGTAGTAGCTATAAATCGTGACGAAATTCGGCAATTGCATCGTGTTACTGGCAACCAGAACTACCAACTAAATGATGAAAACTCTACATGGTTACACATTGCATCATATCCTTCCCACATGGTCTATTGGCTAAAAAAATTGGATCTTTTACCTCCGATTCTACACCTATAAGCTGCAGATGTCAACGATCCCCACAAATTTTAACGCTTCAATCAAGAATTCATGAATAAAACTTGTCATTGCAAAACTCTCAAAACTACGACAATTTTCCTTCGTTAAAACCTGGCTAGAGATAATCTGCGACATCGCATACATCTACCATCGAATGCCAATATACTATGTTGCGTGGCCTAGATGCTTAGTCCTTACCTGCTCGTGTTTGCATTTCATGTAGTTGTCGCGAATATCTCTACACATAGACGATGTCGTCAAGTTTTTATCTAATGCACAATCCTTGTATGACCGTTTGTTTTCCTGAGCAAAGGAACATCACTCCAAAAATCATAAGCATATCACGTCCAGGTCAAAAATGCTCCACCATGAAACAATAAGAAAAACATGAAAACGAGAAATGTAAAAAAATCCTAAAATTTACTGTGAAAGAAGTTGGCAATGCACCCTCAAAAATTAAAACAATAACCACTCACAATGTCTCAACGTTGGTTTCGTGCATCAATGATGATAATTCACGACAATATTCCTCATCGAACTCCACACTATCTCCCATAAATTACCCCACGACAGCGAAAGCAAACCCTAAGCAAATTCATCGATACTAATTTCTCTCCAACATGAGATTGGGCGAGGACCTTGATTACGTGTGGAAAACAATCCAAATCTGTTATTCGAGAGAGCGAGAAGAAATTCTTTCAAAGAATCTCCTAATTCTACTGTCACCAACTACAACCCAAGCCCACGTCCAACCCTAAACTGTCCACATCCAATATCGCACGATTATCTCACAATCTATTCGAAATCTCCAAAAAAATAAATGCAAGTCTGGAGTACCTGAATGCAAGCAGACTGATCGAGGCATTTGACCAGACTCAACGCCAATGCTCGGCAAGACTTGTGCACTTGAGGACTTCCATCATCCGCCATAGCTGACGAAACCTTGCGAGCTCATTCTCGTGAATCAGGATAAGTTTTGAAACCCTAAACAAGTTGAGCCGGATATGTGAATACCCGGTTATGAGGCTTTTTCCGGGTATTAGACTGATATCAATCTTTCGTCACACTTGTCTGAGCAATTACGTTCCAGATTGTATAATAAACAATTTTAAGACGATTTTTTCCAATGATTAGCAATAAGAGCAATGAAAGCGATGAAAGCAACAGGAATTATTAATAATTTAGATCATTTATTAGGAAAAAAAATTTATTATTATTATTATAAAATAAATATCTCGTGGTTATAGGACAGAAATAATTTCACAGTTCACCTCTAGTCTAGTACTCCAAAAGAACTATTTCTTGAATTTTGAAGTCTTTTTGCACGTGTTCAATAAAACATGATAAGGAGTTTATTAATTGGTACATTTTGTGGGAAAAGAAAAGAAAAAATGTCATAATTTGTAAATAAACATGTTCAGATAAATATTTAAAACTTTGAACTAATAATTGTATAGTTGTAGATTTAAAGAAAACAATGTCATTGATTTATCGTTGAAAAAAATGAGAATATGATTGAAAGGGTTTAACCTAAATTAAAGGAATCAAATGAAATTCTAAAAACCATAGTCAAATAATAACTAAACTAAGATTTTTTCTTTTTTAAAAATATCACCAATATGAATACTAAAAAAAATCACTTACTATGTAAGAACTATATATATATATATATATATATATATATACATGTATGTACCTTGCTTAATTTATATCCCTTAACTAATATTTTTTACTTACTTGATAATATTTGCTAAAATGGAGGTTGTTCCTAAATCATAAACTTATAATCTTGCTTTTTACATAATTAATTTTAAAAAATGAAATTTTATAAAACAAGTGAGAAATTAAGTGATTTTTTTTAAAAAAATAAAAAAATAATTGACATGTTGATTTCTATTGTAATGAATAAATGAATGGGGATTAGATGAGAATATGGATCATTTGTTTGTGCATTTAGGATTTAGGATTTATTGTTTCCATGCTCTTCTAAAGGTCGCCTAATTAGGGAAGCTGTACTCACATTTTCTCATCTCCAAACTCTCAAATTTATTGCCACTATTGGAGCTGCTAGATCCCTTGCATCTGACCACTTTGGCCAACTTGCTTCTTTCTCACAATGGCCTCTGAGAGACTCTTCAAGAGAAGATTGTTCTGGTCCCTCATTGTCTATAGACGTCAAGAGGTATATCTCACTAATGGACATTTCAGAAGTAGAACATGGATGGTAGAAAGTTCGCGAGTACAACAATTGAAGTTCCAAACTCCAACCCTGAAAACCAGCTGAAGGAAATGACTATTCAACAGAAAAGAAGAGTTTTGCTCAACACAAGTAGCGACAGATATTGTTCTGACGTGAATCCAGAGAAGTGCAGTATCTTTACAAGAGTCCAGAACAATGTGGGCTTTCAGTGATGCAAATTCTAAATCCTAGAGAAGAAGAACAGAGATCGAATGTTCACACGAGTGGTTTTCCAAGAAGCACTTCAAACAGGAACTCAATTGGCAGAGAGAGCATATTGTATAGGTTTGCAAGCATGGGGATTCCTGTGGGGGTCCAAATTGATGAAAACAAAAAATCTTGTGATGATGGAATCTATAAGAGCAATGAAAGCGATGAAAGCAACAGGAATTTGTTTGGAAATGTCGTAGAGGAAGGCAATGAACATATCTTTGCAATTTGTGTTGCATGATTTCATGTACTTCCAGTTATTGTTTAATACATTATTAACTGTAAAAATCAAAATGAAGATGCTGTGGGTGTATTAACAAAATTACTTTATATTGTACTAGCAATTGACTAGCCACTGAAGAATCAGAGCTTTGATTCAAACTACAAGCTTCCATCTGCTCAAACTGGGAAGGAATCGCAGAGGCCTAGTCAGGTGAATGTAGATTTTGATCAATCTTCCTTGGCAGCAGAAACTAGATTGCTGAACGAGCTCAATAACGTAATTGATATTTCCTACATTTTTCTGCTCATTACTTTACTCACTAAGCAGAGACGCATTCTTTCTATCAAGTTTTGGTAATTGTGTCAGTTGTAGATGCACACGGAACATGGCAATTTTTTTCACATATACCTCTAACGTCCATTGACACAGATCAGCGAAGCGGCATGTTACGATTACCTGGGAAATTTAAAATTTCCATCCACCAAGGTTATACATCAAGCGGGGTACCTCTATATATCCACATGTACACATATAAAAATATAATTAAGACAAAATTTTAAATTACTACTGATTGCCAGTATATTTACAATTTATAAACTTTGAAGCATCCCAAAACAGTGTGTTTTTAACTTTATTTATCCATAATGTCAATATTATTAAAAATTCATCTTAAAATTATTTTACAAATTTTTTAAAATGTTTTTAATACTCTATCTAATGATGATTTCAAATTTTAATTATGATTTGAATAAGATTACTACATATTAAATTTTTACACATACACCACAGAAAATATTGTAAACTTTACATGCATTAAAACATTGTTATCAAGATGGAATGACTAAAAAAAACACTAGTTTTACATTAATAAAAAATTTAATTTATTATTTATTTTTCTTGTATTTAAACTTTGAGTTAAAAAATTATTATTACTGTTATTATTATTCACCTTTAAAAGATCAGCAACAAATCATCAAAGGAAATAAACAAAATAAATAAATAAAAGAACAAAAAACTTGCAAAAGGTCCAAAATATTAATGTCAACAATAGAGGTGTTTTTTTATAGTCGTACAGAGTTTAGAATCTACATTTTAAGTATGTATATTTTATTATTAAAATTAGTAGCTATATGATACAGATAAAGTCAATGATCTATACTTAAAACCACACAATTTTATTATCTTCAGCATACAACAGATATAGTGGGCTTTAAGATTCCCAATTGCTCATTATTGGAAATATTCAATAAGCTAACTACAATAAAAGACTTTTGAATTAAAAATGTAAATAACATAAGGTATAAGACACGATGTTGATGTCTAAGGAGTATATGAATATATAAGATACATGTGCTTAGGATTCTGTTCTGTCAAAAGAAAAAAGTACTTGAAGCCTACACTCTAAATTAACCCTCTACCTGGATCCTCCTCTTCCTCGACGATCGAGCTCTTGTACATGTCCTTGAAAGGAAGCTTCAGGTTTTAAGCCACCAATTGATGTTCATCACGACAGGCCACTTCCTGGTTAAACCTCAGGATTAACCATGCTTAGAACAGTATACGACGTGCGCTGACGATCATCACTATGTATCTCCAACAAGCACACTGTGTTTATGCCTCCTCTCCTTCTTTTGCACCCAGTAAAACCAGGTGATAAGCTCTAGCACAACAGCAACCAGGCCTATGCAGATAAGAATCGTGATGTACACACGTTTCCAGTTTTCTACGCCCAACAGATCAATGCCTTCGAAAATGTTGACGACTCCCAGGATGACGATCACAAATCCAATGGTGTGGTGCATCACGTTCCATAACGGCCGCCCCTTGGTTTTTGGCTTGGGTCTCAACAGTGTTGCAGCCAATATCTGCACGAACCCCGACCAGAGATTTAATTGAAAATTAAGCATCCAAGCCCGGATTCAATACCAGGGCGCATGCAGATAACCGAAGTTACTTAGTCCATCTTCACAAGGATATCTCCAGCAATAGGACATGAGCATGTTTCCAATCAATTACTTTCAAATTGCCACGCAGTACGCGACACAGAATTTTAACTGGAAAGCGATCAGTTATAAGGAGATCGGAATCTAAAGAGATTAATACCTGCAAAGTGGCCAAAGCCCAGACTGCAATACCAAGGTTCCGGTGATAGTACTTAATCGGATTGGCGAATTTCTGAAGGCGCAACCCCAAAATCCAGCCCGCCGTGCCGCCAGCGTAACCAGTGATTTGACAAAATGCGTGGATGTAAAACCAGGTGGGGTCTGCGAATTTGAATGGGCGCAGATAGCGAGCTGCCAAGATTCCAATCGGAAGCAAAATCCCCCAAGAAATCGCGTTGATGATGCCATGAATCTGTGAAAATTTACCAGGCCCCGCCACTCAGGAAAGATTCAACTCCTTGATCTTACTACCAAACCCAGAAGATACTGACAATACGTCTAACACGAACGTTGAAACGAGCGCGTTAAACTTACATCTTTGAGCCATTTGTTAGGGATTTCGCCTCCACCGAAGGACTCGCCGGTGCCCACATCAAACCTCAAAGTGCTCATCAGGTTCTCGTTGTTGCTAACCGAGTGGCTCATGAGAGCGGAAGTGGTGGCCTGAACTCGAGGACCTCGGTTCCAAACCAAGTTGAGCGTAGTTGACTGTCCTGATTTCAACAGCACAGTGCCGGCAATTGTCACGGTGGTTTGCACCACAACAACAGAGTAGTTGGAATAGTCGACTGATACCGAACCCGGGACCAAGAGTCTTTCATTGTTCTTCACTGGCCCAGTGATGTTGTAGGTTCTCATTGTGTACATCCCCGATGTGTTGGAAAACGCCGCCAGTGCTTGGGTTCCCACCATTTGCGCGCCATCTGGGTTGATTCCCCACGCCACCCAACCGGACGGATCTTCGAGGTCCTCTGCAATAGCAAACACCCGGGACATTACCGGAAACGATCTTTCCCTGAACTAACGAGACGGCCTTGCGCAAGAAGCTCGCAAAGAATGCGTACCTGTGAAAGCAAAGTCCATGGAGTTGGCGGATCTGTTGAAGGTCCAAGCAAACGAGGCGCCTAGAGCGGGAAGGATCTTACACTCGGAGTAGATCTTGGGTGTGATTCCCTTGCCGCATTGATGTGTACACGAGGCTTCTTGTGTGAGGCACAAGATGGCTGTCACAACGATCCATTTCCATATCGACGACATGGTGGGCAGTCTCCACAGATCTTTCCTCCTCGGAGACTCTTCACCCTACTTCTACGATGTAAATGGCGAACCAGTAAATGCGACAAAGATAACCTTTGCCCGGAGGAGATAGACAGTTTAGGTAGGGGGCTCCATCATGCATACGCTGTCTCAACAATCCAATCTCTGGAGTTCCTACATTAATCACAAGTACAAAAAGCTCTAGCACACCTTCTCATCTGGTTCACAAATCCGTGTGGGGTTCAGCCTCAGAGCTTCGCACCGACGAACTCAACTTCACGCGCACTTACAATCTCAACACCCTGGACGGACAAGCAGCACACTCCTTACTATCCTTCCCTCAACACCAGTGATAAAAGCCTGGAAAAATTATAAGCCCACGGGTTGGGATCGAAACACGGGGTCCAGCTAGATCGGGGAAGTTCACAGTTTAATGCAACCATATGTTGTGGTCAAATTTACGCATTTCACCGCTTTACCCTTCGCCCAACGGCAGCTGTCTAGGGCATTCAAACGCAACTTCGAGGAGCAGCTAGAATTAAACGGTAAAACCTAAATGGAATGGTTCATAAAATACAATAAAATGGAATAAAAATAACATGGCTGTTCGAATCTACCAGCACCCTCCGCGTCGAAACGCACAACTTCACCAGCTTCATACCAGGAATTCCCTTCCGTGGATCAGAACCGTGCAATCCTCCCTATAAAGGAAACGATGAAGGCGAGGACGCAGACGCAGGGAGTGGCGACGGTGGAGGGAAGTGGCACGATAGCTAGCTGCGCAGGAATCCCCAAGATTCCTTGCGTTGCTTGCTTGCCAACTGAATCTGCTGCTCCGCATCGGTGGCGCCGTAACACCGCAATTCCAGACTCCGGAGCCTCCTGGAACTCGATTGTGGATGCCCCGGATCCTCAAAATCTAGTCCTCGTGGTTGTGAATCTCTAATTGTCTGCTGCATTTCGCAATTCCATTTAGAAATCATGAGGAAATGTTGGTGATTTCACAATTCGTATTTGAGTTGTCAATTTTTGGCTGCTAAACTATTTTAAGGACGTTGTGGACTGTGCAAATTTCAAGGTTGTGTGGTTGGCAATTATCATGTTCAATTGTTATTAGATAAATTTAATTATTAAAGATTCTAAAAAATTATTCTATAACTAGATAATACTATAATCTATATCTAAGTTTCATTAAAATAATTTCATTTGCAAATACTACCTATTTAAATGCACTTGACAAAATATTTTTTCTTAATAAATTATTCTATAAGATTTGGCAAAACTTTATTTTTATTTTTATCCTTTTTACAATACTATAATAGTTAATTTAAATTCATTTTATCTTTAGAAGACAATCTAAACCTTAAATGACCTTTTAACTTTCCTTTGTTTTAATTCAATAATACATAACAAAAATAAAACCCTCTACAAAATTATGCCACTTATAAAAACTTTTTACCTATTATATTTAAATACTTTAAGAATTTATAAATTCTAAATGAGTAATAAAATAAAGTATTTTATAGAATTTTAAACTATAAATTGTATTAAATATATTTATATTTATATTTCTTACCATCTATGTTTATGAAGTCATTATTTTTATTAGATGTCTTTTTTGTTATTTATTATAAATTTATTTATTTGAAAAAAAATATACAAAAATTATCTCTATTAAATAGAATAAATATTTTTATTAATATTTAATATAGGATATTTGTCATAAAATCATTAAAAATTATATACTATATTAAGAAAATAAGAGAATATATTTTAAATCATAGTTGTAAGATAGCAACTATGAGATGGCAAAAAGTAGTCATTGAACTTTATCTTAGATAATTTGATAAGTTTTTGGCTCAAAATTTTCAACTATATATATGTTCATATTACAAAACTATATGCTAAAATTTTGTAGTATTAGGATTTTGGATTTGTGAGATATGAAGAAAATAGAGCTTGGGTGTCTATAAACTAGGGTTTTAAACACCTGCTAGGATTTTAAATATATCAATGATTGGAAGCCAATCTATGATTGATTTTTTGTTGTAGTGAAGCTTAAAAGTATTACCTATACTTTGGAAATTTTTTTATAGAAACTGAATAGTTGGATGAAGAATTATTAAACTCTAAAGTTTGAAAAGAAATAAATCCTTGTGGGTGAATAAGCTATTAAAGGTTTTTGTTGCAATTTGAGCCTTTTGTACAAACTAAAGGAGTTTTTTAAGAGCCAAAATTTTATGGAGGTAGAAAAATGGATATATGGAGTTATAATAAAATTTTGATATAAAGATGGAATTTTAAAAAGAGATTATAGATTATTTTTAAAAATTATTAATAATCTAATTTATTATAAATTTATTATTTATAATTTTATATAAAAAAGAGATCTTAAGGATTTTCTATATATCATAGAAGGACTTTATATATAAATCTAATTAAATATAAGAGATTTTATTAGTATAATTTTTTTTTTATAATATTGTTGTATTATTTGTCTTTTTTATTAAAGACAAATCACTTATTGGAATAAAAATAACTAATAAGTTTCAAGTAAATTCTCTATAGCCAGATATCTAAAGTATTTCCAAATTGAAGATCATGCCACATGATAGCAAATGCCTCTGAATCTAACAAGGTAATTGCTTAAAGCTTCTGAAGGCCAAAACACAAAAGAATTGTAAAGCAATGGCAAATTGAGTAGAAAGAGAGGAACTTGAATAATTTTGTAATATTGAATTGTCCAACCGCATGGTCCCTACTGTGGCTGAACATCTTTATTTTTATAAATGATTGAACTATTGGTTTTGGCAATATATCAATTTTGTATTTTTAGACAACTATCAACCATGTGGCTTTCCTCATTACAATACAAGTATAAACCTTCTTCCATCCAATATTTCTTTTCTTGTAGATTAAAGAATTTAAATCATATTATATCAAGTTACATATCTTGTATTTTTGAATGTGAATTTAGAATACTTATTGATATAGTAGGAGTGTTTCAAATTACATGTTGTCTTACTGAAGTCTATGAATATTGATCTTGACAATATTGGAATAGTCAATTATCACAATTTATAGCTTAGTTGATGGATTTATTAAGTGATTGTGGATTTGGAAGCGATAATAACAAATCTTTCATATTTTCTCTTAATCTCCAATAGAATTGACTTATTAAGTCTTCGTCATTCCAATTGATATCACATGCTAGTTGCCTAAAATCGGATGCATAGACTAATGCAAAGCATGTCTTTTGTTGCAATTGTCAGGGATATAAGATAGCGGATTATTAAAAAGACAAGGGAAAGATTACAAAACTAGAATGATTTCAAGAACAAAGAATTGAATGGATAAGAACAAAAAAACTAAATGATTAATAAGAATAATGAATTAGATTGATATGAAGAAATAAAAATAACTTTTTGAATTGTTCCAAGACTTGTATCGGCAAGACTAAGGTGTACCTTGGACTTACTTCATATTTATACTACAAAGATTATGTCCTATTGAACCTTCTAAGAATATCTTAGAAAATTATAAAAGACTGAGGAAGATTTTAAAAGACTAATGCAAGTTCAAGAAGACTAAAAAATATTTTAGAAGATTTTAAAAAGCTATGGGAGGTTCTAGAAGATTGAAGAAGATTTTAGAAGGTTCTAGAAAACTATAGAAGATTTTAGAAGATTAAAAAAGATTCTAAAAAGTTTTAGAAGATTTTAAAAACTATGGAAGATTCTAAAAGATTATAGGAGGTTCTAGAAGACTACAGAAGGTTCTAAAATATCATAACTTGAAGTATGTGCATAACATCACCTCTCCTTCTAGCAATAAGTTCTACAAGGAGTTGAAGTGATTTGATGATCAAATCATATATGCAAAAAATCTATAATTTATTGGAATAGAGAAAGAACATATTTTATCTTTTGTTTGTTAGTTACCAATTCAACAAGACCCTTGAGGTAGCGTCGATGACTTCTAGATAAAACTTTTGTTGTACCAATGTCCCATCTAAGGATTTTTTCTTTGTTGCAACTTTCAAAACATCCTTCAAATATAATTTTTGATTTGCCTAGAGTAGCTCTTTTAACTTTAAGGAATATTATCAAAGCTCACGTATTTGAATCTAGATTTTTGTGATGAGGCCACATATCCAAAGATTCCAAATGTAGCCTTACTTGGCATTGGAATACTCCTTCTTTACCTTGCTCATATTCTTCAAATCTAGGAGATTGTGAAAGTTACAATGGTTCACCAGCTGCTTGTATGGCAAAAGAGTCTTCTAATTCTTGTTCTTGTAAATCCCTTAAAATATAAAGATTTAATATAGTAACTAATAAGCTTCTAATAAGATCTATTCTATCTTAGAAAAATGACCATATACAAGTGAAGATCTTAGCATTGTTTTTCTTCTTTTATATTAGTTTTTTGTTGTTGGTAGGAAACCATCATTTAAAAGCCAAGACATGTGGATATCCACAAAATCTTCAATGGCAATTGAGTCTAGATTTTTTAAGATATCATTGATAGAATTTGCAAACTTTCATAAGTGCATTCCTAAGATTTTTTGAAGGTTTCAATGTTCTTTTACTAACTCCATAGCTTATCAAAGACACAAGAGTACAGAGCAAGAGAGTTAAATAAGGTTTCAAGAAGAAATCAATAAAAACTTAAATTAACCAAATGACTATACAAATAATACCAAGAAAAGTGAGCTAAAATTTCAAGAGATGTGTTGTCAAGATTAAAGAACTCTTCAACCTCGACTCTTACATATATTCCTATTTAGGATGCTTTTTGAATAGCTTCTATCAAAGTAAGAAGCTTCTTGAACAACTTCTACAATTTAGGAAGCTTTTTGAGATCCTTCTATTAACTAGGAAGTTTTTCAAGCTACTTTCACAAATTAGGAAGCTTTTCAATTAACTTTCATTAATTCAAGAAGCTTTAGAATGTTCTAAAAGATTCTATAAACCTCCAAAGTATAAGTCCCTAACATCACCTCCTTCTCTAACAATGAAATCTAAGAAGAGCTCATATCTTTAAAAATCTTTCTACATATGTAAAAAATCAAGGATATGCTTGTGAAAGACATACTTATCAAAACCTTCTAGAATATTCTAAAAGGTTCTTAGAACTCTCTAAAATCTTTTAGAGCCTTCTAACATCTTCTTAGTTGATAGAAGTTGCTTAAAAAGCTCCTTAGTTGGTAGAAGCTGCTTGAAAAGCTTCCTAGTTAGTGAAAGTTGCTTGAGAAGCTCCCTAGTTGGTGGAAGCTGCTTGAGAAGCTTCTTCGGTAGGAGTATATATTGGAGTCGAGGCTAAAGAGTTCTTCAGTCTCGACAACACATCTCTTGGGGCTCTAGCTCACCTCTCTAGTGTTGTTTTAGTACTCATCTGATTAATGCAGTTCCTGCCAGTTCTTCTTGAACTTCTTCTTTAGACTTCAAGTCTATATTTTGTGTCCATGACAGTTTGTCGAGAATACTCTCATCTTAGATATCAAAGCTAATTCCTTCTTGTTGGAATGTGGATTACCCCTCTTCTTGAAAATATACTAGTGTTTTAGAGGTTGCGGATTACCCTCCTTTAAATTAATATCTTTTTCGTCATAATATTGGAGTCTTATTCTTCTTGGAGAGAGTGGATTATCCCTCTTTTTGAAGGTCTTAAGGCGTTTTAGAGGTTGCGGAGTACCCCCTTCTAAACCAATATTTTCTCCTTGTAGAAACAATTACTTCTTTTCTTTTAGAATGGTTGGAGGTCAAAACATTAATATGAGTGAAAGTTTGGAGTCCAAGATGGATGCCATTATGAATGCTCTTGCTATGTTATCACAAAGAACTACGGTGATGGAAGGAGTCTTTACAAGACTTCATAATGATGGAGCATCCGGAATAGCATAATCTGGGCTTCATCAGCTTCAAGCTTCTACACCAGAAGAAGCTGCTTTATTTGTGGTTCAATGAGAACCATTGCTTCCACTACGAAAGAAACCTCAAATTAGCCTTCCAAACAAGTTTGATGGCACACGCTCCAAGTTTCGAGGTTTCATTAATCAAATCAAGTTAATAACAGCTCTACAACCCGAACGTTATTCGACGAAAGAATCACGCATTGGATTGGTTGGAACTTTGTTTACGGGACAAGTTCTATCATGGTTTGCTCCTCTATATGAAAAAAGATCATTGAATTTGAACAACTTTGAAACTTTTTTGGAGGCATTTGCGGAAGCATATGGCGAGCATGACAAGGCTCGGTGGGCTATAACAAAAATTTGATCGCTACGACAAGGAACTCGCTCTACATCAATCTATGCATTAGATTTCAGGCAATTAGCATGCAACATTAACTAGGATAAAGAAGCATTGATGAGTCAATTCTATTGGGGTCTAAGGGACGATGTGAAGGATTTATTATTATCTCTTTTTGATCTACAAATGCTCAAGGAAGCCATTAGCCAAGCTGTGAAGTGCGATAATTGCCTATTTCAACGTTGCCAAGACCAACGCTCAAGACAATATACAAGTTGTCACGGCACAATTATATCGGCAAGTAGCCTAAATTCACAATCGAAAATAGAGGACATATAGATTGATGCGTTACATGTCAAATTCCTTATTCTAGAAGAAAAGAAGCAACATATGGAAAAAGGTTTGTCCTTTTATTGAGGTGGAAAAGGCCATAGAGCTGGAAACTGTCTTAAGAAGCAAAATGGACGCAGCATCAAGAATAGAGGTGCGTTTGTTCAAGAAAATAAGGATGTCCAACCACAATAAGAACTGTGCGGCTGGACAAATAAAAACCAGGTTCCTCTCTTTCTACTCAATTTGCCCGTTGTTTTACAATTCTTTTATCTTTTGGTCCTGAAAAACTAAAAATCTTAGCCTTATTAGATTCAGGAGCATCTGCTTGTTTCTTAGACCAAGAATTTGCTAAGCGTCACAAAATTCTCCTAGTACAAAAATTCAAACCTGTTCACGTAGAAGTAATAGATGGACGACCTTTATTATCTGGTAGTGTCACCCATGAATCAGAACCTATAGAAGTGACGTTTAAAGACCATAGTAGTTATATTATTTTCAACATTATTAGCATTCCGTCAAATCCTATTACTCTTGGTCTTTCTTGGTTGGAAAAATATAATCCATCCATAGATTGGAGGTTGCGGAGGATAACATTTTCCATAGAACAACCTGAGGACAAGCCTTCAAGAAGACCCCAAACCAAAAAATCCTTGTTCATTGGAGCAAGAACGTTTGTAAGATCGTACAAGGAAGGCACACCATTGGTCATTTATGTGACTCCAACTAATGGAGAGCAGATTTCAACAGCAGGAATACTGAAACAATACAAGGATTTTCAAGACGTGTTCCAAAAGAAGAATGCTGACATGCTACTAGAACATCGACCATATGATTGTGCCATAGAATTACAAGAAGGAGCACAACCGCCTTTTGGCCCAATCTACAACCTATCGCAGATGGAGTTGGCTGAGTTGCGGAAATACATTGACGAGAACCTAGCCAAGAACTTCATTTGTCATTCAAAATCGCCAACTGGGGCACCAATCTTATTTGTGAAGAAGAAGGATGGCTCACTACGGATGTGCGTGGACTATCGAGGTCTCAATAAGGTGACAAAGAAGAATCGCTATCCATTACCTTTGATCTCTAGTCTTCTGGAACAACTTGGACGTGCAAAGATCTTTATAGAGATTGATCTAAGGGGAGCTTACAATCTTGTGTGAATCAAAGAAGGAGACGAATAGAAGACAGCTTTTTGTATAAGGTATGGTCATTTTGAATATAATGTCATGCCATTTGGTCTTACCAATGCTTTGGCAATCTTTCAACAAATGATGAACGATATTTTTTGAGAATATCTAGACGATTTTGTTGTCATCTATCTGGATGATATCTTGATATTTCTGAGAACAAAGAAGAGTATAAGAAGCATCTTTGTGTGGTACTTGAAAAAATTACGCAAGCAAGGACTGTACGCCAAGTTAGAGAAGTGCTTATTTTATCAAACTGAGATGGAATTTTTAGGATTTGTTGCGATTACGGAAGGCTTAAAGATGGATCCCAAGAAGGTGGAAGTAATTGTGTCTTGAGAAGTTCCAAAGATGGTTAGAGACGTATAATATTTTCTCGACTTTGCTAACTTCTATCGAATCTTCATCAAGAATTATTCTCAAGTTGCTGCTTTGCTCACTCAATTAACATGTAAGGATAAGCTTGAATGGGGACCTCTGGTGGAAAAAGTATTTCAAAATCTTAAAATGGCATTTACTACAGCTCCAATTTTGGTACACCCAACCTTTGCAAAGGCTTTCTATTTGCAAACCGATGCTTCGGATTTTGCTTTAGGAGCCGTACTTTTGTAGATGGACATCGACAATAAGCTTCATCCAATTGTATTCTATTTACGAAAGTTTTTTGCGGTGTTGGATAGAGAGAATTTGCTTTGGGAAAACGCGAGGTTTTTAGCTGCTACTAGAACTAGAAGAGAACATGAGAGGAAGCCGTACAAGTATCTTCTATACTTACACAATATTTGTTTAAGCTTTCAAATAATACTTGTATTATACTTGTATAAGACTTGTACAATTATAAAGTATAACTCTTGAATAATACTTATATAAATACTTCTATAATACTTGATATATTACTTATATAAATACTTATATAAAATATAATATAATCCTTGATATAATACTTATACAAATACTTATATAAATACTTGTATAAATATTATGTATAATACTTATAGAATACTTATATAAATACTTGATATAAATACAAGTATATATATTTGAATAATAAATATAAGCAAAGTGTGTATATATTCAAGTATATTTCAAAATACAACCGCATATGAGGAATACAAGCTATATAACAAGCTGAAACTAAATAAATCACTTAAAATTCATCCAAAGGTCAAATCAAGCGTGCTTATGACCTATGGAAAGCCAATGATTTATTGTAAAATATATCAAAATTTCACAAATAGATGTCTTACCGTTTAAAAGTTATGGCTAAATGAAATAGGCACCAAAATTTCTCAACAAATGCAAAGGTGTTAGGGACATAGTCCTTAGAACCTTCTAGAGATAAGCTTCTAGAACATTCTAGAAGCAAGTCTTTGGAACCTTCTAGAATATTCTCTAAAGATTCCTTAGAATATTTTATAAAGATTCCTAAAAGATTCTCTAAAGATTCACTTAGAAGGTTCTAGAAGATTCTTAGAATATTCCTAGAATATTCTACTAGATTCTAGGAAGTTGCTTGAGAAGCTTCCTGGTTAAGTAGAAGTCGCTTAAGAAGCTTCCTAGTTTAGCGGAAGTAGCTCGAGAAGTTTCCTATCTGGTAGTATATATAGGAGTCGAGGCTGAAGGGTTCTTCAGTCTCGACAACACATCTCTTGGAGCTCTAGCTCACTTCTCTGGTGTTGGCCTTGTACTCATCTGTATTAATTTAGTTCTTTCCAGTTCTTCGTGAACTTCTTGTTTAGATTTCTAGTTTGTATTTTGTGTCCGTGACAGTTTGTCGAGACTACACACATCTTTGATATCAGAGCTAGTTCCTTCTTCTGAGAGTGTAGATTATCCCTCTTCTTGAAGGTCTACTGGCGCTTTAGAGGTTGCGGATTACCCTCCTCTAAACTGATATTCATTGTATTCAATATTGGAGTCTTGTTCTTCTTGAAAAGCGTGGATTACCCCTCTTCTTGAAGAACTTAAGGCGTTTTAGAGGTTGCGGAGTACCCTCCTCTAAACCAATATTATCTTCTGTAGATTCATCTTTTCCTTCTCTTAGAATGGTCGGAGGTCAAGACATCACTATGGCTAAAAGTTCGGAGTCCAAATTGGACGCCATCATGAATGCTCTTGCTACGTTGTCTCAGAGAACTGCAGAGATAGAAGGAGTTATGGCAAGGCTTCACAATGTTGGAACGCCCGAGGCAGCACAATCTAAGGTTCACCAATCTCAAGCTTTGGCATCTAATGAAGCAACCATGTCGTTAGTTCGGCAAGAACCGTTGGTTCAACAGCAAAAGGAACCCCGAGTCAGCCTTCCAGACAAATTTGATGGTACGCATTCCAAGTTTCAAGGTTTCGTCAACCAAATCAGGTTGATTACAGTTTTGCAACGTGAACGCTATCCGACGGAGGAGTCGCGTGTTGGATTAGTCGGAACTCTGCTCACAGGACAAGCGTTATTGTGGTTCGCTCCTTTATTCGAGAAACGATCACCAATTTTGAGCAACTTTGAAACTATCTTGGAGGCATTTGCCGAGGCATTTGGCTAACATGATAAGGCTCGATGTACTACCCCGAGCTGAGTCAGGCCACGGATAAAGGGCGCCAGTTCGGATTTGTCTGACGATTGCGTTAATTAGCTGATACTCAACTAGGACGGCAGTCATGATGAGCTTAGGTTTATTGGGGTTCAAGAGACGACGTGAAGCTGACGGTTATTATCGCCTGCACTACTGGATGCTCAACGGGCCATCGTTTAGCGATAACCGCTTTATTTAACGCTTGCCATATCAACGTTGTCGCGGTATGTGAACTTCTATCTAGGAATATTATTTTCTGTAACAGAGAGAATTTTTATTTGTTTTACTTAATATTTATTGGCTAAACTCTAATGAGTTATTTGTCCTTATTAAGAAGGACAAATATACATGATAATATAAGAAAAAGGTTTTGTATGATTAAAACCTCTTATTTTTAAGTAGGTTTGTACATAAGTTTTCTCTATGATATGTAGAAAATCCTTAAAAACCCTTTTAAAGACTCATCTATATACCAAAATCATATCATGGCTCTATACATCCACCTTTTACACCTCCATAAAGTCTTGGCTCCCAAAAACACCTTTAGTATGCACAAAAGTCCAAATTTGCAACAAAACCCTTAAAAATATATTTTCCCGCAAAGGATGTTTTTCTTTCCAAACTTTAGAAAATCATATCTTCTGATCTAGCCGTTCAGTTTTCTTCAAACTTTCAGGAAAGGTAGAATTCACTTTTAAGCTTTACCAGAAAAAAATTCAACTGCAAGTATACTTCCGATCGTTTGATATCTCAAAACCCCTAGCAGGTGCTTAAAACCCTAGCTCAGAGACACCCGAGCACTATTTTCTCTATATCTCACAAACCCAAAACCCTAATGCCACAAAAATTTTGTACATAGTCTTGTGACATAAACATATATACTCCTGAAAATTTTGAGCCAAAAATCTATCAAATTGACTAAGATATAGCTCAAAATGTAACCGCTAGTTAAGCAGAGTCACTTACTGCCTTTAGCTTACAAGCACTGACTTCAACTCGCAATATCTCCTTGATCCTAGCTTGGATTTTATCGAGATATACGTGAAAAGTGTAGCCGAGAAAGTGCGCTTTCCAACCTCAGTCGCCGATCTTTGATTGCTCTCTGTATGCGCGAGATATATCCAAAAGAGTGACAATATGTCCAAAATCGACACCCTAACTTTGAGTGCCTATAACTCCTTCATTAAAAGTCCAAATCATGCAAGATTTGCACCTAAACCATACCCAAAAACCTAAACCTGATGACCCTAGCCTCTGATGTTCGACTCCTTCCGAAAAACAAACCCTAACTCCTAATAAACCCTCGGGCAGCCTCCTTGAAGCCCATTGGGCATGATTTTTGGCCAATTAGAATAGAGATTTCTATCATCCACCTCTATTCATCCACATGGATGGCCAAACTACCCTTTTTACACTAAAAACCCTTTTCTAACCCTTCTTCTTATAAGATTTACATACTTGGTGCTTTAAGCACCAAATAAAAGAAGTAAATAAGATCTTAAGGATCACCAATGTCTAACAAAGGTGACTTAAGATATACACAAGTTACTATCCATATAAAATTAACTTCAAAAGTCACTATTAAAAAGAAAATAAGGTTGTATAAACCTTAATAATAATCCTTTTAATAGATCCTTTCTAAACTAGCAACCTAATCACATCCTATAACCAATAAAATCCACTAATATGACTTTCATTTAATTAAGTAGTAAATTGTACATCAAATATACATGTACAATTTTTTTACATAGTAGCCAAACCACAACACGACAACGTGCAAGACAATATACGACTCGCCATGGCCCTAGTATGTCAGCAAGTGGCCTCAACTCACACTCGGAAGCGGAAGACATGCAAATTGACGCGGTACGTATAAAGCCCCTTACTCCAGAAGAAAGAAAGCGACGTATGGAGGAAGGACTATGCTTGTATTGCGGAGAGCAAGGCCACATAGTTAGAAGCTGCCCCAAGAAGCAAAATCGACGCATTGTGAAGATCAGAGGTGCGATTTTAGAGGAAAACGAAGATGCCCAGCCACAATAGGAACTGTGCGGCTAGACAATTCAATACCACAACAAAAATCAGGTTCCACTCTTTCTTCCCAGCCTGCTAGTTGTTTTACAATCCCTTTGTCTTTTGGTCCTCAGAAAATCAAAATCCTAGCGTTATTAGATTCAAGAGCATTTGCATGTTTCTTAGACGAAGAATTTACTTAGCGCCATAAGATCCCTCTAGTATTGAAATCCAAACCCGTACACGTAGAAGTAATAGATGGAAGACCCTTATTGTCCGGTAGTGTCACCCATGAATCAGAACCTATAGAAGTTGCATTTGAAAACCATAGTAGTTTTGTTATTTTTAATATTATTAGAACCCCGTCAAACCCTGTCATTCTTGGTCTTTCCTGGTTAGAGAAGCATAATCCATCTATCGATTGGAGGTTGCGAAGAATGACGTTTCCCATAGATTATTCTAAAAGTAAGCCTATTAAAAGGTCTAGAACAAAAAAACCATTATTCCTTGGAGCAAGAGCGTTTGTAAGGTCGTCCAAAGAAGGTACACCATTTGTCATTTATGCAACACCGATTAGCGATGAGAGGACTTCGACAACAAGTATACCGGAGCAGTATAAGGACTTTGAGGACGTATTTCAAAAGAAGAACGCTGAAATGCTACCGGAGCATCGACCATACGATTGTGCCATAGACTTACAAGAAGGAACACAACCATCTTTTGGCCCAATCTACAACCTATCGCAGACGGAGTTGGCAGAGCTACGGAAGTACATCGACGAGAATCTAGCCAAGAATTTCATTCACCATTCAAAGTCGCCAACCGGGGCACCGATCTTATTTGTGAAGAAGAAGGACGGCTCGTTGCGGATGTGCGTAGATTATCGAGTGCTTAACAAGGTGACGAAGAAGAATCGTTATCCGTTACCTTTGATCTCCGATCTTTTGGAACAACTTAGACGTGCAAAGATCTTCACAAAGATTGATCTAAGGGGAGCTTATAATCTTGTGCGTATCAAGGAGGGAGACGAATGGAAGACAGCTTTCCGTACAAGGTATGGCCACTTTGAGTATAATGTCATGCCTTTTGGCCTCACCAATGCTCCGGCCATTTTTCAACACATGATGAATGATATTTTTCGAGAGCACCTTGACGACTTCGTTGTCATCTACTTAGATGACATTCTGATATTTTCCAAGAACGAGGAAGAGCATGAGAAACATGTTCGTCTGGTCATTGAAAAGCTACGCCAGCGAGGACTCTACGCCAAACTAGAGAAATGCTTATTTCACCAGACTGAGATGGAGTTTTTAGGATTTATCGCGACTACACAAGGTTTGAAGATGGATCCCAAAAAGGTAGAGGCAATCGTGTCTTGGGAAGTTTTGAAGACAATTCGAGATGTGCAATGCTTTCTTGGTTTTGCTAACTTCTATCGGATCTTCATCAAGAATTATTCCCAAATCGCTGCCCCGCTCACTCGGTTGACATGCAAGGACAAGCTCGAATGGGGACCTCAAGCGGAGAAAGCATTCAAAGATCTTAAGTCGGCATTTACTACAGCTCCAATCTTGGTACACCCTGACTTTACAAAGGCCTTCTACTTAGAGACCGATGCTTCAGATTTTGCTTTGGAAGCGGTGCTTTCACAGATGGACGTAGACGGGAAGCTCCATCCAGTTGCATTCTATTCGCGAAAGTTTTCTACTGCCGACATCAACTATGAGATCTACGATAAGGAATTCCTTGCAATAGTGGATTCCTTTCAAGAGTGGCGACACTTCCTTGAAGGAGCTGCACATCCAGTGACCGTATACACGGATCACAAGAATTTGGAGTATTTCATGACATCTCGAGTTCTGAATCGTCGTCAGGCTCGATGGAATATGTCGCTTTCCAGATTTGACTTTATTATTACTTATCGGCCTGGGAAGCAACAAGGACTCTCCGATGCATTATCGAGGAGATCGTATCTTGCGCCGAAGGTTGGAGAAGCAGCGTTCGATCAACAGTGTGCAACATTACTGAAGCTAGAGCATTTTAGGATTTGCACCGTTGTCGGGGTAGAGAGAATCTGCCTCAAGAAAGCGCTGGGCTTCTAGCTGCCACTAATTACTCAAGCAAGATTCAAGTATAATAAAAAACCCCAATTTTATATAAAAGAGATCTCCATAGGGCTATTACACCCAATACACAAGCCTAATTTCCTCAAACCACTCAAAACATAACAAAATACTTTAAACCCTCATTCTCCCGTAGGAAGGGAATTTTTTCCGAACTTCAATAACCCATAACTTTTAATCCAACCGTCCAAAACTACTCCAAATTTACATGAAGTACTGATATATTCTTCACAACTACCACCACAAATTTCAACTGTTGATTCATTATCGATCTTTAGATATCGCCAAAACCCTAGCAGTAGCTTTAAACCCTTGTTTACAAACACCCGTGTACTAAATTCTTCATATCTCACAATCTAAAAAGTCCAAATGCTATGAAACTTTGATGTATAGCTTCTTAGCACAATAATACACCTTCTTGGAAATTTTTAGACAAAAATTCGTCCAAAAACTTAAGATATGGAAAACCCCATCACCATCAACAAAACGGTCTACTTACTGCCTTGGAATTGGATGCGCTGTCTTCAACTCTTCATATCTCCTTCGTCTAAACTCAAAACTTAAGAATTCCTTCATAACAGACGTAGATCTTGAAATCGCCTTTCCAACCGCACCGTCCGATCTCCAAAAGCCTCCGTACAACTCCGCGAAATCCCAAAAGAGTGACAGTATGTATGAAATCCACTCTTTAACTTTGAACAAGTATAACTTCTTCACCCTAACTCCAAATCGCCTAAAATTTCCTCTCAAACTATACCCAAAACCCTAAACTTTACAACCCCTACCTCTGAAATTGCCAATCCTCCTTATGAAGTCGCCGAAACCCTTGTTAAGGTCGCAGGCAGCCTCCTCAAAGCCCATTGGGCATGGTATTCGACCAATAGGGATGAAGTTCCCTATTCCTTGCCTTCATCCGACCATGGCTTGATTTCATCCCTCCCAATTAGCCTCTTACTAGCTTGAATTTTCATCCTTAAGTCCCAACCTTCTCTCAAGGCTTCATACTAAACATTTAGATCTTATAATTTTTAAATACCATAATTAAAATAAGTAAAATAAAATAAAATAAAGTTTCTTCTATCAACCATTTTTAATTTAACTTACTAACCATTCTAACACACATCTAGATTCATAAACATATAATATATTTTAACTAATTTTTACATATTGTAAGTAATTACAGTACGACACCGCTTCCATGCCAATTGATACCAATTTCCTCAACCAGGTACGCGCCGCAACTCTTGAAGATTCTATAGCCGTGGATATCAAGCAGCGCATTGATAACGATAAGTTCAAGGTTGAAGAAGATCTTTTATACTTTGAAGAGCGATTGTATATTCCAAAAGGACCAACACGACTCCGAGTTCTTCAATCTCATCACGACTTTCCAACTGCGGGACATTTCGGGTTCAACAAGACTTTGGAGCTTATCTCCCAAGATTTTTGGTGGCCCCAAATGTGGAAGGATGTGAAAGAGTTTGTCATCTCTTGTGACATTTGTTCAAGATCCAAGAGCCCTCGACATCGCCCTTATGGTCTTCTACAGCCACTGCCTATTCCGCGTCGACCATGGTCTTCAATTTCTATGGACTTCATCACAGACTTGCTGTCATCAAATTCATTCGATAGCATCTTTGTTGTGGTGGATCGGCTTACAAAGATGGCACATTTTGTCCCTTGCAAGAAGACATCTTCAAGCGAAGACACTGCAAGGCTCTTCCTCGATAACGTATATCGTTATCATGGCCTACCAGATGATATCGTGTCAAATCGAGGGACTCAGTTCGTATCCAAGTTCTGGAGATCTCTCTTTGAGGCATTGAAAGTGGATATCAAACTTTCTTCGGCTTTCCATCCCCAAACTGACGGCCAAACAGAACGGGTCAATCAAGTCTTGGAGTAGTATCTACGGTGCAGCATCAACTATCAGCAGGACGATTGGACCGCATATCTATCGCTTGCCGAGTTTGCTTACAACAACACACTTCATGCGTCGACTCAACAAACACCATTCTTTTTCAACTATGGATACCATCCGAAACTTGACTTATTGAGTCCATCAACAAATATCAATCCGGCAGCTGAAGGAATTACAAAGCGGTTATCGGAACTTCAAGCCACGTTGAAACTTCAATTGCAAGCTGCACAAGAGTCCTACAAGGCGACCGCAGATAGATCTCGGAATGAGGCACCTGCTTTCAAGGTTGGAGATAAAGTATGGTTACTTCGACGAAATATTAAGACGACAAGGCCTTGTGATAAGTTGGACTACCGAAGATTGGGACCATTTGTCATCCAGAGGCAAATCAATCCAGTGGCATATCGTCTGGAGCTACCAGCTGCTATGAAGGTACACCCTGTCTTTCATGTTTCTTTGTTGGAATCTTATCGAGAGTCATCCTTTTCTGGAAGAACACAACATCCACCACCTAGCATTGAAATTGAGAACCACAAGGAATACGAGGTCGAAAAGGTGCTGGATTCACGGCGAAGGTGGGGCAAGTTGGAGTATCTTGTTCATTGGTGCGGCTACGACATTAATGAACGAACGTGGGAGCCAGCCGAAAATCTTGCCAATGCGCCGCAAAAGGTACAGGAGTTTCATCGACGATATCCTCATAAACCTAAGCTAGTTCAATGATAACTTCTTCTTGAAGCTTACTCATCCGAGAACATAAAAGAGGGGAGAGCACCACCAAAACTCACAGTTGATAAGTTATTTTTTCCAAGATAGAGAACTTTTTCTAGTAGCCAGAGTTTGATTTCCCGACATGGATAGCATGCCAGTCGTGTTATCTCAACCGACTAGCTCACGAAGGCGACCTCGAGATGAAGAACCGCCTGCACCACGACAACGACGGAGGATACCGAGTAACCGATCGCTGGTGATAGTATTTGAGATCGAGCCTGCTTACGATGGTCAGCCAGAAGGTGTGTTTGCAAGACAATTTCACAATGAGGACACGGAAGTTCATGCTTGGTCAGAAGTGGAAGGCGTGGGCCACTACCGTTGGCTTCAAGGGCCGTTGAACCACTTGCTTCATGAACAGCAATTGGAGTTTATTGCAGACGTTATGCGACAGATCTTTATTTTCTTGCGATTGTTCTAACCAACAAACAACATTGCTTCTCGGAGACCTCAAAGCTAAAGGAGAGGGTAATGTTAGGAACATAGTCCTTAGAACCTTCTAGAGATAAGCTTCTAGAACATTCTAGAAGCAAGTCTTTGGAACCCTCTAAAATATTCCTTAAAGATTCTTTAGAATATTTTATAAAGATTCTTAGAAGATTCTCTAAAGATTCCCCTAGAAGGTTCTAGAAGATTCTTAGAATATTCCTAGAATATTCTATTAGATTTTAGGAAGTTGCTTGAGAAGCTTCCTGGTTAAGTAGAAGTCGCTTAAGAAGCTTCCTAATTTAGCGGAAGTAGCTTGAGAAGTTTCCTATCTGGTAGTATATATGGGAGTCGAGGCTGAAGGGTTCTTCAGTCTCGACAACACATCTTTTGGAGCTCTATGTTAAAACAAGCATATGCTCACAATTCTAATACAAGAAAGTGAATAGGTTTTAAAATCCTCACGACTCAAAGATTACACCCACCAATTTTTATAACAAATGCTTCTATCTCCTCAAAGCTATCTCTCTCCAAAATTCACCATTCAAAACTACCCAAACCTTAGGTCTAGCAAGAGGAATATATCTCTCTTTCCTTCCATATTAGAGTATGACACGCCTACATGGGTAGCCAAATTGTATTGGTTAGGCCCTATTTATCCCATGCTTTTCTTCTTTTACCCCTCACAAGGTCCAATCCACCTCAAAAGTCAATAAGAAAGATAAAACAACCTTTATCTTTCTTCTAATTACAAAAAAGTCTATTCTAGGATATAAATAAGGTAGGAACAAAACAAATAGTCATCTTAATTCACTAATTAAGTAGCTATAATAAATCCTCTTTTTATAATATATTTTAAAATAATCTCTAGCACTCACACATGTATTGACAATAGATACAAGATATTTAATATTTTTATACATTGCACGTAAATGCAGTATGACAGCGGCTGAGATCAACTACAAGATTCATGATAAAGAACTCCTTGCTATAGTGGATTCTTTCCAAGAATGACATCACTTCCTTGAAGGAATTGCGCATCTAGTGACCGTATATACAAATCACAAGAATCTTTAGTACTTCATGTTGGCTCGGGTTCTAAACCGTTACCCAGCTCGATGCAATATGTCGCTATCTAGGTTTGATTTCATTATTACTTATCGACCTAGAAAGCAACAAGGACTATCCAATGCCTTATCAAGAAGATCATATCTAGCGCCGAAGGTTGGAGAAGCAGCGCTTGATCAACAGTGTACGATATTGTTAAAGCTAGAGCAATTCAAGATTTGTGCTGCTATTGTGCCAATTGATGTCGACTTCTTCAACCAGGTACGTGCTGCGACCATTGAAGATTCAATAGTCCTTGATATCAAGCAGCATATCAATGATGATAAGTTCAAGGTTGAAGAAGATCTCTTATACTTTGAAGAGCGGCTGTATATCCCAAAAAGACCAACACGACTTCGAGTCCTTCAATCTCGTCATGACTTTTCAGCTACGGGGCATTTTGGATTCAACAAGACCTTAGAACTCATTTTCCAAGATTTTTGGTGGCCCCAAATGTGGAAGGATGTAAAAGATTTTGTCCTCTCTTGTGACATTTATTCAAGATCTAAGAACCCTTGACATTGCCCTTATGGACTTCTACAGCCATTGTCCATTCCACATCATCTATGGTATTCAGTTTCTATGGACTTTATTACACATCTACCACCATCGAATTCATTTGAGAGCATCTTTGTTGTGGTGGATCGACTTACCAAGATGGCACATTTTATTCCTTGTAAAAAGACATCTTCAAGCAAAGACACAGCAAGGCTCTTTTTTGTTAATGTATATCGATATCATGGTCTACCAGATGATATCGTGTTGGATCGAGGAACCCAATTTGTATCAAAGTTTTGGAGATCTTTTTTTAAGATATTGAAGGTGGACATCAAGCTTTCTTCGGCATTCCATCCTCAAACTGACGGCCAAACGGAACGGGTGAATCAAGTTTTGGAACAGTATTTATGATGCAGCATCAACTATCAACAAGATGATTGGACTGCATATCTACCGCTAGCCAAGTTTGCATATAACAACACCCTTCATGGATCGACTCAAAAAACACCATTCTTTTCTAATTGTGGATACCATTCGAAGCTTGATCTATTGAGTTTGTCAGGGAATAACAACCCAGCAGCTGAAGGATTGGTGTAGCAGCTATTGGAGCTTCAAACCACATTGAAGCTTCAATTGCAAATTGTCCAAGAGTCTTACAAAGCATCCATGGATAAATTTCAAAATCAAGTACCTAATTTCAAAATTGGAGATAAAATATGGCTACTTCGACGGAATATCAAGACCATGCAGCCATGTGATAAGTTGGACTACTGGAGATTGGAACCATTTGTTATCTAGAAGCAGATCAATCCTATGGCGTACTATCTAGAGTTATCAACTACTATAAAAGTATACTATGTCTTTCATGTTTCTCTATTAGAGCCTTATTGGGAATCGTCTTTTCCTGGAAGAGTGCAATGTCCGCCACCTAGTATAGAAATTAAAAACAACAAAGAATATGAGGTGGAAAAGATATTAGATTCACAACGAAGATGGAATAAATTAGAATACTTTGTGTATTGGAGTGGCTACGATATTAATGAACGAACATAGAAATCGGCCAAAAATCTCGCCAATGCATCATGAAAGGTACGAGAATTCCGTCGACAATATCTTAATAAATCAAAAATTGGCCATTAACGAAGCATGAAGATGAAGCCTTCTCTAGAGAAATGAATAGAAAAGGGATCCGGGTCTTATCAAAACATAACTTGTTATATTTTGTAATATCAAGATATCTAATATCAAGGTGTATTTAGATATGGCTAGTCAGAATGTAGATATTATACTAGTGGTACCATCTCAACCGAGTAGCTCACGGCGTCGACCTCGAAATGAAGAATTAGAAGAGACAAGAAGACATTGAAGAATACCAAGTAGCAAGTCACTTGTAATTGTCTTTGAAGTTAAACCAGCTCATGCAAGTAGTGGCAAAGCAATATTTTCAGGTCGTTTTCACAATGAAGATACAAAAGTTCAAGCATGGTCTCAAGTGGAAGGTTTTGGTTATTATCGATGGCTACAAGGGCCTATGAATCATTTGCCTCGTGAACGAAAACTGGAGTATATTGCAGAGACTATGTGACAAATTTTTGATTTCTTACGTTTGTAAGTATACATCTCAAATGGCTTCTTGAAAACCTCGAAGCTAGAGGAAGAGGTGAGATCAAGGACATACATGTTAGAACCTTCTAGAATATTTTAGAAGATTCTTTAAATTCATTAGAATCTTCTAAAGCCTTCTAACATCTTCTTAGTTGATAGAAGCTGCTTGAAAAGCTCCTTAGTTGGTGGAAGCTACTTGAGAAGCTTTCTAATTGATAGAAGTTGCTTGAGAAGCTTACTAGTTGGTGGAAGCAACTTGAGAAGCTTCCTAGGTAGGAATATATATTAGAGTCGAGGTTGAAGAGTTCTTCAGTCTTGACAACACATCTCTTGGAGCTCTAGCTCACCTCTCTGGTGTTGTTTTTGTACTCATCTGATTAATCCAATTTTTGCCAGTTCTTCTTGAACTTCTTGTTTAGACTTTAAGTTTATATTTTGTGTCCGTGACAATGCTATACTAATAAAGCTATGTATTCTATTTTCTATTCTTAAGGATAGGTTTTATTGGTCTTTAAAGAAATTACCTATAGCTTTGAACTAGTACCTCTATTGTTGAAATATTCCATCCAAGGATCTAATTATCATTATAGCCTTCAAAATATCCTTCTAACAAGATTTCAAGCTTAAAAAGATTTTTTTTTCCAAGCTCAAGGAATATCACTAAAGCTTAGATTTTAAAATCGAAACTTATACCACAGACATAAGATTTACTCTAATAATTATCTAACTAATATAAATCAATAGAAGTAGGTAAAATAAGTTGATTTGATAACATCTGATAGAGAAGCTTCCTAAAAGCTTCATAGACATGGAATCACCTTTATACATGTCTATAGGTGATTGACAGGTTAGAAGCTTGGTCAATAAGTTAGCTACATGGTGCACATGTTCGTAGCTTGTAGAATAAGCTAGCCATATGTCACACATGTTGGTAGCTTGCGGAACAAGCCAAGTACGTGGCGCACATGTGAAAAACTTGTCGTGCAAATTTGACATGTGTCGTACAAATTGGACACGTGTAGGAGGCCCTATAGAATATTGCCACATAACACTTAGTTAGATAATATTTATAGAGGCAAGAGTGAAGTCTTCTTCACTCTTGTCAACTCCTTTGTTGCTTCTAGTCTAGATTCAAGAATCTATAATTTTCTTGTCTTGTGGCAATAGCTATTCTAATTTCTTTTAATATACATACTTCCTTACTTCTATTTTGTTATTCTTCTTAATAGAAGTTTCATAGGTTTATTTGCTTTCATCAAATTCATATCCTTGACAGATTGACAAAAGTACACATCAGTATCAGAGCTTTGTCTTTTCTTGATTAAGAGTAGATTACCCCTTTCTTTTGATAAGACATAAGCATATTAGAAGTTGTAGAGTATCCACTTCTAAACTAATATTGTTTATAGAATTTTTTCTTTTGACTGAGTTATTTTGTATTTCTTGAAGTGAGAGTAGACACCTTCCTTCTTATTATATTATCATGGCAGAGCTTGTAGAAATGAAGAGTGCAATGATATAAATATAAAAGTAAATAAGAGAACTAATGCTTGCAACACATCAACTCAGTTTACGACCACAAAGAACAACAAGATTAGTAGGAAGTGAAGATATAGAGATAGTTGGAGCTACATCAATATCTACACCAAATCATACTACCTCATCTATGATAGAGCACCGTTCAAATATTAAAGAAGCAAAAATTAGTTTACTTGAGAAGCTTGATGGCACAAGATCTAAGTTTTGAGGATTCGTTAACCAGGTACAATTGGTGATTGAACTTCAACCTCAAAGTTATCCTACATAAGGATCTTAAGTTAGGTTTATTGGAACGTTACTTTTGGATTCTATTTTATCGTGATTTTTCTCTTTTCTTCAATGACATTGTCATGGTAGAGAGAATTTGCCTCAAGAAAGCGTTGGGCTTCTGATCATAACTAAATATTCAATGAAGATTTAAATTAATAAAATCCTCAAAATTTAATAAAAGTCTTTATTTTAGGGCTATTATATCTAATACATAAGTCTTATTTCACAAAAACACTCAAATTATAACAAAATATTCTAAACCCTCATTCACCCGTAGGAGGGGAATTTTTTCCAAACTTCATCAACCTATAACTCTTAATCTAACCATTCAAATCTACTAAATTTTACATAAAGTATTCATGTGCTTTTAACAACTAGCACAACAAGTTTCAACTGTTGATTGTTTATTGCTCTTAAGATATTGTAAAAATCCTAACAGTAATTTCAAACCCTTGTTTACAAACACCCATGTTTTAAATTCTTTATATTTCACAAATCCAATGTCCAAATATTATGAAACTTTGATGTATAGCTTCTTAGTATAAAGATTCACCTTCTTACAAATTTTTAGATAAAAATTCATCCAAAAACTTAAAATATGGCAAAATCCATTACTATAAATAAAATGGCCTACTATCATGGACACAAAATATAGACTTATAGTCTAAACAAGATATTCAAGAAGAACTGGCAGGAACTGAATTAATGTCACAGACACAGAATATGGACTTGAAGTCTAAATAAGAAGTTCAAGAAGAATTGGCAGAAACTGGATTAATCAGATGAGTACAAAAACAACACCAGAGAGGTGAGCTAGAGCTCTAAAAGATGTGTTGTCGAGACTGAAGAACTCTTTAGTCTCGGCTCTAATATATACTCCTACCTAGGAAGCTTCTCAAATAGCTTCCACCAATTAGGAAGCTTTTCAAGCAACTTTTACCAACTAAGAAGCTTCTCAAGCAGCTTCAATCAACTAGGGAGCTTCTCTATCAGCTTGGAAGATGCTAGAAGATCTTCGAGAGTTCTAGGATCCTTCTAGAATGTTCTAGAAGATTCTAACATGTATGTCCTTGACATCACCTCTTCCTCTAGCTTCGAGGTCTCTAAGAAGCCATTTGAGATGTATACTTACAAACGTAAGAAATCAAAAATTTGTCACATAGTCTCTGCAATATACTCCAGTTTTTGTTCACGAGGCAAATGATTCATAGGCCCTTGTAGCCATCGATAATAACCAAAACCTTCCACTTGAGACCATGCTTGAACTTTTGTATCTTCATTGTGAAAACGACCTGAAAATATTGCTTTGCCACTACTTGCATGAGCTGGTTTAACTTCAAAGACAATTACAAGTGACTTGCTACTTGGTATTCTTCAATGTCTTCTTGTCTCTTCTAATTCTTCATTTCGAGGTCGACGCCGTGAGCTACTCGGTTGAGATGGTACCACTAGTATAATATCTACATTCTGACTAGCCATATCTAAATACACCTTGATATTAGATATCTTGATATTACAAAATATAACAAGTTATGTTTTGATAAGACCCGGATCCCTTTTCTATTCATTTCTCTAGAGAAGGCTTCATCTTCATGCTTCGTTAATGGCCAATTTTTGATTTATTAAGATATTGTCGACGGAATTCTCGTACCTTTCATGATGCATTGGCGAGATTTTTGGCCGATTTCTATGTTCGTTCATTAATATCGTAGCCACTCCAATACACAAAGTATTCTAATTTATTCCATCTTCGTTGTGAATCTAATATCTTTTCCACCTCATATTCTTTGTTGTTTTTAATTTCTATACTAGGTGGCGGACATTGCACTCTTCCAAGAAAAGACGATTCCAATAAGGCTCTAATAGAGAAACATGAAAGACAGGGTGTACCTTCATAGCAGCTGGTAACTCTAAGCGGTACGCCATAGGATTGATCTGCTTCTGGATAACAAATGGTTCCAATCTCCGGTAGTCCAACTTATCACATGGCCGCTTGGTCTTGATATTCCGTCGAAGTAGCCATATTTTATCTCCAATTTTGAAATTAGGTGCTTGATTTTGAAATTTATCCATGGATGCTTTGTAAGACTCTTGGACAATTTGCAATTGAAGCTTCAATGTGGTTTGAAGCTCCAATAGCTGCTGCACCAATCCTTCAGCTGCTGGGTTGTTATTCGCTGACAAACTCAATAGATCAAGCTTCGGATGGTACCCATAGTTGGAAAAGAATGGTGTTTTTTGAGTCGACCCATGAAGGGTGTTGTTATATGCAAACTCGGCTAGCGATAGATATGCAGTCCAATCATCTTGTTGATAGTTGATGCTGCATCATAAATACTGTTCCAAAACTTGATTCACCCGTTCCGTTTGGCCGTCAGTTTGAGGATGGAATGCCAAAGAAAGCTTGATGTCCACCTTCAATATCTTAAAAAAAGATCTCCAAAACTTTGATAGAAATTGGATTCCTCAATCCGACACGATATCATCTGGTAGACCATGATATCGATACACATTAATAAAAAAGAGCCTTACTGTGTCTTTGCTTGAAGATGTCTTTTTACAAGGGATAAAATATGCCATCTTGGTAAGTCGATCCACCACAACAAAGATGCTCTCAAATGAATTCGATGGTGGTAGATGTGTAATAAAGTCCATAGAAACTGAATACCATAGATGATGTGGAATGGACAATGGCTGTAGAAGTCCATAAGGGCAATGTCAAGGGTTCTTAGATCTTGAATAAATGTCACAAGAGAGGACAAAATCTTTTACATCCTTCCACATTTGGGGCCACCAAAAATCTTGGAAAATGAGTTCTAAGGTCTTGTTGAATCCGAAATGCCCCGTAGCTGAAAAGTCATGATGAGATTAAAGGACTCAAAGTCGTGTTGGTCTTTTTTGGATATACAGCCGCTCTTCAAGTATAAGAGATCTTCTTCAACCTTGAACTTGTCATCATTGATATGCTCCTTGATATCAAGGACTATTGAATCTTCAATGGTCGCAGCACGTACCTGGTTGAAGAAGTCGACATCAATTGGCACAATAGCAGCACAAATCTTGAATTGCTCTAGCTTTAACAATATCGTACACTGTTGATCAAGCGCTGCTTCTCCAACCTTCGGCGCTAGATATGATCTTCTTGATAAGGCATTGGATAGTCCTTGTTGCTTTCTAGGTCGATAAGTAATAATGAAGTCAAACCTAGATAGCGACATATTGCATCGAGCTGGATAACGGTTTAGAATCCGAGCCGATATGAAGTACTAAAGATTCTTATGATCCGTTGTCGTATGTTGTGAAGTCTTGCTTAAGAATGCTCCGGGCACCTGCTTGTGGAAGATAAAAGGAAAATACGCAACAATAACTAGTCCTAACTTCTCTAATCAATCTCTAAACAGTCTTTAATTATATCTTAAATAAATCCTAGTCAACCTTGATTAAATTCAAAAAAACCCCAAAATAAATCCTACTAAATCCTAATCAACCCTAACAAATCCTAAAACAAATCGTAACTAACCTTAGTCGATTCCTAACCAAACCCTAAAGAAATCCATTTTAGAACCTCAACAACTACCAAATAAACCATTGATTTTGATGAAATTTTGCACACATCTTATTAATTAAGGTGAAAATAAGCACATTAAGTTTGAAGAAGATCTAATTTCATAAAAAAAAGAAAATTCCATAAATTTGCATGGGTGATAGCCGGCGTCCTTCTCCAATCTTCATGCTAGTATTCCAATATCTTAATCTCTCTTTCACACCATTCAATTGCTTTCAAATTTTGTATGTGCATAGATAATCAAGTCTACTACGCACATGTATAAATTTCTTTCTAATCCAATAGGGAGATTACTCAATATCTCAAAAATCCTTATTGACCCTTAAAACTTAATTTCTGAGACCTTGACCCATTTAAACCTCAATTACATACAACAAAACTATTAGATTCAGCCTAAATTCATAGCACACATTAACAACAAAAATACCTAAAAGTTCACAAATTTTTAGCTATGGATCTACTACAAAATTATTAAAATTGCCTAAAACATCAACCCTATTTTATTTCACAAAATCCCAAGTTGCCAAAAAGAAGCCTGACTTTGCAAAGCTATTTCAAAGTCATTTCTTCTTCAAATCACTTGAAACAAACCTTTATACATAACCTCTCAAGTCCACTGTCTAATGCCAATCTTTGATCTGCAAAGACCTTTTGGATCCGCCATAGACATGCGGTATTGTGCTTTGGGATCTGATTGCCATTCCAACTCATAATCGATCGTTTTGGGGTATTTATTTTGAGATTTTTGTGGAATTTTTTTCTAAAACCTCTTCTTAATTTCCTCTTATATATGCCTTTATTATTTTATTTCTTAATCTACTTTGTTTTGCCTTACTTATGGCCCTACAAAATAAAAAGAAGCTCATGTGTAAAAATGACAACATTAATACTCATTAGTTTTATTCCCTTTTTACTATTATCTACTTTTTTAAGAAAATTTGTTACAATATTTTGAACTAAGATCTTCTATAATATATTATTTTAATACTCTTTCACCAAATAGTCACATTACATCACAACACCGTATATACGGTCACTGGATGCGCAGCTCCTTCGAGGAAGTGACGCCACTCTTGGAAAGAATCCACTATAGTAAGGAATTCCTTATCATGAATCTCGTAGTTGATCTCACGTGCAAAAAACTTTTGTGAATAGAATGCAACCACATGAAGCTTATTGTCCATGCCCATCTGCGAAAGTACGGCTCCTAAAGCAAAATCCGAAGCATCGGTTTGCAAATAGAAAGATTTGTAAAGTTTGGGTGTACTAAGATTGGAGCCGTAGTAAATGCCATTTTAAGATTTTGAAATACTTTTTCCACCAGAGGTCCCTATTCAAGCTTATCCTTACATGTTAATCGAGTGAGTAAAGCAGCAACTTGAGAATAATTTTTGATGAAGATCCGATAGAAGTTAGCAAAGCCGAGAAAATATTATACGTCTCTAATTGTCTTTGGAACTTCTCAAGACACAATTGCTTCCACCTTCTTGGGATCCATCTTCAAGCTTTCCGTAGTCGCAACGAACCCTAAAAACTCCATCTCAATTTGGTGAAATAAGCACTTCTCCAACTTGGCGTACAGTCCTTGCTTGCGTAATTTTTTGAGTACCACACAAAGATGCTTCTTATACTCTTCTTTGTTCTCAGAAATATCAAAATATCATCCAGATAGATGACAACAAAATCATCTAGATATTCTCAAAAAATATCGTTCATCATATGTTGAAAGATTGCCAAAGCATTGGTAAGACCAAATAGCATGATATTATATTCAAAATGACCATATCTTGTACAAAAAGCTGTCTTCTATTCGTCTCCTTCTTTGATTCACACAAGATTGTAAGCTCCCCTTAGATCAATCTTTGTAAAGATCTTTGCACGTCCAAGCTGTTCTAGAAGACTAGAGATCAAAGGTAATGGATAGCGATTCTTCTTTGTCACCTTATTGAGACCTCGATAGTCCATGCACATCTGTAGTGAGCCATCCTTCTTCTTCACAAATAAGATTGGTGCCCCAACAGGCAACTTTGAATGACAAATGAAATTCTTGGCTAGGTTCTTGTCAATGTATTTTCATAACTCAGCCAACTCCGTCTGCGATAGGTTGTAGATTGGGCCAAAAGGCGGTTGTGCTCCTTCTTGTAATTCTATGGCACAATCATATGGTCAATGTTCTAGTAGCATGTCAGCATTCTTCTTTTGGAACACGTCTTGAAAACCCTTGTATTGTTTCGGTATATCTTCTAATGAAATCTGCTCTCCACTAGTTGGAGTCACATAAATGACTAATGGTGTGTCTTTTTTACACGATCTTACAAACATTCTTGCTCCAATGAACAAGGATTTTTTAGTTTAAGGTCTTCTTCCAGGCTTGTCCTCAGGTTGTTCTATGGGAAATGTTATCCTCCGCAACCTCCAATCTATGGATGGATTATATTTTTTCAACCAAGAAAGACCAAGAGTAATAAGATTTGACGGGATGCTAATAATGTTGAAAATAATATAACTACTATGGTCTTTAAACGTCACGTCTATAAGTTCTGATTCATGGATGACACTACCAGATAACAAAGGTCATCCATCTATTACTTCTACATGAACAGGTTTGAATTTTTGTACTAGGAGAATTTTGTGATGCTTAGTAAATTCTTAGTCTAAAAAACAAGCAGATGCTCCTAAATCTAATAAGGCTAAGATTTTTAGTTTTTCAGGACCAAAAGACAAAAGAATTGTAAAACAACGGGCAGGTTGAATAGAAAGAGAGGAACCTGGTTTTGATTTGTCCAGCCGTATAGTTCTTATTGTGGTTGGACATCCTCGTTTTCTTGAATAAACGCACCTCTATTTTTGATGCTGCGTCCATTTTGCTTCTTAAGACAGTTTCCAACTCTATGGCCTTTTCCACCTCAATAAAAGGACAAACCTTTTTCCATATGTTGCTTCTTTTCTTCTAGAATAAGGAATTTGACATGTAACGCATCAATCTACATGTCCTCTATTTTCGATTGTGAATTTAAGTTACTTGCCGATATAATTGTGTCATAACAACTTGTATATTGTCTGGAGTGTTGGTCTTAGCAACGTTGAAATAGGCAGTTATCGCACTTTACAGCTTGGCTAATGGCTTCATTGAGCGTTTGTGGATCGAGAAGAGATAACAATAAATCCTTCACGTCGTCCCTTAGACCCCAATAGAATTGACTCATCAATGCTTCTTCATCCTAATTGATGTCACATGCCAATTGCCTGAAATCCAATGCATAGACTGATACAGAGCAAGTCCCTTGTCGTAGTGATTGTTTTTTTGTTGTAGCCCACCGAGCCTTATCATGCTCGCCATATGCTTTTGCAAATGCCTTCAAAAAAGTTTCAAAGTTGTTCAAAATCAGTGATCCTTTTTCAAATAGAGGAGCAAACCACGATAGAACTTGTCCTGTAAACAAAGTTCCAACCAATCCAACGCATGATTCCTCCGTCGAATAACGTTCGGATTGTAGAGCTATTATTAACTTGATTTGATTGATGAAACCTCCAAACTTGGAGCGTGTGCCATCAAACTTGTCTGGAAGGCTAATTCGAGGTTGCTTTCATTGTAGAAGTAATGGTTCTCGTTGAACCACAAGTAAAGCTGCTTCTTCTAGTGTAGAAGCTTGAGGCTAATGAAGTCTAGATTGTGCTATTTCGGATGCTCCATCATTATGAAGTCTTGCAAAGACTCCTTCCATCATCGTAGTTCTCTATGATAACGTAGCAAGAGCATTCAGAATGGCATCCATCTTGGACTCCAAACTTTCACTCGTATTAATGTCTTGACCTCCAACCATTCTAAAAGAAAGGAAGTAATTGTTTCTACAAGGAGAAAATATTGGTTTAGAAGAGGGTACTCTGCAACCTCTAAAATGCCTTAAGACCTTCAAGAAGAGGGATAATCCACTCTCTCCAAGAAGAATATGACTCCAATATTATGACGGAAAAGATATTAGTTTAAAGGAGGGTAATCCGCAACGTCTAAAACACTAGTGTACCTTCAAGAAGAGGGATAATCCACATTCCAACAAGAAGGAATTAGCTCTGATATCTAAGATGAGAGTAGTCTCAACAAACTATCACGGATATAAAATATAGACTTGAAGTCTAAAGAAGAAGTTCAAGAAGAACTGGCAGGAACTGGATTAATGTCACGGACATAGGAAATAGACTTGAAGTCTAAAGAAGAAGTCTAAGAAGAACTGGCAAAAACTAGATTAATCAAATGAATACAAAAAGAACACCAAAGAGGTAAGCTAGAGCTCCAAGGGACGTGTTGTTGAGATTAAAGAACTCTTCAACCTCGATTCCAATATATACTCCTACCTAAGAAGCTTCTCAAACAGTTTTCACCAACTAGGGAGCTTTTCAAGCAACTTCTACTAATTAGGAAGCTTCTTAAGTAGCTTCTATCAATTAGGAAGCTTCTCTACCAACTTGAAAGAAGCTAGAAGGTCTTCGAGAGTTCTAAGATACTTCTAGAATATTCTAGAAGGTTCTAACAAATATGTCCTTGATACCTACTTACTGCATTAGAATTTGATTTGCTATCTTTGACTCCCAATATCTCCTTCTTCAAAACTCCAAATATAATATTTCTTTCTCATCAAATGCAAATCTTGAAACCCCCTTTCCGACTGCCCCTTTCATTCTCTAAAAGCTTCCGTACAACTCCTCCAATCCTCAAATGTGTGATAGTAGATACAATTTGTACATCTTAACTTCAAGCACCTACTTCTCCCGCATAAAAATTCTAAATCTCTCAATTTTTATATCAAAATTGTAGCGCAAAAAACAAGCTTTTTAATCCTAGTCTTTGATTCTCAAATGGCCTTCTTGAAGTTGCCATAATCCTTGATAAGATTGTAGACAGTCTCTTCAAAGCCTATTAGGCATGACCATTGACCAATAGGAATGAAGAACGTCACCCATTGTCTTCATTCATCCTCACTTTGTCTTCATCATTATAAATAGGCCTTTTAGTAGTTTAATTCTTCTTCTTTGGACTTCAATTCCTTTTCAAGGCTTTAAACTAAATATTTAGGTTCTATATATTTTAAAAGCCATAACCAATCTAAGTAGAAACCTAAAATAATTTTTTTTATATCAATCCTCTTTAATTTATTTTATTAATCATTCTAACACATATCTAAATTTATAAATATATTATATATTTTGAATGGATTTTATATACTATAAGCAATTACAGTACGACAACGTGATCCAATACTGGATAATTTGGAGGCATTTTTAGCAAAATTTTGATCTATGTATGGAGAACATGATGCAATCCGTGTTGCAACTAACAAGATTCGCATCCTATGACAAGGCAATCAATCACTATCATTACATGCTTCACAATTTTGACAACTAGCAACTAATATCAAGTGGGATGATGTTGTATTCATCAGCCAATTTTTCTACGGATTACATTATGAGGTAAAAAAATTAATACTCAATTTATCTGATCCTCAAACATTGAGTCAAGCAATTAATTTTGCTGTAAAGTGTGACAATCGACTTTTTGAGTTTCAATCTGAGAGTCGTATAAGGGAGCCTCAACGTTATTATTCAATGGCAACATCAACGTCCTCACAAAACATACATTTGGAAGTAGAAGATATGCTAATTGATGTGGTACGTTGTTGTGGCAAAAGACTGCTTTGGATAGACGCAAGGTTCCTCTTTACAATCAAGTTGGATCCAATATGCACAAACTTTCTTAAATTTCTCTTTTATAGTCATAAAACCATGTGTGTAATAAATCAACAAACTAGAAGCTTGAAAATTTATAAATCAAAATCCAGCCATTTAAATAAGTTCAAACTTTAGAAACATAAAATTTACTTCTTTAGTCATCTTTACAAAAATTCTCAAGTGTGAATTCATTACCGATCACTAGATATCATCAAAATATTAGCAAGTAATTTTATAAGTAAAAACCAAGCTAGAAACTTGAAAATTCATAATTTGAGATTTAGATGTTTAAGTAAGCTCAAAATTTGGGAAAACATAATTCATACTTTTGATCTTTGTTACATAATTTTTGAGTTGTGAATTCATTGCCAATTGTTAGATATCACCAAATCCTTGGCAAGTACTTTTGAAAGTCAAATCCCAACCAGAAACTTGAAAATTCATAATTTGAGACATAGCTATTCAAATAAGCTGAAAATTTGGAAAAACATAACTCATAAATTTAACCATTGTCACATAGTTTCTAAGCTATGAATTCATTATTGATCGTTAGATATCACCATATCCTTGGTAGGTACTTTTAAAAGTCAAATCTCAACTAAAAACTTAAAAATGCATAATTTGAGATCCAGTCATTTAAATAAGCTCAAAATTTGGAAGCATAAAACTTATAATTTTGATTATTATCATACAAAATTTTTGCTCCAAATTTGTTGTCAATTGATTGGTATCACCAAATCCTTATCAAGTACTTTTAAAAGTCAAAATCCTAGACACCTGAGAACAAAATTTGCCATTACTTTCTAATCAAAGTCTCAATTCATATGAGATTTTAGACATAGATTCTTTATAATAAAATTGATATATACACAAAAAAATGAGCTTAAAATTCATCTTGAAACTCAAGTTCTAGCTTAAAGCAAACCCTTCTATTTATCTAACTTCTTCAAATCCCTAGTTTAGCTTGCTAGTTTTAACTAGCCATATCTTACACATTCTAGACTCATTTCTATCAATTCATGGATGTGAAATGTATAGCTTGAAGTCTAGTTTCTAATCAAGCTTCTTGATTTCTTGCTAGTATCTTAAAACTCCTAATATACCTAGAAAAGTGATAATAGATGTCATATTAATAGCCTAAATTCAAACAAGCATATCTTGCTCATTTAAGCTCCGAATCATATGTTTCTACCACCTAAATTCATGCCAAGAAGAAGCTCTCTCTGAATACTTCCTTGGATTTGCCAAAAAATCTCATCTTCTTTTCCTCCAAGTTCGTCAAAGAAGTCGCATATAAGGTCTTCAAAGTCCAAGTCAACAACTAATAGTTTAAAATTATAAAATACATCAAATCTAATCCTCCAAGTTAGCACTATTAATGGCAACCAATTATTGACATCCAAATTTCTATTTATCCTTAATAAAATCCTAAATTCAATTACAAAGTCAAAACTCCTTATATCTACAAATATAATCTTGAATCTACTAAAATCTAAGATTGGAAAAAAGATAAAAGAAATAAAAGAAATTTCAAGGCTAAATCAAAGTTAAAATTAAGATTAAAGATAAAGTAGTAATTTAGCTAAAGAAAAAAAAAAAAGAAGTGAGAAATTTTTCACAAAATTATATAAAAAACTTAGATTGATAAGAAGAAAGAAAGAATTTAATTAAATTTTAAAGAAAAAAAAGTTAAGCAAGGTTTCTATACATGGATGTATTTATTTCACGACAACGTTTTAAACCTCTTTTTGAACAAGAAAAGATTCAACGTCGTCAAAGAGGATTATAATTAAATTGTAGAGAACCTAAGCACACTGTTCAACATTTTCCAAAGAAATGACACAACTACAAAATGAGGAATACGACTGTCAAAAAAGACAACATGTCAAAAAATGAATTTGTCCAGCTACAATAGGGACCATTGTCCTGTTGTAAATTAAAACATACTGTGAAAGATATAAAAGAATATGTTAAAATAAAAAGATTAAGATTAGAAGAAGAGAGGATAAAAAAGACAAGAGGTTGTGGTTATAACCATATTATCTTGGGGGTTATAGTATTTATCATAAGCTCAGGGATGATAGATAGGCCAAACTACTAATTTCTTGCTGAAATTTGCATTAACAATATCAAGTCATGAAGCCAAGGATTTCTACAGTGAAGTCAAGTGGATTCAAATCCACGTCAGCTCCAAAGTAGCTAAGAACTTAACCACACAAGCTTCTTTGACTTGGCAATGTAGGATGTAGTTCTTTCTTTTTTATCTCTAATCTAATTTAAATTGTTTATTTTTACTTGTTAGATTTTCTTCTATTTTATCTTAGATCTACTTTATCTTTATTCTCTTCTATCTTAGATCTAAATTTAAATGTTGTGGGCTGAAATTAGAAGAGAAGTTGGTAGAAAAATGGTAGTAAGAAGATAGAATAGAAATTTACCTTAAAAAGTGACATTTCTTTCAATTAATCCAAAAGAAAAGATTAAAGAGTTGAAAAGATATGGTTGAGGTGTCTCTTTGACCAAGGAAAGAAGGGAGACCGGGCGGGGATGACAAGAAGGGGTCGTGAAGAAGAAGAAGGAAGAATTTTTTTGGAGGTGCATAGGATATTGTATAGGCAGTGTATATTTTTGTATGTAGAGGGAGTATGGAGAGGATTTTAAGTACAATTTTTTTGTGGATTTGTAGTAGACAAGATAAGAAACATATAAAAATAATTCTTATATCTTTTGGTTAAATATCAAGGGAGATATGAGTCGTCAAAGTTGTAGGTGTTTAAGACTAGGGCAGTGAGGGTTATTAAATTTCGGGCCTTGGCACTTGAGAACCATTTGGACTCTAGAGGCGAAATTTGTTGGATTTTTGTTCCTTATAGAGTTAACTACTTTGTATCAAAATCTTAAGTCAATATAATCTTTGAGCAAAGAGTTATGAGTGAAATTATAACCAGATTTAGGTGAAAAGAGAAATAGAGTGAAGGCATAATTCGGATTTGTATGGGCAGTTTGTGTATGTGTGGGTTTTTTTTGGATATAAAGGGAGTTAGGAGACGAATTTGAATGAGAAATTTGATAGAAATAATCTATGTAAGTTAGGGAAGAGATTAAAGCAAGTTTGATACTCATTCGTCTTATGAATAAAATGTTATACTCTTTCAAAGTGATAGGGATCTATCTCTAAGTCAATGAAGTTTGAGGGAGCATATTTTTGTGATCAAAGTAGCATTTTGAGTAAAATTTATTGGAGTTGTAGATATATGAGTTTATTAAATTGTATAAAAATCTGATTATTATTGGAGTTATGTTTAAAGAATTATGAGGAAATTTGTGGTTGGATCTAAAGTTGTTAGAAGACAGAATTAAAGAAGAAGGGTAGAGTCTATAACTCTAGTTCAAAGAGGAATTTTGGAGCAAAAATTAGAGGATGTTTACAACATAAAGCAACCAACAAGCCTATCAAATTTCAGTACTTAGGTCTTTGTTAATGAAGAGCAATGAAGGTGTGAAGCAAAGGGGGTCCAAAATCAAAGGCAGCATAGAGGGATTACTTTGACAACATGGTTCTCTCTAACTACATGAGCTATAATCAAAATGTTTATGGGGTTTGCTTTGTTACTTCCTTAAGTACTTTGTATCTAAATTTTGCTTCAATTGATGTGATATTTTAGGATTTATGAGCAAATTTGAGGGCAAGTTTCTAAAGGTAGGATATGTTAGGATTAATAAAGTATGTTTTTATGTAAATTCTTCAATTTTATGAATTTTATGAATCTCATCTTGCACTTGAGAAATTAGAGGCACAAAAGACCCAGTGTTTCTTAGGGCTAAGATTCTCATCACAACACCGTGCAATTAGAACCTTATACATTTCCTAGTGAAGGTCCTATTCTCTCCTTAGAATCCTCTCCTTGTTTTATAATAGATGTTCATTTAGGACCAAAAAACTATAGAGCCTCTATCTTATTAGATTCAAGCGCCTCAATATGCTTTCTAGATGAATAATTTGTTAAGAATTATAAAATATCTTTAGTATAGAAAACTAAACCCATATATGTAGAAGTCATAGATAGTCATCCATTGTCTTCTGGAGATATCACTCATGAAACTTGTCCTATAAAAAAAACAATAGATGATTATAATAGCTACGTAACCTTTAACATAATTAAATCTCTATCTAATCCAATTATTTTAGATTTATCATAGCTAAAAAAATATAATCCTCAAATAGATTGAAATTCTCGTAGACTTGATTTTTTTTAGAACGTTATTAAACATCCTGCCGACCAAGTGAAAAGCTATAAGTCTAGTATAATAAAACCCGTACTTATAGATGCAAAAGCTTTTATACACGCAGCAAAAGAAGGATCAACTTTTGCTATTTATGCCACACCCATTGTCATACTATAATTGCTTACAGTATATAAAATCCACTCAAAATACCTAATATGTTTATAGATTTAGATATGTATTAGGATGATTAGTAAAGTAAATTAAAGGGAGTTAGTATAAGAAACTTTATTTTAGATTTTTACTTAGTTTGGTTATGGGATTTAAATTATATAGAACCTAAATATTTAGTATGAAGCCTAGAGAGAAGGTTGGGGCCTAAAGATGAACAATTAAACTACTAAGAGGCTTGTTTGGAAGGATGAAGATAAAGAATGAATGAATGAAGACAAGGAGTGAAGTTCTTCATTCCTATTCGTCAATAGTCATGCCCAATAGGCTTTGAGGAGGCTGCCTGCAACAAGAATAAGGGTTTTGGCAATTTTAAGGAGACCATTTGAAAATCAGAGACTAGGATTAGAAAGCATGTTTTTTGGGCTACAATTTTGGTATAAAAATTGAGGGATTTGGAGTATTAATGAGAGAAGAGTAGGCGCTTGAAGTTAGGATGTACAAATTATATCTACTGTCACTCTTTTGAAGATAGAAGGAGTTGTATGAGAGATTTTGGAGATTGGGAGGTGCGGCTAGAGAGGTGATTTCAAGCTCTATACCTGATATGGAAGAATTACTACAATTGGAGTTTTGAAGAAGGAGATATTGGGAGTCAAAGATAGCAGATCAAATTCCAAGGCAATAAATAGGCTATTTTGTTGATAGTGATGGTATTTGCTCTATCTTGAGTTTTTGGACGAATTTTTGTCTAAATCTTTCTAAATTGATGTATTATCATGCTAAGAAGCTATATATCAAAGTTTCATAGCATTTAAACTTTTAGATTGTGAGATATGAAGAATTTAGCACACGAGTGTTTGTAAACAAGGGTTTGAAGCTACTGCTAGATTTTTGGCGATATTTAAAGATTGGTAATGAATCGACAGTTAAAATTTGTATTAATAGTTGTAAAAACTACATCAGTGCTTTATATATATTTAGAGTAGATTTGGATAGTTAGATTAAAAGTTATGGATTATTGAAGTTTGGAAAAAATTCCCTTCCTATAGGAGAATGAGGTTTTAGAATATTTGTTATGTTTTGAGTGGTTTGAGGAAAGAAGGCTTTTATATTGAATGTAATAGCCCTATGAAGATCTCTTTTATATAAATTTGGAGGTTTTATTATACTTGGATCTTGGTTGGATAATTAGTGGCAACTAGAAGCCCAACGCTTTCTTGAGGCAAATTCTCTCTACCGCGACATTATTGGTGCTTCCACTGAGAGAGTCTTAAGACATTAATTACTCAACAAGCCAAGATGGGGGATCAAAATATTGGATTTGGATTATCAGGAAAAATAGGTACCTATGATCTATTTCAAGTATTTGCTCAATTTATGGATGAGAGACAACGAGCTCAAGAAGATGATAAGAGCACCACAAAAGCCTTACAAGCAGTAGTGGACAAGGTTGAGAGATTTGATGGAAGAAATATTATCAAATTTTTGAGGAAATACACATGTGAAATAGAGATTCATTAAGTTTCAAAGGTGAAAATGATTACCACCTTTGAAATAGTAGTGATACTTGAAATTAGAGAGAAGATGCAAGAGTTGCATGAAGGAATTATATCATGGAGTAGATTTGAGGAGCTTCTGAAGGATGAATTTTTTGAAAAAGACTTAGAAAGGATGATCAAAAGATCATCTCTAGAATGGATTGAACAAAGGCTAGGGAATCAAGTGGCTCCAAATGAATTAATCAGGAAATTTGAAACAAAATTTGGTCAATTATTAAGGTATGAGAAGCAATTGTTGGAAACTAAGAAGAATGAGCTATTCTTGCAAGTAGTTGATGAATACTTAGAGGACAAGTTGCTCTTCTATTTGGTAGATAGGACAATTGAGAATGGATTTATAAATAATTGGAGGCTAATAAAAAAAATAGTAGGACTTATGGCTAAACAACAAAAGATCAAGACTCAGGATTATTTATCAAGGTTGGAATCAATACCTACATTTAAAAATCCAATGCTACCTCAAAAAGTAATTAAGATTATCAAGGATGACACTTTTGAGGAGTTAGTCAAAAGCATATCAGATCTAAAGGTAGAAATGACTAAGTTGAAGTGATCTCAAATAGTAAGCTTATCTAATACATCAGAAGGCTTGAAGGGATTTGTGGAGAGATACATATGGTGTGATAGTCCAAACCACAAGCAAGGTGATTGTGATACTTATATGACTGCAATCAAAGAAGGTAATATATATTTTAAAAGGGGTAGGATAAGACTAACAAGTATTGATGAATCTTTGAGAACCAACTTTGCAAAAAGAGGTATGAAGAAGGTGATAGAAGAGCAGACAAGCAAAGGTGGTACCATGCATGAAAGGAAAGCAGAGTCTTATTCTATTATAATTGATCAAAAATTTGTTAAGGCTATTTTTTCACCAATTACAAAAGTCATGGTTAAGGAGGCTGAAGCTATTAGGAAAATGACTCAATGAGATGATTCAATTAATGCCATGAGCATCAAAGCAATTTTAAATGAGAACCAACAGAGTGATGACTTAATTAATATTATAATTAAAGAAAAAAAAGATACTGCTATTCACAAGGAAGATGTTGCTAAGCTTACAAGTAAGCAGAAGTTTCCAAAGAACAAAAAAATTTCTCAAGAGACAAACTCAAAAAAGGTACCTTCTTTTGTTTATTCTAATCATACACCATCATCAAAAGAATGGGGAGAAAAGGGCAGAGAGAAGAAGAAAGATAACACAAACAAGTTCAATATAAACAATGAACAAGGTGGCTTATATGGAACTTATCCAATTGTGAAGATGAAGATTGGAGATGTGGAGGAGGAGCAAAACTTCTTTGTACAAAACTCTGCTATATATCCGATAATACTTGATCAACCTTATATTATAGCTGTTAAAATGGAGATTAGAGTCTTGAATGATGGTTCATACTATGCCAAGATTTGTAGTTGTGATAGAAAGAAGGTTGTGCAATTTCTTATTATAAAGCCTATTCATAAAAAATACAGAGAGCAGGTAAGAGAGATGGCTTTAGAGCCAAGAAATATTTTCTTAGGTTTTTAAAGGGCACCCATGTAAGATGGAAGTATATGGGTGCAAAATAGATTTTCTTCATGGTCTTCAATTTTAATACTTGGCGGAAATTGTTGTATTCTTCTAAGAATGTGCAACTCTCTATAAGATTTTTAAAAAAAAACATACAAAATTAAATGTACTTTTATAAAAAATAATAATTTCAAATAATATACTATTGAATTAATTTATTTTTGGATAGAAAATGGTCGTAGTCTGTGATAATCTAACTTATTGCATAGCTATTAGGTCTTAATATTCCATCAAAGAAGCTATATATTATCTGTAATATAAAAAAAATTCAATTGAATTTTGAATTTATTTTCAGATGCCTTCTAAGCATCTTAAGCTACTTGTAATTGAAGCTTCAAGGTTGTTTGATATTACAATAGATGCTTTGCAAATCCTTCAGCTGTTAGATTGTTATTCTTTGGCAAATCCTACAGATGAAGCTTCAAGTGATATCCATAATTGGAATAAAATGGTGTTTGCTAACTTGTAATATAAATAATATTATTATATGTAAATTTCACTAAAAATAGAAAAGAGATCCAATCGTCTTATTGATAATTAATATTGTATTATAAATATTATTCCAAAACATGGTTAATTTGTTTGTTTGGCTGTCAATTTGAAAGTGGAAATCCAAAGAAAGTTTAATGTCCATCTTTAGTATTTCAAAAGACATCTCTAAAACTTAGATATGAATTGGGATCCTCAATCGGATACAATATCATGTGGTAGGCCATGAGATATATATATTCTCAAAAAAGAGCCTTGTTATTTTTTTATAAAATACAATCTTTTTAAAAAGAATAATATGAGTCATCTTTGTGAGTTGATCAATTATGGCAAGAATATTATCTAATGACTTAGATGGTGATAGATCCATGATAAAATCTATCAAGATAGAAAACTATAACCATCTTGGAACAAGTAAAGGTTGTAAGAGTCCATAAGGGCAATGTCAAGGATTCTTAGACCTTGAACAAATATTGCAAAAGAGTACAAAGTCCTTCACTGCCTTCCACATTTGAAGCTACTAAAAATCTAAAGAAATAAGTTCCAAGGTCTTGTGAAATCTAGAGTGACCCGTAATTTGAAAATCATAGTAAGATTGAAAAATGCATAGTCATGTTCATTCTTCTAGGATAATCAAATATTGACGTAATACATGCAATTTTGCTTGAGAATGCTTCGAGCACCTGGCTGTGCAAGATAAAAAAGAAATACACAATAACAAGATCCTAACAACTCTAATAGAATCCTAAACAACTTCTATTAAATTTTAACAATATTAATCAAATTTTTATCTAATCTTAAAGAAATTACAAAATAAGAGTAAATGAATAATATATTAATCATAAAAGAAAATAATATATAAAATATTAAATTTAAATAATACTAAAAATAGAAATCTTAAAATCCTAAGTCATACCTTGGTCAAATCCTAGTCAAATCCTAGTCAAAATCTAAGTCAAATCTTAAGTTAAAACTTAAGTCAAACCTTATTCAAACCATAGGTCAAATCCTAAGTCAAATCCTTAGTCAAACCCTGGTCAAACCCTAGTCAAATCCTAAGTCTAATCCTAAGTCAAATCCTGGTCAAATCCTAGTCAAATCCTAGTCAAAATCTAAATCAAATCCTAAGTCAAATCCTAAGTCAAACCCTGATCAAATCTTAATCCTAATCAAATCCTAAATCTTAAATCAAATCTTAAATCAAATTCTAAATCCTAAATCAAATCCTAAAAAAACCTTAAATCCTAAATCAAATCCTAAACAAATCCTAAATCCTAAACCAAACCCTAATCAAATCTTAAACCAAATTCTAACCAATTCAAATCAACCCTAGGAAAAATTAGAACCTCAATATCTATTCATTAGACTGTTGATCTTATGTAAAACTTTGTACACCTTTCAATCTCTTAGTCAGCAACAAGCACAGCAAATTTGAAGGAAATCGAACTTACCAAATAGAAGAAAAATCCTAAAAACTTCTTGGGTATTGGCTGACCTCCTTTTCCAAACTTGATGCTAATCTTCTAGTATTGATTTCTCTCTTTTTCACCATTCAATCACTCTTAAATCAATCATATATATAGGAAAACAAATCTATTATCCGCACAAACAAAGTTTACTCCAATCCAATTGGCAAATTGCTCAAGATCTCAAAAACCCTAACTGACCTTCAAAACTTAATTTCTGGGACCTTGATCCACTTAAACCTCAATTATATACAACTAAATAGTTAGATTCAGCTCAAATTCATAGCACACATTAATAACAACAATAGCCAAAAACTCACAAATTTTTAGCTGTGGATATATTACAAAACTTTTGAAATTGTTTAAAACATCAACCCTATTTTATTTCACAATATTCCAAGTTGCCAAAAATAAGTCTGGCTTTGTAAAGCTATTACAAAATCATTTCTTATCCAAATCACTTGAAATTAATTTATGTACATAATTTCTCAAGTCCACTCCCTAATCCCAATCTTTAATCTGCAAAAGCCTCTCGGATCTATTGTAGGCATGTAGTTTTGTACCTCGGGATCTAATTTTGATCCCAGCTCATAACCAATCCTTTCTAAGTATCTATTTCAAGATTTTTGTAGTAAGTTTTCTTAAAACCTATTCTTAACTCCCTCCTATATATGCTTATATCATTTTATTTTCCAATCTACTTTTTTTTGCCTTACTTATGGCCCTACAAAATAAATAGAAGCTCATTTGTAAAAAGGGCAGTATTAACACTCCTTAGTTTTACTCCCTTTTTACTATTATCTATTTTTCTAAGATAATTTGCTACAATATTTTGAACTAAGATCTTCTATAATATATTATTTCTACACTCTTTTATCTAATAGTTGCATTATATCATGACAACGTTCTTTTAAGTATAAAAGATATTCATCAAGTTTGAACTTGTAAATATTTTTTTTCAAGTAATATTTGACATTAAGGGCCAAAGCATCATTTTTGATTGTAATATGCACCTCGCTAAGAAAACTAGAATCAATACATTGTCGTACTGTAATTGCTTACAATATGTAAAATCCAATCAAAATGCATAATATGTTTAAAGGTTTCAATATGTATTAGAATGATTAGTAAAATAAATTAAAAGGGGTCGATAAAAGAAAATTTATTTTAGATTTTTACTTAATTTGGTTATGGCTTTTAAATTATATAGAGCCTAAATATTTAATATAAAGCCTTGAGAGGCAATTGGGGTCCAAAGAAGAAGAATTAAACTACTAAGAGGCCTATTTTGAAGGATGAAGATAAAGTGAGGATGAATGAAGACAAGGAATAAAGTTCTTCATTCCTATTAGTCAATGGTCATGCCCAATAGGCTTTGAGGAGGCTCCTCCCAATAAGAATAAGAGTTTTGGTGACTTCAAAGAAAAGATTCGAAAAATAGAGACTAAGATTAGAAAGCTTGTTTTTTGGGCTATAATTTTGGTATAAAAATTGAAAGATTTGGAGTTTTTATGAGAGAGAAGTAGGCACTTGAAGTTAAGGTGTGCAATTTGTATCTACTATCACACTTTTGAAGATTGGAGGACTTATACGGAAGCTTTTGGAGATCAAGAGGTGCGGTTGGAGAAGGGATTTCAAGATCTATATTTGATGAGGAAGAATTATCACATTTGGAGTTCTAAAGAAGGAGTTATTGAGAGTCAAAGAAAACACATTGAATTCCAAGGCAGTAAGTAGGTTGTTTATTCATAGTGATGGGTTTTGCCATATCTTAAGTTTTTATCTAAAAATTTCCAAGAAGGTGAATCTTTATACTAAAAAGCTATATATCAAAGTTTCATAGCATTTAGACATTGGATTTGTGAAATATGAAGAATTTAGTACACGGATGTTTGTAAACAAGGATTTGAAACTATTATTAGAATTTTTATGATATCTAAAGATCAATAAACAATCAACAATTGAAACTTGTTGTGCTAGTTGTTAAAAATACATCAGTACTTCATATAAAATTTAAGTAGATTTGAATAGTTAGATTAAGAGTTATAGGTTGATGAAATTTGGAAAAAATTCCCCTCCTATGGGTGAATGAGGGTTTAGAGTATTTTGATATAGTTGAGTATTTTTGTTAAATAAGACTTATGTATTGGGTGTAATAGCCCTAAAAGAAAAACTTTTATTGAATTTTGATGGTTTTATTATTTTGGATCTTAATTAGGTATTTAATTGCAACCAAAAGTCCAGCCCTTTCTTGAGGCAGATTCTCTCTACTACGACATTATTGGTGCTTCCATTGAGAGAGCCTTCAGGCATTAATTACTCAATAAGCCAAAATGGGAGATCAAAATCTTGGGTTTGGATTACCGGGGGGAGTAGGTGTCCAAGATTTATTTAGGACATTTGCTCAATTTGTAGATGAGAGGCAACGGACTCAAGGGGATGATTGGAGCACTACCAATGCTTTACAGGTAGTGGTAGATAAGGTTGGGAGGTTTGAAGGGAGAAACATTACCAAGTTCTTGAGGGTTTATACATGTAAAATGGAAGTACATCAAATTTCAGAGGTGAGAATGATTACCACCTTTGATTTAGTAATGATATCTGAGATCAAGGAGAGGGTGCAAGAGTTGCGTGAAAGAATTATATCATGGAATAGATTTGAGGAACATTTGAAGGATGAATTTTTTGAAGAAGATTCAAAGAAGATGACCAAAAGATCATTTTTGAAGTGGATTGAACAAAGGCCAGGGAATCAGATGGCTCCAAATGAATTGAGCAGAGAATTTGAAAGGAAATTTGGCCAATTATCACGGCAAGAGAGGCAACTATTGGACACTAAGAAGACTGAGTTATTTTTACAAGCAGCTGATAAAGATTTGGAGGACAAGTTACTTTTTCATCTTGTAGATAAAATATTTGAGAGTGGATTTATAAATAACTAGAGGTTGGTGAAAGAAACAGTGGAACTTGTAGCCAAGCAGCAAAAGATTTAGACTCGGGGATCATTATCACTGTTGGAGCCAATATTTGCAATCCCAAGTTCAATATCAGTGCAGAAGACAAACAAGGCTGCTCAAGATGATGCCATTGAAGAGTTGGTTAAAAATATATGGGATCTTAAGGTAGAAATGAGTGAACTTAAGAAATCTTAGAAGGCCAGCTCATCAAAGATAATTGAAGGTTGAAAGGGATTTGTAGAAAGATACATGTGATATGACAATCCAGATCACAAGTGTGGCAAATGCGAAAGCTATAGAGCTGCAATCAGAGAGAATATTATGTATTACAAAGAAAAGATGATAAGACTAGCAGGTTTTGATGAGCCTTTGATGACCAACTTTGAAAAAAGAGGTATGAAGAAGTTGGTAGATGAACAATCAAGCAAAGGTAGTACCATGTACGAAAAGGGAGCACAATCTTATTCTCTTATAGTTGAACAAAGTGCAATTAAGATTGTTTTTTGACCGGCAATGGAAGCCATGATTAGGGGAGCTGAAGCTATCAGGAAGATGACTGGTTAGAATGATCCAATTGATATTATTAATATCAAAGTATTTTTAAATGAGAATCAACACAGTGATGATTTGAATGATACTATGATTGAAGAGAAGAGAGGCAGAGCTGCTCATGAAGAAGATGTTGTTCAACCTCTAAGCAAAAGGAGGTTTCCAAAGAACAAGAAAGCTTCTCAGGGGCACAAATCAAAGAAGATACCTTCTTTTGTCCATCTTGGCGATGCACCATTGCCAAAAGAATGGTAGGAGAAGGACAAAAAAAAAGAGAAGGATGGCATAGGCAAGTCCAAAGATAAAGGTCCTTAATATAAACTTCAGTCTGATATTGAAATATTAAAAGATATGAAGAATATTTTAGAGAAGAAGATTTTGGATGCCAAAATTGAGTTCACTCTAAGAGAGGCTCTTGATATTACAAAGAGGGATTTTCAGGAGCTAATTATTGATATAATAAAGAGGAAGAGGCAAATGACAACTGAAGCTATTATGGTGGAAGCATTAGATACTCATGTGGCTAAGGATGAGGTTGAAGAAATAAGACAATTATTTGTACAATCTGCACCGTTAGAGTTTGAAAATATGGTTGATATGGAGGGCACGGCTCAAATCAATCATATCAAGGATATGGAAGGATATCAAACAAAGTGTATACCAGTAGAATCTAGTAAAGAAAGGAAGATTACGCAGGAAGCACGAATTATATGTTCTTCAAAAGGAGATGGTGATGAGATGGAAAGTGATAGCTATTCAGTTTCATATTAACCTAGGGCTACTACAGAAACACAAGTGAGGTTGGAAGATTCTAAAGATTCAGTTTTGGCCTTGATTGATCATGGAACAGAAATTAACATCATATCCAAGTGGGTGTATGAGAAGAATAAGTGGCCAATTGATATCAACCATGGCTTGGTGATTAGAGGTACAAACAATGAGCTTGTCCAATTGTGAAGGCTAAGATTGGAGATGTAGAGGTGGAATTTAACTTCTTTGTGTAAAATTCTTTGTGTAAAATTTGTTCGGTAATACTTGGTCAACCTTATATCACAGCTATTAGGATGGAGACTAAAGTCTTCGATGATGGTTCACATTATGCCAAGATTTATAGTTGTGATGGAAAAAAGGCTGTATAATTCTTTACTATGAAGCTTATTCATGAAAGGCTCAGAGAGCAGTTGAGAGAAATATCTTTAGAGCCAAGAAATAGATTCTTGGATTTCTAAAAGGCACCTTTGTAGGATGGGGGCATAAGGGTGCAAATAGATTATCTACAAACCTCTATGTAGATAATTTGAATTTTGGTATTTTGAATTTGAGTGATGATGGATTTGTGAGCTTTCAAAAGATTGAAGATTTAAATCCTGTAAATAAGAGAAAAGTAAAGAAGCAAGAAAAAAACTTAAAAAGAGTGGGATTAGTTTCAATTGATGAAGCTATAGTTGGAATACTAGAAGAAGTTGGATTGGAAGATGAATTGATGCAAGTTATAAAAAACTTAGTTACAAAGATGGATGAAGATGTTATTGTAGAGATACAATCAAGGGATGCTTATGAGGAATTAAAAAAGATAGTAACATGTATTGGATCTGCTACAAGCTATGGATTAAAACATTAGGCTATTGTGCAAACCAAGTATATGATTGTGGCCAAAAAAGTAAAACTAGTGGCCACTCAATTACCACCTCATATTATGGAACACATCAAGTAAGGAGTCAAGGAATTAGGATTGAGAGAAAAGTACAAAATTGGATATCAATTTATTCAAGAATCATTGGCTAAGCTGAAGATTGGAGGGGGTAATTTCTTAACAACACCAGAAAGAATGATGTTTCAAGAAATGCTTATTAGTCATAATAAGGCATTTGCCTTAACTTCTGATGAAATTGGGTGTGTGAATCCTAGTGTTGTAGCACCTATGGTAATTTTCACTGTACTATATGTTCTATGGGATTTAAAGCCTATATTTGTACCTAGAGCTTTGCTTCCTAAATTGATGGAATTATTAAAAAAAAAAAGTAGAGATGGATATCCTCAAACCTTTAATTTTTCCCTATTCAAACAGATGGTTCACTGTACCTAAGAAATCAAGGGCATTGAAATTCATTCAAGATATGCAACCAGCTAACATGGTGGCTATTTGAAATATGGGGTCAGGTCTTGTAGTGGATGAAGTAGCTAAACAATTTTCCGATCATGCCATCTATTCTATTGGAGATTTATATTCTAGATATGATCAATTTTAGTTGGCTAAAGAAAATAGAGATTTGACGACTATGAAGATTCCTTTTGGTTTAATGAGGATACGTACCTTACCTTAAGGTGCAACCAACTCAGTGGCTCATATACAAAATGCTATGAACCAAATATTAAATGAATTTGTACTTGAAAGGACCTTCTTATTTTTGGATGATATACCTATGAAGGGTTGCAAAGAAGAAGATAAGGATGAAACTTTGGATGCTAAAGGTTGCAGATAGTTTGTCAAGCAACACATTGAAGATGTGGCTCAGATATTAGAGAACCTTAAGTCAGTTAATTTGACATTATGTATGGAGAAATCAAACTTTGGAGTTGGTGAAATTCTAGTGGTGGGACACATGTGTGGCACATATGGTAGAAAATCAAATCCAAAAAAGGTTGATGCTATATCTAGAATGAATGTATGCTGAAGTGTTATAGAAGTTAGAAGATTTTTAAATGCATGTGTATTCTATCACATTTAGGTGCCTCATTTTGCACATATCTTAGAGCCACTATACAAATTATAGACAAAGGATAAGAAATTTATTTGGAAGGATGAATAAGAAGTAGCTATGAAAAATTTGAAGAAGATTTTGAGTTCACCGCCTGTCTTTAGATAGATAGATTATCAATGTGCAAGATCAGTGGTTGTAATAGTGGATACAAGTCCAACAGCAATTGGATGGCCTATTGGACAAGATGATGGAGAGAGAAGGATGTTTGCTATAAGATTTGGAGCCACAATTCTTACAGAAAGACAAAGGACTTATCCACAAGTTAAAAGAGAATTTTGGGAAGCATTCACCGCTCTAAAGACTGAGAGGAATTATATGATCGGAGCTAGAGTGGTTTTGGAGATAGATTCTTTGCCTTTACTTGGGATGGTAATCAACTGCACTACTCCAGACATTGTTATGTTGAGATGGATAGCCTATATAAAAATATTGAATCCTATTTTGATATACATTATTGGTAAAAAGAACTCAGTGGCAGATATGTTGTCTAGAGCTAGATATACCTTTGAAGAAGAGATGATGGCATATAAAGATGGGGAACATTAAGAGGAGAGGAACTACGGATATTTATTTACTATTAATGGAATAGATTTTGGAGATGAAGTTCAAATCTTCCATGAAGATTTATATGAAGGCATGTTGAGGGATATTAGAATTTATTTAAGTACAATGATGAGGCAAGAAGGTTGGATGAATAAGACTTTCAAAGATATCAGACACCAATCCTATACTTATTTGCTTAAAGATGGATTTTTATGGAAGAGGCCTAAAAGGGGTGATATAATTCCATTGAGGGTGATAGGAGACCTTGAGACCAAGAATAAAGTTTTGAAAGAATTTCATGATACACTCTGGGCAGGACATAGAGGAGTTTGGACCACTTATATCAAGATCAAAGAGAGATTGGTGGAAGGGCGTGTACAAGGATGTTGAAGATTTTGTGAATTCATGCAGAGAATGTCAATTACAATCTAAGGTCAGGCATAGAGATAGACTACATCCTACTTAACCACTTGCTATACATTTTCAATGGGTGATTGATTTGATAGCTATGCCATCAAGACTTTGGAGCATGAAATATTTGGTTCTGGCAAGAGAAGAACTATCAAATTACGTTGAAGGAAGAGCATTGAGAACCAAGACTACAAAAGCAATATGTAGATTTATATTGGAAGATATTTTTAGCAGATATAGGAGCATTAGAAGGATGAGAGCTGATAGATGAGAATTGGATGCTGTCAAAGTAAGAAAATTCTTTAGCAGGTATAGAGTTTAGCTAAAGTTGACTACTTCTTATAAACTTGAAGCCAATGGAAAGAGTGAGAGGGGTCACCCTCCTATCATTTATGCATTAGTTAAGGCATGTAAAGGTAAGTCAATTCAATGGCCTATGCTACTTCCATTTGTTTTATGGATTGATAGGACTACTCATAGTACTATCACTGATTATATGCCCATATAGTTGATATTAGGACAAAAGCCTATGATGCCCACTGAAAAAATATATCCTATATGAATATTTCTATCTTGAAAAGATGGCATTGATAGAAAAAAATTATTAGAGTTCCGGATAGAATAGTTGGAAAGGTTAATTGAGGACCTGTAGATTGCATCTGAAAGGTTAAAAGAGGCAAGGTTGAAAAATAAAGAAAGGTTTGATAAGACTCATAGATTAAGGCCTAAGCCTATAGAAGTTGGAGATTGGATTTTAGTTTATAATAGTAGTTTAAAACATCAACATAGTATTGAAAAAAAAAATTCAAAAAAATGGTTTGCTCCATATGTGGTAGTCATGGTCCATGATAATATCACATATTCTTTACGCGAGCTAAATGGAGCTATCATTAGAATCCAAGTAGCCGAAAAGATAGTCAAGGCTTTCAAGAGAAGAGCTGAAAATTTCACAATAGAAAACCTTAAAGATATTTCACTTCAACACTTAAAGGAAAGACATGAAGTAGAAGAATCTATAGGTGATTCAGAATTCTTTTAAGAAGATGAATAGAGGTAATATGTGGCACATACCAGAGGATGTGTAGGTTTGGAGGGGGTGGATGTGGTACTGTAATTGCTTACAGTATGTAAAATCCACTCAAAATGCATAATATGTTTAAAGATTTCAATATATATTAGAATGATTAGTAAAATAAATTAAAAGGGGTCGATAAAAGAAAATTTATTTTAGATTTTTATTTCATTTGGTTATAGCTTTTAAATTATATAGAACCTAAATATTTAATATAAAGCCTTGAGAGGCAATTGGGGTCCAAAGAAGAAGAATTAAACTACTAAGAGGCCTATTTTGAAGGATGAAGACAAAGTGAGGATGAATGAAGACAAGGAGCAAAGTTCTTCATTCCTATTAGTCAATGGTCATGCCCAATAGGCTTTGAGGAGGCTCCTTCCAATAACAATAAGAGTTTTGGTGACTTCAAAGAAAAGATTCGAAAAATAGAGACTAAGATTAGAAAGCTTGTTTTTTGGGCTATAATTTTGGTATAAAAATTGAAAGATTTGGAGTTTTTATGAGAGAGAAGTAGGCACTTGAAGTTAAGGTGTGCAATTTGTATCTACTATCACACTTTTGAAGATTGGAGGACTTATACGGAAGCTTTTGGAGATCAAGAGGTGCGGTTGGAGAAGGGATTTCAAGATCTATATTTGATGAGGAAGAATTATCACATTTGGAGTTCTAAAGAAGGAGTTATTGAGAGTCAAAGAAAACACATTGAATTCCAAGGCAGTAAGTAGGCTGTTTATTCATAGTGATGGATTTTGCCATATCTTAAGTTTTTATCTAAAAATTTCCAAGAAGGTGAATCTTTATACTAAAAAGCTATATATCAAAGTTTCATAGCATTTAGACATTGGATTTGTGAAATATGAAGAATTTAGTACACGGATGTTTGTAAACAAGGATTTGAAACTATTATTAGAATTTTTATGATATCTAAAGATCAATAAACAATCAACAGTTGAAACTTGTTGTGCTAGTTGTTAAAAATACATCAGTACTTCATATAAAATTTAAGTAGATTTGAATAGTTAGATTAAGAGTTATAGGTTGATGAAATTTGGAAAAAATTCCCCTCCTATGGGTGAATGAGGGTTTAGAGTATTTTGTTATAGTTTGAGTGTTTTTGTGAAATAAAACATATGTATTGGATGTAATAGCCCTAAAAAAAAGACTTTTATATAGATTTGAGGGTTTTATTATTTTGGATCTTGGTTCAGTATTTAGTTGCAGCCAAAAGCCCAGCGCTTTCTTGAGGCAAATTCTCTCTATCACGACAATGTGAAGGATTTATTGCTATCTCTATCTAACCCTCAAACACTCAATAAAGCAATCAGCCAAGCAATAAAGTGTGACAATTGGTTTTTTCAATGACATTAAGACTATTATTCTAAAGCTACATGGTATCGACGAGGAAACCAATTCTATTTGGCTGCTCTCATCAAGAAAATAGAAGCTTAATCTGAAAGAAAAGACATGCAAATCAATACAGTGTCGGGTAGAGAGAATTCGCCTTGGAAAAATGCCGAGTTTCTATCAGCTACTAAAATTAGTAGAGAATATAAGAAAAATTGTACAAATATCTTCTATACTTGTACAATATTAGAACATAATCCTTGTACAAGAGTGGAGTATAATCCTTATACAAAATAGAATATAATCCTTGGTATAATACTTATACAAATACTTGTATAAATATTATATATAATACTTATAAAATACTTATATAAAAATATAATATAATCCTTGATATAAATACAAGTATATATACTTATATAATAAGTATAAACAAAGTATGTATATACTCAAGTAAACCTCAAATACGATTGCATATGAAGAATACAAGTTTTACAACAAGTTGAAATTAATTAAATCATTTAAAATTCATCTAAAGCTCAAATCAAGCGTGCTTATAGCCTATAGAAATCTAATAACTCATTGTAAAACATTTCAAAATTTCAAAAATAAATGTCTTATCATTTAAAAGTTATGGCTAAATAAAATGAGCACTAAAATTTCCCAGCAAATACAAAGGCAGCAAAGCTCCTCTTCACTTCAGCCTTTGTTGTGGTTGCTTTCCTTCTCCAAATTAGGCATTCAATAGCTTTTTAGAAAGCTCACTCCATCATCTAACTTGTGTTAAAATTTCGCATGTATACCTCTTAAGCTTCAGATTTTATAGCTAGTCAAATCTATTCCTCAAACCCTAGCAAATATTTGCCCTCTTGACACTTCACGGCTCATAAATCTTTCATAAAAGCTTCAAATGCATTGATTTCTATTTTCATAGAAAGCTTAAATAAACTACAATAAGTATCTAAAATACCAAAAAAATTTAAGACACTTTCCGACTTATGTGGATGAACAAATTCTTTGCCCCTCTTTGTGGGGTGGCAGCAGACCCTTTCCCACTCTCAAGCTCACAACTTTCTCTCTCCAACTCCAAATACTATAAGAGATAGCTTGATAGAAAGTTAGCACAATTTTCCACACTCTTTAATTTTCACTAAGAAAGACTTGAAATCAAACTTGCAGTGGCAATTCGAAATTTCTAGCGTCACTTTTTGATAGCAATAGACCTCACTCTACTAAAACAAGCATAATTTTTTACTTACAACTCCAATACAAGCAAGTGAATAGGTTTTAGAATCCTTAGTATTCAAAAAATACACATCTCAATTTTAATTATAAAATCTTCTATATCCTTGGAGCTATCTCTCTCTAAATTTCACTACTCAGAAACTGCTAAATCCTAGGTCCAGCAAGAGGAGTATTCTCCCCTTTTCTTCCACATCAACCCATGCCATGAGAACATAGGCAGCCTAAATCCTATTGGATAGGCCCTATTCACCTCATACTCTTCTTTCTTATCCTTCAAAAGGTCCATGCTACCTCAAAGTCAAAAAGAAAGGTAAAACAACCTTTACCTTTCTTCTAATTACAAAAAGATCTATTCTAGGATATAAGTGAGGTAAGAACCAAAACCAATAGCCATCCTAATTTACTAATTAAGTGGCTAAAATAAATCCTCTCTTTATAATATCTTTTAAAATAACCTCTAGTAGTCTCACATGTAATAACAATAAATACAAGATATATATTATTTTTACACACTGCACGTAAATACAATATGACAACAATAAAAATCAAGCTCTTCACAGATAAAAAAAATAATCAATAATTTGAGCAAAACTTGTACTTATATTATGGAGAGGTAGGCCATAAAGCTGGAAATTATTCTAGAAAATAGACGCCTCAAATAACAAGACTTAGGAGCACAAGCGTGCAAGAAAACAAGGACGCCCAGCCACAATAGGGACTGTGCGGCTGGACATCTCAACACTCCAAGTTAATCAAGGTCCCTTTCTCTCAGCTCAACTTTCTCCTTGCTTTATGGTATCTTTATTTCTTGATATTCAAAAATTGCAAACCAATGTTCCACTAGACTCAGGAGCATGTGCTTGCTTTTTAGATGAAGAGTTTGCCAAGCTTCACAAAATTCCCCTTGTGAAGAAACCAAAGCCTGTCCATGTAGGAATCATAGACGGCCGACCTTTGTCTCCTAGCAATGTTACTCATGAAACTAAACCGTTGAAGATACATCTTGAAAATCATGAAAGTAGCATTGTATTTAATATTATCAAGACCTCTTTATGTCCAATCATTTTGGGGCTATCCCGGCTTGATAAATGTAACCCATTGATAGATTGGAATTTGTAAAAAATAACATTTTCAACAAAATTTTTAAAGGTGGAACCTACCTAGATAATGTCTAGAAACAAACCCTTGTTCATAGGTGTGAGGGCCTTCATAAAAGAAGCCAAGCATAATACATCTCTTGTCATCTTCGCAACGCCAGCTCGAGAAGATGCAATTTTGAATTTTGGTTATTCCGGAGCAGTATGAAGAATTCAAGGATGTCTTTGAGAAGAAGAATGTTGACATGCTACTAGAGCATTGACCATACGATTGTGGTATAGATCTCTAAGAGGGAGCACAGCCATCATTTGGCCCAATCTACAATTTATCACAAGACAAGCTCTTAGCATTAAAGGATTACATTGAAGAGAATCTTGTAAAGAATTTCATTTGACATTCAAAAAATCGAACAGGTGCATCTATTATCTTTGTAAAGAAGAAAGATGGCTCATTACAAATGTGCGTAGATTGTCGAGGCTTAAACAAGATCACCATGAAGAATCAATATCCATTACCACTAATATCCAGACTCTTGGAGCAACTTGGTGAAGCCAAAATATACACCAAGATAGATCTTCGTGGAGCTTACAATCTTGTATAAATAAAGATAAGAGATAAATAGAAGATAGCATTTTGAACAAGGTATGGATATTTTAAATATAATGTCATGCCTTTCAGATTGACCAATACACCAGCTATATTTCAATATTTGATGAATGATATTTTTCAAGAATATTTGGATAAATTTGTTGTTTGTTATCTCAATGACATTTTGATCTATTCCAAGAATGTTCAAGAATATAAGGGTCATGTGAAGTTGGTGTTACAAAAACTTCGGGATGCGAGATTATATGCCAAATTAAAAAAATGCGTATTCCATCAATCCAAGGTGGAATTTTTTAGTTATATTATTTTGGATGAAGGATTATTGATGGATCAGAAGAAGATTCAAGTAGTAATGGATTGGACAATATAAAAGATGGTATGGAATGTGCAATGTTTTTTTTGGGTTTGCCAACTTCTATCACATTTTCATCAAGAACTACTCACAAATTGCAGTTTCATTTATGCGATTGACATCAAAGGACAAATTTGAGTGGAGTACCCGAGCACAAGAGGCTTTTTAAGAATTAAAGTCGGCATTTACGACAGCTCCTATCTTGATACATCCCCACTTTATAAAGGCCTTCTATTTGGAAACAGATGCTTCTAACTTTGCGCTAGGAGCTGTATTATCTTAGATAGAAAAGGCTAATAAACTTCATTCAATTGCGTTCTATTCAAGGAAGTTTTCAGCAGCAAAAATCAACTATGAAATTCACGATAAGGAGTTCCTTGCGATAGTTGATTCTTTCCAAGAATAATATCATTTATTAGAAGGTGCTACACATCCGGTGATTGTATATACAGATCACAAGAAGTTGGAGTATTTCACAACAACTTGAGTTTTGAATCGCCGCCAAGCTCAGTGGAACATGTCATTATCTCGATTTGTCTTCATCATTACATATCGGCCAAGAAGGCAGCAAGGATTATTGGATGTGTTATCGAGGAGAACATATCTAGCATTCAAGGCTAGAAATGCAGCATTTGATCAGTAGCGTACAACTTTGCTACAACCAGAACGGTTTTGCCTCCGCACCACCTCTATGATGATACTAATTGATGCTGATTTTTTAGAAGAAGTCCGTGGAGCATCAAAAGTGGATTCATTAATCTTGGATGTAAAACAATACTTTGATAAAGACAAGTTTAATATTGAGAATGGATTATTATATTTTGAAGATTGATTATATATTCCGAAAGAACCAATTTGACTTCGTATTCTTCAATCTCGACATGATTTCTCGGCTGCAGGTCACTTCAGATTCAACAAAACAATGGAGCTTATTTCTTGAGTCTTTTAGTGGTCTCAAATGGAGAAGGTAATAAAGAACTTTGTACTATCACGTGACCTCTGTTCAAGATCAAAGAATCCTTGACATAGTCCTTATGGGCTTTTATAACCTCTTCCAATTCCAAAGCAACCATGGTCTTCAGTATCAATGGACTTCATCACAGATTTGCCACCTTCTGCAATATTTGATGCTATCTACGTGGTGGTAGATTGATTTATAAAGATGAAATATTTTATTCTATACAAAAAGACAACTTCCAACGAAGAAATAGCAAGATTGTTTATTGACAATATATATCAGTATCATGGTTTACCGGATGATATTATTTTAGACCGAGGGCCTCAATTTATATCAAAGTTTTAGAGGTCACTTTTTGACATATTGGGTATAGATATCGAACTCTCTTCTGCCTTTCATCCTCAAATCGATGGTCAAACACAGTCAATTAATCAAGTCTTGGAGCAATATCTACAATATGTAATCAATTATCAACAAGATGATTGGATTACATATCTACCATTGGCGGAATTTGCATACAACAATTCGGTCCATGCATCAATCCAACAAACACCTTTCTTTGCAAATTATGGATATCATCCAAAACTCGATTTGTTCGATAAATCTCAATCAAATAACTCACGGCATCGACCTTGAGGTGAAGAATTGGAAGAATCAAAAAGACGTCAAAGAATACCAAGTAGCAAGTCACTCATGATTGTCTTTGAAGCTGAACCAACTCATAAAGGTAGTGGCAAAATGATATTTTTAGGCCACTTCCACAATAAAGATATAGAAATTTAGGCATGGTCTTAAGTAGAAGGTATTGGTCATTACCACTGACTATAAGGATCCATGAATCATCTGCCTCATGAACGACAACTAGAGTATATTGCAGAGACTATGCACCAAATCTTCAATTTTTTATGTTTGTGAGCATACATCTCAAATGGCTTCTCGGAGACCTCGAAGCTAGAGGAGGAGGTGATATCAAGGACATACTTGTCAGAACCTTCTAGAATATTTTAGAAGATTTTTAGAACTCTCTAGAATTCTTTAGAACCTCCCAAAACCTTCTAGTATCTTCCAAATAGATAGAAGTTGCTTGAGAAGCTTCCTAGTTGGTAGAAGTTGTTTGAGAAGCTTCCTAATTGATAGAAGTTACTTGAGAAGCTCCCTAGTTGGTGGAAGTTACTTGAGAAGCTTCCTAGATAGGAGTATATATTGGAATCAAGGCTGAAGAGTTCTTCAGTCTCGACAACACATCTCTTGTAGCTCTAGCTCACCTCTCTGGTATTGTTTCTTGTACTCATCCGATTAATCTAGTTCTTGTATTCATCCAATTAATCTAGTTCTTGTCAATTCTTCTTGAACTTCTTATTTAGACTTATAGTTTATATTCTGTGTCCGTGACAGTCAAGCCCTGATCAAATTCTAAGTTAAATCTTAATTAAATTTTAAGTCAAATCTTGATTAAATTCTAAGTCAAATCTAAGTCAAACCTAAGTCAAATCTTCATTAAATCCTAAGTCAAATCCTTGTTAAATTCTAAATCAAACCTTGATTAAATCCTAAGTCAAACCTTGATTAAATCCTAATTCAAACCTTGATTAAATCCTAAGTCAAATATTGATCAAATCCTAAATCTAAATCTAAATCAAATCCTAATCCTAATTAAATCTTAGTCGAATCCTAATCTTAAGTCAAAATCTAAATCAAATCCTACTCCTAATCAAATCCTAGTCAAATCCTAATCCTAATGAAATCCTAATGAAACACTAAATCTTAAATCCTAATTCTAATTTAAATCCTAACTAGACCCAAGTCAACCCTAGTCAAATCCTAACAAATCCTAAAATGAATCCTAACTAAACCCTAATGAATCTTGATCAAATTTTAACAAATCCTAAAATAAACCCTAATTAAATCCTAGTCAATCCATGTCAAATCCTAACAAATCTTAAAACAAATCCTTACTAAATTCTAATCAATCTTGGTCAAATCTTAACAAATCCTAATCAAATATTAAATCCTAAATCTAAATCCTAATCCAAATCCTAATCCTAATCAAATCCTAATCAAATACTAAATCCTAAATCCAAACCCTAAATCCTAATCAAATCCTAACCAAGCTCTAAGCAATTCTTAAGGTAGTTTTAGAACCTCAACAACTACCAAATAAATCATTGATCTTGATTAAAAATTTAAATACACCTTAAAAACTAAATTAAAAATAAATATATTAAGTTTCAAGAAGATTGAATTAACCAAAAAGAAGAAAAACTTATAAATCTGCTTGGGTGTAAACTGGCCTCCTTCTCCAATCTTAATGCCAATAATCCAGTGCCTAAACCTCTTGTTCTCACTGTTTGATTGTGTACAATTTTAATACATGCATAGAAAATGAAGTCTTCTAATTGTAAATACAAATTTCACTCAAATCCAAATGGCAAATTGTTCAAAATTTGTAAAATCCTAATTGACCCTCAAAATCCAATTTCCAAGACCTTAATTCACTTAGACCTCAATTACTTGTAATAAAACCATTAGATTAAGCTTAATATTGTAGTACAAATTGACAACAATAATACCAACCAATATACAAAATAATAGCCATATATTTGCTATAAAGCTTTTGTAATTGCCCAAAACATAAATCATATTTTATTTTATAAAATCCAAAGTTGCCAATAATAACCTTGACTTTGCAAAGCTCTTATAAAGTCAATTTTAATTCAAATCACTCCAAATTAAATCCTATACAAAACTTTATAAGTTTTCCTTTTAATCCCACTTTTTGATCTGCCAAAAAGCTTTCGATCCGCCATAGGCATGTGGATTTGTGCCTCTAGATCTGATTCTGACCTTGGCTCATAACTGGCCCTCTTTGCATATCAATTTTGAGATTTTTGTAGTAAAATTTTTTCAAATCTATTCTTAACTTCTTTCTTATGATTCATATATTATTTATTTTTCTAATCTACTTTTTTTTGTCTTATTTATGGCCATACAAAGCAATTAGAAGTCACTTCTATAAAAAATAGTATTAATACCTTTTGATTTTTTTCTACCTCCTTCTCTATTATCTATTTTTCTAAGATAATTTTTTCAAATATTCTCATTTAATCTTTTCTATAATATAACCACTCCTTTCTTCTTTCACCTAATGGTCATATTACTACACAATAGAGGTTGATTCTTAAATTTATTTGTAGATGCCTTGGAAGTATCATGAGCTATTTGTAATTGAAGCTTCAAGGTTGTTTGGTGTTGTGATAGCTGCTTTGCAAATCTTTTAATCACTAGATTGTTGTTCTTTAGCGTACTCCATAGATCAAGCTTTGGATGATATCCATAGTTGAAATAAAATGGTGTTTGTTAAGTTGAAGCATGAATAGTATTAATATTTACAAATTCTGCTAAAGGTAGATACAAGATCCAATTGTCTTATTGATAATTAATGCTACATTATAAATACTATTCAAAAACTTGGTTAACTTATTCTATTTGACAATCAATTTGAAAATAGAAAGCCAAAGAAAGTTTAATATTCACCTTTAATATTTCAAAAAGATAATTTTAGAATTTAAATATGAATTGGAATCCTTGATCAGATACGATATCATCTAATAGGCTATGATATTGATATATATATTATTAAGAATGAATCTTATCAATTCTTTAGTAGGTGCAATCTTTTTATAAGGAATCAAATGAGCCGTTGTTGTGTTGTGATTTGGCTACTATGTGAAAAAATTGTACATATTATTTAATGTACAATTTACTACATAGCTAAAAGAAAGCCATATTAGTAGATTTTTATTAGTTATAGGATGTGATTAGGTTGTTAGTATAAAAGGGATCTATTAAAAGGATTATTATTAAGGTTTATACAATCTTATTTTCTTTTAGTAGTGACTTTTGAAGTTAATTTTATATTGATAGTAACTTATATATATCTTAAGTCACCTATGTTAGACATTGGTGATCCTTAAGATCTTATTTGCTTCTTTTATTTGGTGCTTAACGCACCAAGTATGTAAATCTTATAAAAAGAAGGGTTAGAAAAGGATTTTTAGTGTAAAAAGGGTAGTTTGGCCATCCATGTGGATGAATAGAGGTAGATGATAGAAATCTCTATTCTAATTGGTCAAAAATCATGCCCAATGGGCTTCAAGGAGGCTGCCCGAGGGTTTATTAGGAATTAGGGTTTGTTTTTCAGGGAGAGTTGAACATCAGAGGCTAAAATCATAAGGTTTAGACTTTTGGATCTAGTTTAGGAGTAAATTTTGTATGATTTGCACTTTTAAAGAAGAAGTTATAGGCGCTCAAAGTTAAGGTGTCGATTTTGGACTTACTGTCACTCTTTTGGGTATAACTCGCGTATTCAGAAAGCAATCAAGGATCAGCGATTAGGATTGGAGAGAGTACTTTCACGGCTACATTTTTTATAATTCAATTAAATCCAAGCTAGAGTGAAGGAGATATTAGGAGTTGAAGTCAGTGCTTACAAACTTAAGGGCAGTAAGTGACCCGCTTACATAGTAGTTACATTTTGAGCTATATCTTATGCAATTTGATAGATTTTTGGCTCAAAATTTTTAAAAGTGTATATGTTTATGTCACAAGACTATGCGCAAAAAGTTTTGTGGCATTAGGATTTTGGGTTTGTGAGATATAAGGAAAATAGTGCTCAAGTGTCTCTGAGCTAGGATTTTAAGCACCTGCTAGGGATTTTGAGATATCAGATGATCGGAAATGCTAGGGATTTTGAGATATTAGACGATCGGAAATAAATTTATAATTGATTTTTTCTTGTAGTGAAACTTAAGAGAATTATCTATACTTTGGATTAAATTTTATAGAAACTAAATGGTTGGATCAAGAATTATTGGACTCTAAAGTTTAGTAAGAAATAAGTCCTTGCGGGTGAATAAAGTTTTGAAGGGTTTTTGTGGAAATTTGAATCTTTTTTGTACAAACTTACTTGAATACAAGAAGGTTTATATATATAACTTCTCTTTTGTGAGATTGTTGTATTATTTATCTTTTTTATTAAGGATAAATTATCTGTTGGATTTTGCCATCAAGTTTCAAATAAACTCTCTATAGCTAGGTATTCTTAGATAGAAGGCCACGTAATACGATATATTGGTGAAACCGACGTGAAACATCTAGGGTGGGAAGTTTTGAAGAAATATTTTAGCCTCTATTATAGTAGAAGAACAAGGAGATAGTAGTGGAAACTGCAGTGGAGCATCACCAATACAGCTTGATCCTGCTACAATTGAAATGTTTCAAGCATTTGCTCTTTATATGCAACATCAATAAGCAGTGGAGCGTAAGGAGGCTATGGCTACTAAAGCCTTACAATCTGTTGTTGGTATATTGGATCAATTTGATGGAAAAAATATTTCTAAGTATTTGAAGTATTATTCTCGGGAGATGGAGCTTAATAAAGTACTGGAGAAGGAAATGATCCTAACATTTGAGCTAGCAGTTGTACCTGAACTCCGTGAGCATATAAAAGGGATTATTCAAACTCATGGAGCAAAATGGGAGGATTTTATCTTTCAACTAAGAGAAGAATATTCTTTGAAGGATGCTAAAAGGGTGACAAAAAAATCACTTATGAAATGGGTTAATAAATCCAACAAGGAGTTGGTTGCAACAGAATTATTTTGGGAGTTTGAAAGGCAATTTCTTCAATTGTCTTGGATGGAAAAGCTTATACTTGAAAATGACAACGTAAAGCTATTTCTCCAATTGGCCAATAGTGAATTACAAAGGGAGTTGGAATTATTATTGGAGGATAACATAGAAGACAATGGACTTACTACTGACTGGAAGAAGGTCTCGGAAGCAAAAGGTATACTTGCTGAGAGAGAATACCGAAGAGGCAAGGTAGTAGTAAGACAAGAAACTAGGCCTATTCCAATTACAATATCTCATAGGCAAGTATCAGAACCTGCTATACCAGTAAGTACTATTCTAATTCCTATGTCCACAGTTGTACCATAAAAAAATGCAATTGAGGAGTTAATGAAAGGAATGAAAGACTTACAAATTAAACTGGCAAAGTTAGAAGAAAAGAGAGGAACATCTGAGATTAAACCTACATCAAAGCAAAGGATATATACAGAGGTGTATTTGATGCGATAGTATAGAGCATCCTTGGAATGAATGTAGAGATTTTCTTGATATTTTGCAATAAGGAGTAATTATATGAAAAGATGGAAAGATTGCACTGCATAACACAGGTGAATTTTTCAAAACCAACTTTGGAAAAGGAGGGATGAAAAAGGTTTTAGAGGATTATTTATCTCAACATACTATGGCATCAGAAAAAGCTACCACTTATGGTATCGAGGTTATAAGAGAGAAGGAGGATGTTTTTGATAAACATATAGATACAGGGGATTTATGAAATCATGCTATCACTAGCATAATTAAGGGGAAAAAATCAAGGCAAGAATTACTCAATGGAGCGACAATAATCAGAAATGCTACAGGATGATCCTGTTGATACCATGTCTGTACATGCTTATATGGCAAAATTCCACCATGAAGCTTTGATGGATGTGAAAAGAAGAAGAAATATAATAGAGAAAAATCTCCAAGAATCAGATAACAAAAGGAGATTTCAAAAGGATACAAAAATAACACAAAATAAGGAAATATTTATATCACAAGCTAGTAGACCATCAAGGATTGGACCATCAATATCAAACTATGGGAATACACCACTACCAAACGAAAAATGGGAAGAAATGATGGAGGCTGGTAAAAATAAAAAAAAAGGATAAACTTGTTGCCTATAAGCTACAATCAGATATTGAGGCAATTACAGATTTAAAGGAGATATTGGAGGAAAGGGTGTTGAATGCCAAAATTAAATTCATGTTACGAGAAATTTTGGGCATTGCAAAGAAAAAATTTCATGATGTCATTATTGACACCATTAAACGGAAAAGACAATTGATAGGGGAGTCTGCAATGTCCAGTGCACTAGATACAACATTAACAAAAGAAGAAGAGTTGGAATTGGTTAAATGTTGTATCAATCAAAAGGATCAATTTTTTTCTTGGATGAGGATAAGGTTGATGACAAAGGTCCTAGTCATTACTCTAAGAAGCATTGGGCTACAGCCACTGCAAAAACTTTGATGAAGGTGGAAGACTTGACAGATCCAATAGTTGCTCTTATTGACCATGGATCTGAAATCAATATTACGTCTAAAGACATTTATAAATATGGGAGGTGGTCCATTGACATTGAACATGATTAGATGATCTGAGCAACAAATAACACGCGTGGAGATCTTTATGGCGCTTGTCCAGATATAAAGGTGAAAATTGGAGATGTATCTACTGAATAAAGCTTCTTTGTTCAGAACAATACTTCTTATCCAGTAATTCTTGGACAATCGTATATTATTGTTGTAAGGATGGAGACTAAGGTATTAGATGATGGATTTGCATGTGCTTACATTAGAAGCCAAGATGATAAACAAGCAGTGGAGTTTCTAATAATACGTGTTAATCATGAGTGTAATAGGGATTATCTATGAAGTGGCTTATTATCAAGAATTGATGAAGAGTTTAAAGATTTTTGCAGGGTACCACTATAGAGTGAGGATGTGGTGGTACGTTAGATAAGGTACTCTCGCAAGGAGAAGAAAGTACCTTTTGTACAGGAGTTGTAGAAATTTTTAAGAGTGGATTTGCTATACATACGTAAATTAATGACCTACAAAAATAAGAGAAAATGATTGTGAGAAAAATAGAAAAAGACCTAAAAAGAATGGATGTGCTTAATGAAGATGACAAGATAATAGGTATATATACGAAAACAGGTTTAGAAGATATGTTGGAAGAACTTATAAAGCTTGAAGTAACAGATGAAGATCAAGTAGTGCAAGTACATTCAAGAAAGCTCTACTCAATTATACAAGCGTTTCAAGGTTATGAAGTCAAAGTTGAAACTAGGTACAAAACTGTTGAAAGAAAAATAAAACCTGTAGCTACACCACTGCCTAGTGATTCAAACCACCAAGTTCAAGAGGCTTCAAAAGATAAAGATTTACGAAATCTTGATAAAATTGGCCATAAGTTTACAGAAAGTATGTTCAAGGAGTTGAATGTGGATCCGCGGATTTTCTTCTACCTACTAAAGAAATAAAATTCAAAAAAATATTGAGGAAGCACGGAAAAGCTTTTGCTTTTGAACCTTCAAAAATTGGATGTGTGGATCCAAGTATTGTGGCACCAATCGTTATATTTATAGTTCTACATGCTCCATGGGATCTAAGGCCAATTTCGGTATCTAGAGCATATCTATTCAAACTTATAGAGCTATTAAAAGAAAAAATATGGATAAAAATCTTAAAACCATCATTTGTACCATATTTTAGTCGTTGGTTTATAATACCAAAGAAAAACAAAATTCTACAATTTATTCAAGATATGCAACCAGTGAATCAAGTGACCATTAGAAATACAGTAGTGGGAATAATTGTTGGAGAATTTATTGAAGCATTTGTTGGTAGAGCTATTTATTCTATTAGAAATCTTTATTCTGGGTATGACCACTTTCAACTTGCGGAAGGAAGCAGGGATATCACTACTATGAGGAGACCTTTAGAGCTGGTGAAAATGTGTACATTACCACAAAGAGCAACAAACTCAATTGCTTATATGATTAATAGTATGAATAAGGTGCTTTGTGATTTTTTTCTAGAAAAGACTATGCCTTTCCTGGATGATATTCCAATAAAAGGGTGTATAGAAGAAGGAAAAGAGGAAATAATGGATCAGAGGGGGTGTCATAAATTTATATCTAGTCATATTTTAGATTGTGATAAGATTTTATTACGGCTTGAAGAAGTCCACTTGACCTTATCAAGAGCTAAATCAACCTTTGGCATTCGAGAGGTTGTTATTGTGGGACATTTATGAGGATGGTTTGGTCGTAAATCAGACCCTATTAAAGTAGACACCATACAATGGATGAAGGAAGTTTGTAGCTCACAAACAGAGGTACGGAGATTTTGGAAGCTTGTGTATTTTATTATATATGGATTCCATATTATGCGCATATAGCAAATCTCCTCTATGGCCTGCTACAAAAAATGAAGAGGTTTAAATGGGAGAGGATATATATAAAAGCAATGCAAAGGTTGAAACAATCATTGTCTTCTCCACTTGTGCTTTGTAGAATAAATTATGAGAATAAAAAATCGGTAATACTTACAGTTGATACTAGTCCAACAACTATTAGTTGGGTATTGGGACAGGATGATGAAGAAAGGAATTGATTTGCTATACGATTTGGAGCCAAGATATTAAGTGAAAGACAAAGGTGCTATCCACAAGTAAAACGAGAATTATGGGAGATAGTGACACCTATAAAAATTGATAGAGATTATCTAATTATAGCATCAATGATAGTGGAAACAGATTGTTTGCGACTATTGGAAATGATCACCAATTGTAATATCCTTGATATTGCTATGCTGAGGTGGATTGTATATATTAAGTCTTTAAATCCTAAATTCAAGCACATAGCAGGCAAAAATAATCCAATGGCGAATATGCTATCTCGGGCTAGATATGAACAAGAAGAAGATTTGATTGATGATACCAAAGATATAGATATTACCTTCTATTTTTGAACACAACAAAGAAAGAAGGAATATCCAAAACTATTCATGGAAGAACTATATGAAAGAGAATGGTTAGATATTGGATATTATTTGAGCACGCTATCAAGGCAATCAGGACGGAATGATATTTATTTCAAGAAAATTAGGCGAAAAACCTACAACTACCTTTTACAAGATGGATACTTATAGAAGCGATTTAAAAAGGATAGTGGTATACCGCAAAGAGTAATTTGCAAGAAGAAAATGTAAGAGCAATTGATTCAAGAATTCTATGATAGCTTGTGGACTAGTCATAGAGGTATTTATGCTACCTTTAAGAAGCTTAAAGAAAAATATTAGTGGCATAATATGTATAGAGATGTAGTAAAGTTTGTGGAATCATGTCAAACTTGCCAAATATATTTAGAGATTTGATATAGAGACGAGTTGTATCCTACATATCCTCTAGCAATATATTATAAATGGGTGGTGGATTTAGTTACTATTCCTATGGAATTATGGCAAATGCGATACTTAATTTTGGC